>MU826403.1:21929-98792 GCA_029204205.1 Desmophyllum pertusum
TTGGTCAGGCTGGTTAAAGCCCCTTCCCACACGAGGCACGTTTTCCTTGACAAGGGACATTGACAATTTTTATTTGCTCGTGTGGATAAACAACAAATTTAAGTGGGGGGGGGGCATTTCCCTGGGCACCAGGGATTCTTTGTCATGTTTTCCTTGTTGCACAGTCGCACAACGAACAAGTTTCGCAATTTTGGCAATTTTTTCCTTGACAAGTGTACATGTTCAAAAACTGGCACGTCAGTTTTTTGAACAAGGACACTTGGCAAGGAAAAAATTGCCAAATTTCCCTTTCCACACGAGCAAGGGAAAATTGTCAAGTGAAAACTTGGTCAAGTAAAACTTGCATCGTTGTGGAAGGGGCCCCAAACGACAACTTTTTCCTGTAGATGTCGGAACGTCGTTTTTACGTTATAATTGTACTTTTTGTGCAGTTTTAATGGACTTTTTAATTTTTCTAAGAGCGGCTAAGAAAAAATAATATCTGTTCGGATAGATTACGCTTAGCTTGAAATTTCAAAACTTCAGAAAATAAAAAATAAAAAATAAAAAAATTTAATTTTAGGGATTGAAGATCTTATTACCCGAATTTATGAGCTTCCTTTTGCATATTTTCCGAAAATCCTAGCTGACCTATTTTTGTACGCCAAAAGAACATTGTTCCATCTCTACTGAAAAACAAAAGGCATTAAATTTGTCCCATATTAAAGAACTGTCCTCAAAGTTCGAGATGGATATTTCCCTCGGCCGAAGAGCTGAGGCGAGTATAGGGCCTTTCCGAAGGAACACATCATAGAGCGACACCTGCAGTACCACAATATTATACACATTACTATATTTTTATTCATCATTATCATTCTCTTCCTAAACCGACTCAGAAGATTCTTCCTAGGACTTACCAGACAAGGATTCTTATTCCACCCGAAAAACGGATCCGTTGGGTGCGGCAATTGCTCCCTGATATTTGGCTGTGGCTTCATATAAAATTTTTATTTCATAATGTGTGCACGATATTTGGATTTTGTAAAGCCTCAATTACTCAGACTGAGTATGTTTTTTCTTTTCGGATTATTCTGGATATTCACAAAATCCTCATCCAATATATGGTGTTTCATTATATATGGTTACGTATATCTTCGGCATATTCCGTGAGAAAAACCATAACAGTTTAATTGCTTGAATCATCCATTTTAATGTGTTACAGCCTGACACCGTGACTGACTGAGGAGCAGCGTTAATTTTTATTATTATTTTTTATTCTCCTTTGCGACCCAAAATAAACTACGGCGAAAATAAATACAAAAAGTGTTGTTAGCAAGACCTTATAAAACATGAGGAAAATTCACGAAAAAAATTCCATCATCAAAAGACGAAGGTTGAAGTATTTTGAAATATCGAAAGGAAAAAAAAAAAACGATTGAAAAAATATAATGTGGGGGGAAATGACCTGAATTTGTCCCTGTAAAGCGTGCAGGGACTAAATGGGTTTTTGTAACAAAACGAATATACGACGGTTTTAACAATCGATAAGAACAATCAAACTTTGAACGATTGTTACGGATCGATAGTTTACATTCATTGTCAAGCAAAAATTATTTTTCGTGGACTGGACTTTAACTTTTTTAAAATATTTTTATGTCCTCGTGATTTACAATATTCAAAAAATCTATAATAAAATGGAAACAATTGCTTTACCTTCGGATTTTTTGTAATATCTATACCTCGGACCTTTATTATTATTGGATTTATCACTGAAGCCTCATCTAACCGATTGCTTTCATAAGTGTCAGGACTGAAGAACAATATTACCGACTACTGAAAGGGAAAGTTTATATGAAAACAGACGATTAATTTGAAACGTCCGCTGTCGGACCACACATTGGACCGGAAGATATCAGAACCGTATTTATATATTAAATTGTTATTCAATTTGTATTTTCATAGGCCCTAGCTGCTATTTTTAATATTTCTAAATTTTCCGTTATTTGAAGTTAAAAAAGATCGATTAATTTTTTTGCAGAAAAAGCGAAAAAAAACTAATGATACCAATATTGCTTTCTATTAGTTTTTGACCCGCTGCCCGTGTTCTAGGTCAATGATAATTGGATATCTGGCTGGATGGAGGGAATCACAGGTCCTTCCACTAAATGAAAATGTTTTAAGTTTTTTGATGGTTAAATTCACAAAAAGGGATTCCAAGCAATTATACTAACTCACTAAAGTTTTCTATTTGGATAACAAAGCAGGGAAACTGTGAAATTGAGAGGCTATCGTTAACAATTATTGATGAGTGTTGTTGGGAAATGATTCCATAAAAGAATTAATCAAGTCGAGGTAAGAGTTAGCCAGCAAAAAAAAAAGAATAAAAAAAAAAGAGAGCCGAAGGCTGAGGCTGATAATAACTCTTTATCTTGCTCTGTCTTTTTTTCTTATAGGACCAATTGGATTTATTGTCTGGATCCAGGCCACCAAAAAACCGAAAGTCTAACAATTGTTTTATTTATAGAAAACCAATGTTTAATACTCATGGTTGTACCCCTTCGGGGTTCCAATGTGAGCAAATAAACTCGGTGAGTGACCTTTCGATTTCGTCAGCCTTGGCTTGTTTCTATTTCTTCACGTTTTTCGTTTTTTCTCTTATTTATGCGACTCATCCAACACAGGGCTCCCCCCAGTCAACAAGCAACTCTTCCCGTTCTCCCATAACGAGGGGGCGGGGGGCGGAGGGGGGGGGGGCCGGCATGGGGAGGTGGAGAGAAAAAAAAAAAAAAAAAAAAATCAAAAAAGAGAACAACGAACAAAAAACGCCGCTTTTTATATTATCTACGTTATCTTTACAAATTAAGTCTTCTTAATCCCTGCCATTTTTCCCACACACCCTGATTTGCAGGACATACTTGGAGTCAAGCAAAACGCAACTAAGCGCGCAAAACTTGACCAATATGATTCTCATACGCTTGTGAAATTCATGCACTCGCGGTAATAGCTGAAGCTTCAATGTATTTACCACGAGACCATTGAGTGTCCTTGGCACATGATCTTATTGAAATACTGTAATCTGCAGGTTAATACCCGCGATTCCTCTCGCTAATCTGTAGGGTAGATTGACGTAGATGGGCTTTCAAAGGGACGCCTGATTTCGCAATTCACTGCTACGTTTGCGGCCAATCAGAAAGAGCTAGTGAGCTTAATGGATAATTATAATCCATCAAAAAAAATTTTCTCTCGCGGCGACGATTGGTCTAAACAACGTCACGTGTCCTATCCCGTGACGCAGCCAAAAAATGGGGAATATATTCCGGGTGATATGTTCCACCAAGTGACTATCCAACAGAGTTTATTTTGTTTTTGAAAATTTTTAATTGTGGCTGTAAATTTCTACAAGGCTGTGCATTACGTTTTCTTTTTTTTTCTCTGCACGTTCCGCAGGTTCCAGTTTCTTTCTTTCGTCTCAAATAAATTGGCTAGAAAATAAAATAAAACTGATTGTTTTGAACAGACTAAGAAATATTTTTGAACGCCAAGAGGAATTATTTTGATGTTTAACAAGCTTTGGCCGACTCGAGATCTCCACGGCAAAACAGAGTGCGGGCCTTGCTGGGAAAAAAAAATTTGAAGGGGATAAACTACAATAGCCTTCCATTTGGCTTCAAAAATTATTCTTCGCGATAATTGTCCTTGACGACAATTAATCTGTTCCTCGAAGCCTCACAGTTTTTCCTCGAGCTTCGCTCTCTCGGAAAAACTGTTCGCTTACTCGGAACAGATAATGTCCAACAGGAAACCCAAATATCTCGAGCTTATTATATGTGCAACAACTGCGGTCCACGATTGAAAAGGAACAATTCTGATTGTGTTCCCTGAGCGGTCCGAATTTTGCAATACGGACCGCAAAGATGGACCGCTCAACGAAACTCATTTCACCAAAATTTCCTTTTATGCCACATATGAAACAAAGAAAGAAACTTTTCTCTACGCGAAGAACGAAAAAACAAATTATTTTTTCACTCGATTTGTCTGGCGGGACAATTTTTGTTTAAAACTTTTCAGCAAAGTGGCCTGAAAAATGAGCACAAGAAACTATGCTTAGACTTTGGCGCGCGGCGTTAGCCGAGAATGGTTGCATTTTTAAAGTTCTCAGGAAAATTTTTTAAAAAGCAATTATAATAAAACTACTTTATTGAACTAGCTTGGTTCGGTCCGTATTGGGAAATAATGGTCTCGTTCTTTTTTTTGCCAAGTTTTATGGACCTCGCCTTCGGGCTCAGGTCACATAAACTATGCAAAAAGAGAAACCTTGGACCAATATTTTTCCAATACGGACCTCACGGGCTAAGTTCAATAACATCTATATATTTCCTCGCCAAATGGAGGCCTATTGTTTAATTATCTTCAGAAGAACAGAAGGGGGACAGCAATTTCAAAAAAATTTACCACCTCACTTGTTTCCGCTCGAAGGCCCTCGGCGTTTAGTTTATAATGATTTTTCTCTTCCAAAAAAGCATAAAACTAAAGTGGAAGGAAATTCAAATCTAGACAAACAGAAAAAGTTGGTGAAGCGGATCTTCTGAAATGGGCCACTACGAACACCATATATAAGATCGGCAAAGGCAAAGCTACAAGGAAAGGAAAGGACAAATCAAATCAGAATATCTCTTAGCATCATATATCGGTTAGGGTAATTTTAAAATTGTTTAAAACTACTTGCTTTTGGAAAATCAAAAAGAAGGGGATTATTAACCGTATACCAATCAAATTCCAGCATTTATAAAGGTTGATTTGAACTTTGAGTGCCCCTGTTCAGTCAAAGGTGTCTCGTCGCCGAGTATCCACTATCCAAGAGTTGAGGTTAGCCTTCACATTTGTGCCTTTAAATATTGCCCAGGAAATCTTACCTCGTGGTTTAACAAAAACCACACTACCGCGCGTGAGAGGGACATGCCGGACATAGCGCGGCGGTTTTGTCGTGACGAAGAGTGGAGTGCTTTTGTTCATTTTCAAAGTATAATTTGTTTATTGTTTCCCTGCAAAATTTGTCTAGCAATCAACCTCGCGGTAAACAGCGCATAAGCTCGAAATTTCAAACACAATGAAAAAGGGATTATCAACAGTATAGCAAGTTAAAATTCCAGCATTTATAAAAAGGTTAATTGAACTACGAGTTTGTTGCCCAGTTCAGTCAAGGTCTCGGAGACTCAAAAGTTGAGGTACAGCACTTCACATTTGTAGCTTTTAAATATTTCGCCCAGAAAAATCTACCTCGTGGTTTACAAAACACACTGCGCGCGTGAGAGGACAAAATGCGAAAATAGCGCGCGGGTTTGGGCCGCCGAGACGTGAGTGCTTATTTGTCCATTTTATAAGTATATTTGGTTTATTAGTTTTCTTGCAAAAATTTGATCCAGAAAAAACCAACCTCGCCTAAAACAGGCGCTATAAGCTGAAAATTCAAACACCGCGTAGGGACTAGGCTTGAAAAAGTTCGCTTAAAGGTTTTGGCACTTTCTAGATGACTGAGGCCCATTCGAAGATTCGGCAGAAGTTGGCATTTAAATATTCTCAAATCTTTCGAATTTAATTTATTTAAACGTCGAAACATTTCAATCATGCATTTAATTCCTGCAACATTAGATTCGGCACATGTGCAATGCGACGTTTAAACGCGGCCTTTGCTTAGTTCACTATCGGTGGAGTGTATAAATTAATTTAAAATTTTGTGTGACTTGTACGGAAATCAAAGAGAAAAGGATTATAGTCCGTGTAAATTAATTTGTTTCTCGTGTGTGTCTCAGTTCAGGATTCCTTCGGTTAAAAAATGTAGAACTTATATTCGTAAAAAATAAAGGAAATAATAAATAATGATTTTAGTCTCACATGTAACACGTACCTCGTAATTCCAAGATTTTTGCGGTTAAATAGTCCCATTTTATGACTAAATTGTTTTCATTTGGGGGGAATTAGCTGGACCAACTAGGTACAATTTTGTAATTGGGGGGGCTAGCTAGTACAGTTTAGTCAAGGGGGGTACCTCGGAGTGTTTGTCTGACTATATGTTTTCGCAGAGAGGATTCCTCTCTAGGTTTTCGTAGTTTCAGCATATATTCTGGGTTAAACCACTTGTAAAAGGTTTCAACTCACTGGTTCCCTTTTCATTGTTTTCAGTTTGATCCTTAAAACAAAGGGAGAGGTTTTATTAACGGCTTGTAAATTCTGTTTAAAGTTCTAAAGACTCGCGAGCCCGCTCCAGTTCAAGGTCTCGGAGATTTGTCTTATATGTTTTGTTATCGAGAAGGAGTAAGGAGTTTTGGGGAGAAAATTCGAAAGTATATCTGAACCGAACCACGGGAGGGAGCTTTACGTAAGTACTTTCTCAATTCTCCCAAACTCCTAACTTTTTGGCATCAGGTTGTCTGAGCACAAAGCGGCCTTTTTTATTTCTTTCATAACTAAAACCAACAAAATGTTACGCGTGACGTCATGCATGTTCACGCAACCAATCAGAGGGTGCGATATGAAATTTATAACTTGCTAACAAGATGGCCGCCGCATCTTTGTTCGTTTTCAGACATAATGAAGCCAACTATGATTGCCATCCTTCTTTTGGTTGCCATAGCAACAGCCATCAGTCAAAGCGATGCCAGACGCCTTTACAAGGATTTCAAAGAGGTAACTCCTCAGAGGACCATATCGTATTGTAGTGGTTTTGTTTTAGTTTTTCAAAGCAAGCGTCTTCTTTACTGTTTGTTGTCTTCTCTTCCACAGAGAGGCGTTGATAAACAAGTTTGTACAAGAATGGCTATCAGAGAATACGTTATGCATCACAAGGTACCAACTTTTGTGAATTGTTCTACAACATTTTGTTGTGTCAAGATTTTGTTAATGTTATCTAACGTTTCCATGACAACTTATATTTGAACGGCTGCTCTTTTCAGGTTGAATTTAATTTTATTTTAACGTCTTCCAGGATGTTTGCACTCTTAGGCAAGTTCATTTATAACGTTCTCTTTTCAATCAAGTTTGGGCGATTTTTGACACTATTTTTCTGTTGCGGGCTTTAATTACTTTTGTCTCACTTTTGGCGATTCATCGGAAAAATCAAGAAGTCGCAAGATGGGCGGATCCAAGAAGGCTGTTCAAAAATCATGACATAATTCGTTATATGACGTCATCGTTCCATGTTACGTACCCTCAAAGGAAATATTTTTGGACATACTATATACCCTCCAAGTTTTATTATCGTAACCTTATACTCTTGGAGTTACCGAAGAAATCCCTCCCACCGGTCACAAAAGTCCCCAAAAGCCCGGTCTGAATAGGGTTAATGCTAGCCTCCTCCGCAGGGCAACTCCTGGGTCTGGGGCAAGAAAGGGGCAAAAGAGGCGGGCACTGGGGTGTCCCCCACCCACTCAGTCACCTTTTTGTTCTCCGTACGCAGTCTCTCACTCGTGCCTTTATGTAAGAGTTGCCTGCGGAGGAGGCTAGGTTTAATGCATTGACTACATTATCTGGTTATGGCGGGGGTATACCTGAATGCCATTTTTCCGCCACTTAACATGGGTTTTAAAGGAAATATCTCGTTCACGTTTCAAGCAATCCAAAAACTCTACGCTCATTACATGAATCTATGTTATGGGGTGTTTTGTAAATTTTTGGGTGATTTTTGGGTATGTTTGGGAGGAAATAGTTTTTCTCAAAGGAGATGTAAAATTTAGGGAATAAGAAATATTGAAGCCAGTTTAATGTAGTTTTAAAATTAGAATTTGGAGTTAAAAATTAGTAGATGGACACCAACAGACAGTTGATACCCACGCAAGAGCACCCGCGTGGTTATCAACTGTCTGTTGGTGTTCCAAAAATAATTCTCTTTCTTCTATCCCTATCTTTAAACCTCTTAAAATTTCATTGGAATTCAGGTATACCCCCGCCTTAACTGACGATTGTTTAGTTGCACAATGTTACATTCTATTAGATATATCTAACATGTGTTTGCCTTATTTTTTTCTTAATTTTAGAAACAGTGTAAAGTATACTCTGTGCAGTTCCGGTGACACCTGCTGCGGTGGAAGGCTGTAAATGAATTATTTTCAAAAAGTATTTACTGGTCATTTAACAAAAGTAGAAACCATATACAAGGCATAGTTTCTACTTGTAAACCCTGTTTTAATCAAAATGGCACATCACTCAGGTTTTCCGTTCCGCTGTAATATTTAAACGAACGGGCCATTGTATGTTCTTTATCAGCACTTTTTACCACACAGGTTTAGAGCCGTTAATTTTCCTTCGTCCCTTCCCGTGACTCCCCGCGCGCTTTAATCTACTTTCGTATCCAATCTTCTCTCACCCCAAAATCACAGCGACTGGGTACGAGTCTGGGTTTCCGTAGTATGTAGCCTGCGAACAAGCTCTCTTGGGGTTCCCCCACCCCCCCTCCCCCCCCCCCCCCCCCCCCCCCCCATTTTTGCCTTCATGTCTGGCGGAAAATTTCGGTTAAACTTTCACGAAAGTTGCCAGAAAAATGCAAGTTTATGCTTTACTTTGGCTCGCGCGTTTAGCCGAGAATGGATACATTAATTTATCAGCAAAGTTTTAAGAGCCATTATATCCGTATTGGGGAATATTGGTCACGTTCTATTTTTTTGTACAACTGGCAAAAAGAGAACTCAACCAGTATTTCCCCAATATCGACCTCTGACACGCTAGTTCAATAACATCTATTTATCAATAGCTAAAAAACGTCCTAGGTTTGAAATATGTCTTTTTTTTGTTCTTTTCAGTGTTTGTCCAATTGGAGGTCAGGCTGGATCGTGGTGCAACTGTGTTATCGAGTCATCGTCCAACAACATGTAAAAATAGTACAGTTCTTTGAAATTCCAAGCAGGAAATTGCGTTGCAATTAGTTTCCCTTTAGTTCTGCTAGTTATTTATTTCCATCTTTTTTATTTTTAATAAAAATTGATTGCAACGAGACACGAAACTCTCTCGTATTTGATATATTACATGTAAGTTATGAATACATGCCTTGTAAAAGAAGTAATTTTAACAAAAGTCCCTAGAGCGAAGACATTTGAAGACACCCAACCACATAGTCTCCAGTGATAACTCGAACTGTGGTCATTTTCTGCCTTGTCCCCAGGCGCCGTTGCGAGCGGGAAAACACGTTACGAGCGGGAAAACACGTTGCGAGCGGGAAAACACGTTACGAGCGGGAAAACAGGGAGCGCGCGGGGCTGCAACAGTCCCACAACCCCACGCGCACCGCGCTCAAACAAGGAGCGACGCCTGGGGACAAGGCAGGGTCATTTTAGATTTAAAAACCACGAACGGTTGTCCATCACGAAACAACTTTTAACGTTCTAACGTAAAGGCCGTGGCAAACGAGGAAACATTGTTGCAAACGAGCGGGAAGCAAAACAAATGTTTTGCTTCCTTCCTTGCTGCGTAAACCAAGAAACATTTCGGAAAAAATTTCTTTCGGAGGCAAAATGTTTCTGAAAAAGATTCAGAAACATTTATTTTGGTCCGCAACAAATGTTGCGTGCGCGGGCAAACAGGGAAACATTTTGGGGAACATAATGTTTCCGCAACAATGTTTCCTCGTTTTGCGACGACCTAACATTAGGTATCTTTAGATCGGAGTACAAGTACGGTACGCATATTCCACACTCAAACAATTTGTGAGGAATACTGAGATAAAGCGGCGTTTTGTACATTTTATTTTGGTCGCCGCGATGGAGGGAAAAGCTATGTCCAAAGCAGTTTTCTCCATAATTTTCTCCATAGTTTTCTTCATATATATAATTTTTTTTAATATTCAAACCAACATAAAATTTCACCTTAGTTTACAAGATACTGGCTTAACATAATAACTAATTAATACATTTTCCAATTTGTGGAATATTTTTGGTTCCTCTTGCTGTTTGAGAGCGGTTTTCAATTGAGTGTACGTAAAACCAAAACCAAATGGCCAATCACAACAAACGTAAACAACACAATGAACCAATGAGAACTCGAAGTAAACATAGTGATACGTCTCCGGGGTGAAGCGCGGGAAAACGCGTGCGACCAAGTCGCAAGTCGCGATTGGTTTTGGTTTTGCATCGGATTGGTTGAGAAGGTGGCGCGAATTTTGTGAGCCAATCACAGAGCGTAGTAAAGAAAAATCAATTGATTCGGATTACTTTCGACACTCAATTAAAAACAGCTCTAAGAGAGAGTGGGTCACTTTATCTCTTGGTGCAAGTGGAATGTTTCAGCAAAACTGAGTAAATAAAATGTTTTGCTTACTGTACACTTCTCATACTTTCTTTTTTTGTCACATTATTAATATTTCTTTAAATAAGGCTTTCATCACAACTACTCCAGTCCTAGAACATATATTATTATCTGAACTAAAGCTATAATTATAGGTTGCCACACAACTAGGTATCGGATCCAGTCCAACAGCTGACCAAATAGGACGTGAGGACGCTCCCAGCTGGGGCCTGGTCAAGGAAAACGTATAATTAAACAATTCCAGCTTTCAACAATTGCCAAGACAGCTTTCAACAATTGCCAAGACAGCCCAGATTGCCAATTTTATTTATAATGTAAATACATTTGTACAATGTAATTGTAATGTAATGTGACTCGACTCATTAGCGATTAGCTAGAGGCCTAATAAGCCTCATTTGTTCGAGAATAAATAAAGTATGTATGTATGAAGACCCCTCCTACTTTCCACAACATCTAATTTGCATTTTAGTTTTGTTCATGGAAGCTTGAACTTCTGCTACACTCTTGCATTTCTTATTTCTCAAAGTTTACTCGAGTTGTACAGACAAGTGAATTAGCACCGTACCATCGATTATAAACCAAAATCAAAATTTGTTTGAATTGCGCGGTTTCGGAGTTCCGTTAACGTGCATGCTACTGCTAGTAATAATTTTGCCTAAAAACGCCTTCATCTTGTATTCGTTATTTTTCATTGGTCGCTAATTTGGAGCTATTGTCTTGTTCGGTGATGATTCGCAAATGAGGCGCCATCTTTATAGCAGAGGTCGCCATGGTGACACGACAACCTTCGGGATGCTGGCACTAGGTTCTGATTGGATAATAAGAGTCGGAAACTCTCCGAATGCTTCTACGAAGATTGACAGACAAACGGGATGTCTACACCTAAGTGAAAAAGTTATTCACGCGCTAGACAGTCGGGGGAACAAGTACCAGTTGATGGCGAAATCCCGACTGAGCCCGCAGTGTTTGTCCCCGAAGTTGCTAAGCAACCTGACGTATTTGCTGGCACGATTAGGCACGATTGCTTTCGGAGTACTCGTGAGTACTCGCGCTAGTTTCTGATTGGATAAAAAGATTCCGAAACTCTTCAAGTGCTTCCACGAAGATCTGCCAAAACCGGCACTTGTTCCCGCGACTGTAGAAGGCAAGACGCAAGATGCATTTGGACGGAGGCGCGCACAGACAACGTAAATTAAAAGGATACGGATTACAGAACATCCTCTTGAGGTCCACCTTCTCTTTGCAGTAAGGACAGGTTTGCTTCTTTCCAACTATACACCAACCACGAATACAGAACTCGTGAAATCTGAATCGAGTTTCATTAAGGAGAAATATAACTTCAAGCACATAATGCGTTACTTAAGCCCTGACCAAACGGAAACGCAAGAAGACGCAAGTGAACTTGCGTACAGACTTGCATTGGTGGCCAAATGGTGAAAAACATGCGTCTATTTGCGCTCAAATTTGATCTCGCTGAAAGTCAACGCAAGTCAACGCAAGTCGTGGCGGCAACTTGCGTTCACTTGCGTCTCCGTTTGGCCAGGGCTTTATATTAGGATTGAGCAACAGAGACAAATTGTGGATCACAGCCCTGGATAAAGGGAAGGTTCAGTTGTGTAAATGGATACTTTAGCAGATTTTAAATTAGTGTTACAAAAACAAACAAACAATCTTTACCACCTTACAGTGCCTATCTATAACACGCGAACTCTGAAGTTCAAACCCAACTAACGAATGCGTTTTACACTTCTGTCAATCATAATTACTACGACAACCAACGGACCCTGGAAAAAAAAAATGTATCGAAATCCACCAATCACAACTCACGGACGTGAACATTTGAACCCTGCTAAGATGATTGAAGGCAGCATAAAACCCAATCATCAGTTCACTTTTTAACATCAGACTTCGCAAGTAATTTAAAGGTGCAGTAACTTGAGTGGCATATATAGTACAGATTTGACAAACTTCCAACTGGGAAAAATTGAAAAATAGCTTTCATTTGATTGGTCACACTTTATGACAGAATCAAAGGTTAGAACCACCTTACATGTCAAGGTTTGACACTAATTAAGATTAAGAGCCACAAATACTTGTTTGCAGAACATTAGATGAACAAAGGTAAGGATACAAATGACCACATGATAGTTTATAGGTTTTCTCAGGTCCATTTTCATCATCATCTTGGTCATTCGGCAACACAAGATCTTGGCCGCATACAGCACAGATGTTGGTTTCTAGGCTTCTACTTGGAAGACCACCTTTACTGGTATACTAAACAAAGCCACAGACAAAAATAATTCAGGTTAAAAAGAGGATATTTACAGTCAAAACTGTGAAGACCTAGCAATGTAAAACGATGGCTTGAAACTTACACCTAGTTTTGATGCAATTTTATCAGCACATATCTCAGCAAAATCTCTGCCAAGTACTCCAAAATAAAGTCCATAGAACAGCACTGTCACTCCAAACTCCATGGCAGTATCAGGTTTGATCGCAAACATCAGATTAACACCGAGCATGGTAAGACAAACAACCATGTAGCCTAATATTCCCAAGCCATACGTAACCTTGTGTACTAATAAAAACCACTTGTAAACTAGTCTGCAATGAAAAAAAAATACATTAATATTTTGACAACTGCAATTATCACTGGTGTACACAGTAGTTTTAAATAAGTTAATGAAACAACAACTTTAAATAACTCAACATAGATAAGAATCCCAACTGGCAGGAGGCTGACCAGTTGGCTATTTACATGGTGTGGCAATTAGGAGTTGTGAACTTGACTACTGATGAAATATATCTAGTGGCAGGGTGGAGGGCTTAAACCCGGGACTACAACACTAGTGTCCTAAACCACTTGGCCACACTGCCTCTTTGAAAGCCTGTTTACATGTCTTGATTAGGTTGAAAATAAGTGTAATGTGGATCCAGAATTGTTTGAACAGGGGTGGCTGTTAGCAAATATTTTTTATTGTTATGATGCACTTCTATTTCTTTTAATGTCATTTTTGGGGGAGGAGGGGGGGAGGGGGGGTGAAATCCACCCAATCCATCCCCCCTCCCCCCCCCTCCCCCCCCCTGCTGGAATCCACAACATTGTAAGTCAATTATATTCACAAAGAAACTGATCACCCACATGATGAGGAAAACTGACACTGAACCAAGGATTCAAAGATTTTAAAACCAGGAGTTAATAAATTTTGTTGTACCAATCTGAGTTACCATTTACCTTGGAGTACTTGGCGAGACTGGTTTCCGTGTGGACTTAAAAACAATAAACCCCGTCAAAATGGAAAACAGCACCCAGGCACACAGCATACGCCAGAACATGAGCTTGATATTGAAATATAGCGGAATTAACCACATACCAACCAGAGTCACAGCCTTGAAAAAAAAAAGATTTAACTTTAATATTAGTTACAGTAACTGTGTGAATCAAAAAAACGTGAACACTTTGATCTAACTTTGACATGATCAAACCATTAGAAGAATAGTTAGGTAACTCAAATTTACACTTTTGCACAAAAGCTTTCAATTTTGAAAATAGTTGCTCATTTTTATATGATCAACGTTTTTGACTTATTTTTACCTGGAATGATTTGTAGTAGTGTTTTTTTCCATTTTACCAGTAGAACTTGTGCTACTATTAGAGTAGAAAATAGAATAAGGACCATCTCCATATGCATGGCTTCATGTCCTTTGTGTTTAGCATGTAACTTCTCATGTTCTATCCTGCAAAAGTAACACAATTTGGACATCAATTAAAAATAATATACATACATGTACATATTTTGTACAACTAAGGTTACAAATTAATGGAAAACTTCTGACAAAAATGCTACAAGAGAGTGAGTTATGTTTGACTACCATGAATTCTAACAACTGTATTGATTGGTCAATAAGCGAACTGTACTTTGCTGTACATGTCCTTAAAAATTAATAATGAATGTTACATAATGTGTAAATATGTCTGTAAAGATATGAATTAAGTATATATATACTTCCATAACTCTTCTTTGCTGAGTTGCCGAGCATTCGGAAGAGAGCCATTACTATCAATCTGAAATGTACAAAGCAATACATTATAATCCATAAAAATGTACATTATAGCAGTTATCAAACACACATGACCATCAGGGCAAAAAGTCTAGACCGAAAGTTGTGTGGATGACTCAGTTTACTGATACAGCTGTACATCATCATCACTCAAGTCACGAAGAGCCCCTACAAAAGGTCCCTGTGTTTAGAAATCAAACATAAACACACCCGCCTGTAACAGACCTGGCGGAACCTGGATGCTTGCCAGGAATTTTGGTTAAGGAACTCACCAGTGTAGACCAGAAATCATCACCAGACACAGCATCTCCAATCCCGAAATTGGCCAAAACTAACTGTGCAAATACATAAGCTTACATGTACTTGAAATTCCTATATTAAATATATATACACATGTACATTATTTGGTATCCCATTATATGGAATAATTTCTTCCAGCGGAAGGCACCGCATTCCACCAGGGAAAAATAAAATTCACCGGGGAGTTTTCTAGAGTCAGGACCAGGAATAGGATCTGGGAAGGTCAAATTTTCACCGCTTCAGGTCTGTTATAGAGAGGCATATAAGCTTAAATATGTTCGAGATTGAGTTTGATTATGTTCAATTACCAAAACTCGATTAAACTAAATCCACAGTTTGAGCTTAAAAATCTCGAGACTCCTTAATCATTACTGCATATATAAGCTTACAGCTTACATTTAAAATGTCAAAGCGCGCTTGCAAATAATAATTGCATGGCGTTTTGACTGGTACTAGAAAGCAATAATGATCATCAGTATAATATTTGTAGATGATCACAACTAAAGGAAAATAAATAAGCATTCTAAAACTGTACTGTGAAAATACTGTTAAAACAGAAGCGTTATACAAATACTGGCCTGATCTTTATATTGTAAAATGATCGCTTTAATCAGCTTTAATTTGAGATCGATCGCGACCTCGCACGAACTAGCTAAAACAGCTATATAAACTAGCCCGAATACGCTTTTCAGTGATACAAGTGTATAAAGAAGAAAATTAGTCCGCCAAAAAATGTACAGCACAGCAAATTTATAATAATCTGAAAGCCACTAACCGCCATTTCCTTGACTAGAATCGGGAGCTCCTCGTCCGCCATCTTGAAATTTTGAACGTGGCTCTCGACAGTGGAAAACTGGGTCGAGGGCAAAGGTTGATAGTAAAAATCCGGCGAAAATGTTACGAAATCCCTGCCAGGCTAAACGTTGAGACGACAAATGGTTCAGAAGTAGGAAAATATTTGGCAAAAGCTGAAAAGAATAGTGTAAAATCTGGTGATCAATTTTTAAAGGAATAAATACTCTGTTGATCGGATTTGAAGGCTTGGTCACTCAATCAATCACTTCACCCGGGTCCCAGAGCACTGTGGGTAGCAGATCAATGCAGTCGCCATTTTCGTTCGTTCCACGAGGCCGGCGAGCAAAAATAAACTTTCGGTGGTAGAGGCCTGTCCTTGAGTAGTTCACCACCATGCCGACTACTCTACCACCCAAAGAGAAACGCTTTTATTCAAGAGAATCCTGGTAAGTCTTCGCTAAGGTTGCGTTGAGCAGCCGTACCACGCGGATATGCGAGTCGTGACCGAGCACGCCTTGTCGATTTCAGGGTGGCGTTTTCACTTCCTCTTTTTGGTCTTTTGCAGAAATGCTACGAACACAAACAGTACAAGAATGGGCTGAAATTCGCCAAGCAGATCCTTTCAAATCCAAAGTTTTCCGAGCATGGAGGTGAGAAAATTGTTTACATTCGATGAGTTTATAAAACGCCAATCTGTACATCTTTAATTTGTACCTTCGCCACGGATGTGTATCAACTTAACTTGCTAGTTTGTCGATTTTTTGTATTGTCAGTTATCAGTTTCACACGATTACATTAAATCTTCATTCTTTAAACTTGAACTGTTCTTGTTGTTACAGAAACTTTGGCTATGAAAGGACTGACTCTCAATTGCCTCGGAAGGAAGGAAGAAGCCTATGAATTTGTACGAAGAGGACTTCGAAATGATCTCAAAAGTCATGTGTGTATCCTTTGACACGTTGGTAGACATGTGAATTTTTTTGCAGATTATCGTGGATAACAGAAACACTTGCTTGGTAATGGATGACGTGATTGCATATTTGCTGCTGTTTGTTTGTTTTTTAACTGTAATGTGTGACTCGAGCTGTGAGCCAATTATCGCATATGTGACACAATGTCCACCAAAAATGTGTCAAATTTGGCATCAACTGCTTGATACTGTTTAAAAAATAAACTTTTACCATTTGTTATTATCTTATAAAATGTTATTTTTTTGTACATGTAGATGCAAGCACTCTATAAAATATTCTAATTCCACTGAATTTTATTGATGCCAAATTTAATGCTAGTGACTGTGTTTCATAATCCTTTCACTCTCACGAGTGCCAAGTAACAAAATAATATTTATTTAAAAAAATGGTAGAATTCCATTTTTTCAAAATATCATAAAAACAAACAGCATCACATGAAAGTACTATTCAGCCGCTTTCTTTTGAATGGTCACACTGTAGGTTTTTATCTGGACACAGACGTGAAAAGTTAGAACCACATAACTTGATGCTCGGGGACTTTGTAAGGGATACATGCAGGGGGGGCAGGCAGCGCCCTTTGATCTTGCCGCTTTTCCGCAATACATGATCGCACAAGTAAAGAAAAATCTGTCAATCATTCGAGAAACGTACCTCTACGGGAGTTTTGCTGTGGAATTTTTCATCCATGGTGTCCCACAATGACCAAAGTTCAGTTAAACAGCGACCGAATCGTTCCCATAGATGTTTGGACGTGGAATCGCCAAAATATTTCTGAACGAACACAAACGCACGTCATGTCATGTCAGCCATCGTCCGCCATGTTTATTTTAAACAAACCAGTACTTAGTCTCGCTCGGCCAAATTTCTAAAATGTGCAATCATATATACTAGGTCCCAGGCCTCGCTGCTAGCCCCCCCTGGATACATGTTTTTCATGTAGGGCAAGTCTGACTGAAAATTTCTGGGTGAGGATATTAACAAGCTCATGATTTATCAAACTTTTTGTGTAAGCCAATTTTGTAATGCTTACATACATGTACTGTATGTACGTGACATTTAAGTTTGGCTTCCTGCCTCGGTACGTTACTTTGTATATTGATTTTGTGGAAAGGGCACATGTTGTTTGTCAGCTGTTTATGCTTTGATGTTTGATTGACAACTGGGCGTGAGAATAGACAAGCCACTGTAGGAGAAAATATTTACATATATATATTATAAGATTTAAAAATATCACATTCTCTGCTTGCGTTATGTTACCTTGACTACCGGGCAGGTTGGCATGTTTATGTTTGCTACAGAGATCAGATAAGAAATATGATGAGGCTATCAAGTGTTATAGAAATGCTCTAAAGTGGGATAAGGTTGGTTGTCAGATTTATGTTTTTGAACATGTGTATTCCTTTAAAAAAATAATTATTATAATAACACTTAATTATAATATTCATACTGATGAGGCAGTGATTGAGCCATAAAACAAACATTCTGTCACTGACTGAAAATAAAAAAAAATGTGTCTTTGTCAAAACATTCCAACTACCGGTACCAGGGCTCGACTTTCAGGAAAAACCTTGGGGCCAGCTGCCCCTAAGTTTTCATACTTGGTCGCCAGCACAAGTATTCTAGTCGCCAAAAATTTTTCGGCGGCCCTTCGGGCCGTTTATTTTTCTACAATATAGGCATTACAGCCTTCCCTAGCTCTGCCACTGCTCACATATGCTTTTTGCAGTCTAAAACTACTTAATAGTGCTCTATGGAAGTAGGGAGAAAGGGATCAATTAATAGGATACCAAAAATGATATAGTAGTAAGTACATGACTGACTTTTCTACGTTTACGCGTTGTGTGTTGTAGACAGGCTTTTCGATTCGTTAGTGATGCATAGCGACTGCACAGGTTTTGTAGATTTCCCATAGCCCGGCGTGTGAAACTGAATTTCAATTTGCATGCTTTGGGAATTTTTATAGATCTGACCCTCGAAAAATGTTTAAATGCCAACGATTTCGTATTTGTAATTTTCGTACATGTTGCCAAACGTTTGTGCGAAACACGTTTCACTGGTCGCATCGAATAAATGCTACGTGCAGTACGATACGCCGTCGATTTGTTCAATCACTGGTAACGCGCTACAAATTTGTTTTATCGACAGAGTAGTTTCTTTAAGACCCTATTTATAAATCTGCTACAGTCTAACACATTTTGATAAAGTCGGACTGGGCCGAAAAAATCATAGCGTGTATTAAAATCGGGCCTTCACGCTTCACTGACGCTTGACAGCCAGCGATATCTGATAAACAAACTTGCCAATTTTTAATAGCGGGCTATTTTCATTCGAAATACATTTAATGAAATTGAAGAGAAAAGTTAACTCTATATCAATCGATCTATGTCCTATTGATATCACAGATATAAACTTACTGATAACGTAAACACTGATAAGATGAATATACAAAGATGTACTCGATCGAGTCCTACGGCCACGGCCAGACACGGCGAAAATCCCATTTGTTTCAGGACCGGTTTAATACGGGCGGTTGTTTTCAGTATTATGAATACTGTAAGCGACAACTATTTCATTTGTTTCGCATATTCTTTGAGAACTACAGTTGCTAATGAAAAACAAAACAAAGCTGCGATTTAATAATTATTGTCGAGAAAACCACGACACACACGCAGTTACATCATAATGTACCGCCTCTATTGAATCAAATTACTATATCTTGTTCATCTCATAGAAAGCTACAAATTTAAAATAATATGCAATTATTCTTGAATCCAAAAAACCTATAATATACACTTTCATATAGTAAAATGTGTAGATTTTGCAAAAATCTAATTTTTAGAAAACACATGTCGCTTTAGGAAAGATTGCGTGACGAGATTCGTAGATCGGGTTTCAAACACAAACAATCTGACAGAAGAATACTTTCGGTCGCTTCATACTTGAAAATGAGAAAGTATATTCTTCGGTATAAATATTCATTTAATTCATTTGAGCGCTAAGAAAGTAAAAAAAAAATTCTAAATTAAAATATCTTAGGGCCAAACTGGCGACCAAGGGTGAAAAGTTAGTCGCCAATGGATCAATCCAGTCGCATTGGCGGGACCCCACACAGGTCGCAAACGTCGAGCCCTGGGTACATACAGTATGGCGGATTCTATCTACATGTACAGCAAAGTACAGTCAAGTGCTAAAGAAAAAGTGATCGATCTCACAGTCATGTACATGTATTATTTCCCTGCAGGAAAATATCCAAATTTTGAGAGATCTGTCACTGTTACAGATTCAGATGCGTGATCTTGAAGGCTACAGGGTATGAAAGTTAAATTGTTGAATTCCTTTTCCATGTCTGATAACTAATGGTAAAAATCTGTAAACGGTAACGCTAAGTCTGATAAGTACTATTTATGAATGCCAGATCCTGCCTATAAATGGCTTTTGATAAGTACTTACATGTATGGTATAACTACTTGTACATGTAACATGCAGCAAACTGTACCATTAACATTAAAGGGGCTTGATAGTGCAGGGATGTGTACATCTCTTGGTAGAATCATTAGACTCATTAGCCAACACTGAGGCTAGTGAGTAAAACAATTACAGACTGACCAAAGAAAGTTAAAATTCTTGCAAATTATAATCCTCCAAGTATATTGTTAAAGCTTTTTTAAGCCAGGTGTACCCTGCACTATTGTTGTGTCGTATGGACCGAAATTTGCAGCATGAAAGAATAAAATAATAAAGCACTGAATAAAAGAGATTGTTACATATACCTATTTTTTTTTCCACTCCAGGAAACTAGATACCAGTTGCTCAAACTAAGGCCAGGTCAAAGAGCATCTTGGATTGGTTACGCCATCTCTTATCATCTCCTCAAAGATTATGATACGGCGTTTACTATCCTGGAAGAGTTTCGGAAAACTCAGAATGTAAGAATTATCTCTGGGTTTTATTGTGGACTGTATTGTGCATGCATGTAATTAAATTACATCTATAGTGCAGATGATTGTAACACTACAAGTGGGAAATTACAATATGTAATCTTATTCTCATTCGCAGATATTTAAAAGTGTACTGTTTACAAACATTACATTTTGATTAAGAAGCATTTAAAGTGCCCATAACCTTTTTTTTTCCTTCTCGTCATCTGAATCTAAACATTACCCAAGGAATTTCTGCGAAAAAATTTTGCGATTTGCAGAAAACGCGAAATTTTTTTATGAATGTTTCAAATCTTCAAAATCCTATTTTTGTTTGGTATACCTGTCCCCGCTGTAAGAAGGCCGACGCGGCTCACATTTTCCTGAATCTACATCACAATTCCTTTGTTTTGAAGCCACGTGTTCCTTAATCTACATCACAGTTCCTTTGTCTGATGTCACATGTTCCTTAATCTACGTCACAGATCCTTTGTGAACCGAGAAGGACCCAGGGGAGACTAAAGAAAATGGTGATCCAAATGGCGGCAAATTTGAAAGTTTTATAAAATTCATAAACAATTCGCGTTTTCTGGAAATCGCAAAATGTTTTCGCAGAATTTCCTTGGGTGGATGTTTAGATTCAGATGAGAACATAAAATAAAAAAGGTTTATGGGCACTTTAAAAACATTCAGCATACAGTTGACTTCCAATAACTTAAGTTATCGGGAGTCAACTGTACTCAAAATATTAAATCTCACTGAAATTATACACCACATGGAGTTAGGAATTTTTCTCTAACGTCACCTGTTTGTTTCGCTGTGTGTTTCTATTCTAGTGAGAAATTTTGCATTGATACATGTACATGTAAACTCTTGCGAAGTGCATGTACATGGTCAAAGTAGAAAAACTAAAATCATTTCTGCCAGTCCCAGCATAATGTATGTGTACATGTATGGTGACACCATAGTGAATAATCAGTATGTGCTTACAGTATACATTTTATGTGACTGACTGACTGTCTGTTTGAGCAAGGAGTCAACATGTAGGGGGCATTTATTGTACATGTATATTAACTTCAGATGTCTTCTCCAAAGTTTGACATTGAACATGGTGAGCTGCTGTTGTATCAAAACATGGTGCTCAGAGAAGCAGGAAGACCCGACAAGGCTTTGGATCATCTGATGAAATATGAAGAACTGATGCATGACAAACTTGTAGTACGAGAAATCAAAGGTACATTGAACTTACAGTAGAACTAGGGCTTCTTGTACACAAAATATACGTAAAGTCTTTGTGAGTCTAATTGTCAACAATTAACTTGTCGTGTTTATTAAACTCCAGTGTATGTGACATAAAGTGACTAGTGGGGGGAGGGGGCAGAGGTAGGGAACCCGAGTAAAGGGGGTAGGGAGTCTACAGGAGGTGAGGGAAGAGAGGGTGGGAAGTGGTTCTCAAAGTGGAGGGAACCAAGAGAAATAGGAAATTATTTTGCAATAGAAAAAGCACAAATTAATTGACGGGAAACACAACAGAAGGGACAGGAATCCTGGAGTACCGTGTATGGGAAGCAGGAAGTTCAGATTAAATATAAATTCTCCTAGATCTCATCACCATACAATAATTATTATTTTGTTGACTATTAGTAACGAGAATTTGGTGCTACATCATGACAATACTTCTTCTTACTTAGTTTATGATTTTGTTCTTCCCATCACCTGTCTGCGTGAAAGCGAAAAGGAAATTAATGGAGAAATTAGTTTCAATTGTCAGTTCTCTCGTGAAATTAAAAGGGTTCACTTGATTTTTATTTTACTGTATTCCAGGGTCATTATTCCTTGAACTCAGCCACTTCAAGGAAGCAGAGAAAGTTTTCAAAGATTTGCTCAGGAGGAATCCAGAAAATAAGGCTTATTACCAAGAAATGGAAAAATCTCTGCAACTTGGTAAGTGCTGATAAAACCTTCTGGAGACCTCTCCATATGGTAATACAATAATTATTATATGTGTGTATTTGTGCTTGTTTCTGCCATCAAATAAAGTTAACTTGTCGGTGAGCACATAAATATGGAGGTTAGTTGCTGGCTGTGAGCAACATGGACTTTTTAAGCAAAGCAAAGTAAGCAAAGCAAATGGCAAGGTAACCATGGTAACCATGGCACCTGTCAAACTGATTTATCAGTGAAGAGAAAAAAAGATGAAAAGAACTTACCTGGATCCACAATTGGAATCAGTCCCATACCATGAGGCAGGAGGGCGGGGCAAAACCCCCAAAAGGCAAAAATGCAGCAAAAACATGCAACCACGAGGAGCAGCAAGCAAAAATGCACTGTGCATCTGCTGAACAGTTACCAATCTCCCAGTTTACAATATGATTATAGATACAGTTGAACCTCTCCTTACGGACATCTCTCTATTACGGACAGTTCCCTTGGTCCTGACAAAATCCGTGCCCATATAATCTCTATAAAGAAAACCTCTATAATACGGACACCTCTCTAATACGGACACTTTGCTGTGTCCCTTCGGTGTCCGTATTAGAGAGGTTCAACTGTAATCTCATTTACATTAATGTTCCCTGCAGAAAATCCCGATGACAGATACAATCTGTACATGGAATATACTGAGTCATTTCCAAGAGCACAGGCCCCTAAGAGAATGCCACTTACATTCACCAAAGGTACATGACTTGTAGAAATTTTTACATTATATTTTTATGTCACCTGCTGTAGGAGTTTTATGTCATCTTGGTACTGTACTGTACTGTACTGTACACTAATTAAAAGTAAACAATTTCTCCATAATTTTATTATCATTCATGTCAACAACAACAAAAAACTAGACTAAACAAAACGAAATACAAGGTGTAACTTGAAATAATGTCGTACTGGTAATATAAAATGCTGTGAGATACATGTACTTGTAGCCCAGCCAGGATAAGATCTGGCAAGCAACTTGCATATTGGCCTGAAAACCTGTGACAATTGTGACAGGTGACATACAGTAAATGTCATCGTTGCTGCCAAGTTCCAACTAGGACCTGCCAATGAACCAACCAGTGATAGGACGTACCCAGTTTGAAATTAAGATTAGCTTGCAAATGTACATGTATTGACATCTCTGGGCTATAATTGTTTTCAGGAGAAACATTCGCCAGATTAGTGGACAACTACATGAGGCCAGCTATTCATAAAGGAGTACCACCCTTGTTTAACAACATCAGGAATTTATATACAGAAAAGGACAAGGTTATTTGTAGCATTTGTTCATGTTTAATAATAATTATTTTTATAGGTACATGTATATGACTGTTTCTCTTTTTGGCAGTCAGTTACATGTACCTGTACTTGTTACATAATTTGAAGTAAACTTAACAAAATTATTAGTGCTGATTGGTTCTCTGTGCACTGCATTTGTCACCTAATTAGAACGCGAGCAGAGTTGGTGTCCAACTGCAGGCCTGTGTCCTAATTAGATACATGTAGATGTACATTGTACATGTAGATAAAGTGTGCTTTATGTTCATTTGATTTTACAGTACATACATACATACATACTTTATTGAAGCTCCCTAAGTGGGTTTTTCAGCATCAAATACAAATTTAAATTAATTAAGAATATAAATACAATAATATAGTAATTACAATAAATATATTAAAAATATTACAAATGTAGGAAATTAATCTAATAACAAATTAGCAAGATGACGCTTAAAATTCTTAGGCCATTTTAAAGACTTAATATTACTGTTTAAGGAATTCCAGAGTTTTGCCCCTCTGTAAGCAAAAGAGCGCTGACCAGTTGATAGGCGGCAAAAGGGTATGTCCAGGGTACTAGACGATCGAGTTTGTCTGTCGTGGACCTGGGAACGTAATTTGAACTTATTTGCAAGGTAGTCTGGGACAAAGTTGTTGATGCACTTGTGCATCATAGTTGCATCATTCAATATGAGTCTCTACAGTGTTACCATTACAATAATAAATTATTTAAAATTTAATGGTCTCTTTCCTTTCTCAGGTAAAGATTGTTGAAAACATAGCTCTTGGCTATCTGGACAATCTAAACACCTTTGGAACTTTGACGGGGAAAGGTCAGTAGCTCATTGCTTTGTTCTTAGTGACATTGCAATTTTCAGTCCATTCTAACTGTAATGTTTGTTTCTAATGCTTCAATGTGTGTTTCAGGTGGAGATCTTGAACCTCCCACGGCAGTCCTGTGGGTTTACCATTTCCTTGCTCAGCATTTTGATCATTTGCGGGATAGCAAGAAGGCTATGGAGTATATAGACAAAGCTTTGGAACACACCCCTACACTGATTGAGGCATACATGGTGAAAGCCAGGATCTACAAGGTAATGAAAACTGGGCTGCTTACAATGTGTGATATCACTTGAGGTTAGCTTAGCAGGGTGTACTAATGTATATGTACGTACACAGGCAGGTCGCTGTTTTTCTATCAACCCAACATTGTAGTAACCTTCCTGTGACATCAGCTAAACCCTAACCGGGTTTGGATTAGGTTATTCAGCCTTTTTTAGTGTTTAATTACAGAATTTGTTCATGAATTATGTAACTTAATACATGTAATAATTCATATTTTGCTTTTCCTTAGCATGGTGGTGATATGGAGAAGGCGGCACATTGTATGGATGACGCTCGATCTCTTGACACTGCTGATAGATATGTCAATTGCAAATGTGCCAAGTACCAGTTGCGAGCCAATCAAGTTCAAAAAGCTGAGGAGACTTGTGGTTTGTTCACAAGGGTGAGTATCAAATGTTACAGTGTACAGTTAATTTTCCACTGGCCTACAAAGTGTCACATTGCCTTCAAATAACCTGAGTAAATGCCTTATGCAAAGTCTTTAAACTTGTAATTTCCAACTTAGGATACCTGTTTGATATTTTTTGCAGGAAGGGGTTGGTGCTGCTGATAGCCTGAATGAAATGCAATGCATGTGGTTCCAAACAGAGAGTGGTTATGCTCTGAAAAGGCTCGGCAAACTGGGAGAAGCGTTGAAGAAAGCTCACGAGATCGAGAGACATTTTGATGAAATCACAGAGGACCAGTTTGACTTCCATACCTACTGCATGAGGAAAATGACATTAAGAGCTTATGTCAGGTAAGGATGTTACACAGTGTATGATACTACATGTGCTGTGATTGGTCAAATCAGGGATCACCGAGCATCCCAAAGACAAAAACAATTTAATAGCGCAGACATACTTCGGGCATCTTAATAAGAAGAAAAACAAACACTTGGAAGCAAAGTAACTTGAAAGCAATGAGAGTGTTCTCAGAACTCTGTCCAGTTTCAGTGGAATGATTCTGTTTTGGTCAGTGGTTATAATATTGGTTTGCATCAATGTTACCAAGACTGTTCGCTTGCATGAACAATATCAGAAAATTAACAGCTTATAGAGCAGGCAGAAAGAAACGTTCTGTCCAAATTATAGCTTTGTAGCGTTTTTCATAACCGAGTATTACGAAAATAATTTTCAGAAAATTACAGTATTTAGTATGCAGCCGCCATGTTGGTGCCCTTCTTTGGGACACCAATATGGTGGCCATAAAACTGTACACGAAGTAGAGTAGATTCTACCATCAATATCATTAGCTTTCACTTCAAAACTCTTTCGATATCACTTCTAATTATTATCACGTATAAAAATTTAAAAATGACAAAAATACCCGTTTTTGTGACAGTTCAAAAACACGTTCATCCGGGACATCGCAAATTTCAAAATGCTTTATTTTCGAAACGAAGCACTGAATCGATACCAAACTTTGCATAGAAATTAATGTTTTGTATGTGTAGAATATGTGAAAAGAATAGCTTTGTTAGATTTTAGAATTTTTGATGACGTCAGATGCAAACCAAGAATATATTGCTGTGCGAATCAAAAAAGCGTGAACACTTTGCTTTAACTTCAATGACATGATTGATCAAACTACAAGAAGAATAGTCAGGAAACTCAAATTTACACTTTGTTTTTGCAGAAAAGCTTTGCAAAAATCAGCAATAAAATAAATACAGGAAAAAAAATAGACCAATTTTTGGCAAAGGAAAATCCAAGCGTTAAATCAAAGTGTTCACGCTTTTCTGATTTGCATACATGTACACGTATCTTTCAAGTTACAATTATTGTAGTGAAAGATACATGGATCCAACAAAACTACGTATCTGAACACAGTATTGATGGAACCTCAGCTGAAACAGACATTTTATGTTTTTGTTTGCAGATTACTCCGTCTTGAAGATATTCTCCGGAGCCATAGATTCTACTTCAAAGCTGCCAAAATGGCCATAGAGGTACATTGTAGGTCACCAAAATAATATTTCAAGTGAATCAAAATAAGGTTACTGTAAATAAAACTTGCAGACACTGCATCAGCTGGAAGACATCCCATTTCCTATTCACCATTCTATCTCTTGAATTGGATCCCACATTCCCTGTGTCGTACAAACATGTCAATGAAATTAAGCCGCACTTGGCCAAACTGGCCCACACTGCTGGAGCTTATCCCAGTTTCCATAGCATGAAGCCGACTGTAGGAGTATTGCTACTCCCCCTGGATGGGATGCTAGTCCATCGCAGGTTAGCCCCCAGCATTTTGTTTCTGGTACCTATTTATACTCCTGGGTGGAGAGAGGCACTGTGAGAGTAAAGTGTCTTGCCCAAGAGCACAACACAATGACCCAGGCCAGGGCTCGAACCCAGGCCGCTCGATCCGGAGTCCAACACACTAACCATTAAGCTGCTGTGTCTCTCACAAACATGTCAATGCTTACCACAAATTAACTGATATTGCAGTGCGACCTCAATTATATTTTATAACATATTTTGCTGTTTATTACAGTGTTATGTCCGTCTCCATGACAAGCCGTTGGCTGCATGTGATGAAGATGATGAGGCAGGGTCTAGTGACCTGTCAGCTAAAGACTTGAAGAAACTGAAGAGTAAGCAGAGAAGAAAAGAAAAGAAAGCTCAGGAAAGCAAGAAAGGTGAGGTTCAAGCATCCTGCTAGTAAAAGCTATCCTTAGTTCCTCCTCCCTGGTGGGGAATCCCCAGGGAGGGAGGGTACTCCCTATAAAGGACTATACGGGGAGGCTCCGCCCGAAAGGGGTACCTTTTTTCAGGCTGGAGGTATATAAAAGGGTAGGGATTTCAAGAGTTGGAAGTATAGCAAGCCATAGGATTTCACGGTAACGATCGACTCTGTTAGTCTGCAAACATTTAGGAGTTTAGTGAGGATTTTATTGTTGAAACTGATGCTGACAACCAGATCTCACTGTAAAAATGCAAGATATGCAACGAACATTCAGTTCAGTTCCTATTGACAGAGACAGTTTAATAAGAGTATTTGTTGAGTTAAAAATCAATAACTTTCTGTAATAACGTTATGCAATGAAGTTCTATTAAGTATTTTTAACAACATGTTTATTGAAACCAGTGATATTAAAAATGGAACCGAAACAATACCGAACAGATGGGTTCCCATGGTCTCCTGGGCACGGAACCGAAAAATTGTTATCCATGGCAATTTTAAATCCTAGGGCTTGTATAGAAAAGGGTAGGGAAACTGTCATTTAGGTGTTTAAAAAAAGCCTTTTAAACACCTACATGTAAATGACAGTTTTTAGGGCCTTTCAAAATATCTCGAAGCAGATGCACCTAACGGCTGATTCATCCAATATTTTAAGGGGCTACTCAAGCGAAAAGTTTAGGCAAAAGTCTTAAAAGGGATGCAGTGTTTCAACTGTACATGTAGCTATAGGTATATTAAAGGGTACCTTTTCTGTCAAAAATGGTATGTAAAAGGGTAAGAGTTGGGACCTCGGGGTGGAGGCCTTCCCATACAAAACTTTGTTGGGTCCCATCATTAGATAAAGATTGCTGCTGTATGATCAGCCACAAAATTTTAAGTTGTTAGACGAATAGAACAGAAGATGTGGAGGTTCAAAGTTTGGTACATGTACTTCCATATAAACCTCTCTAATTTTGCGTCGGTTCTAAACTGAAGGAACCAACACAAAATCAGAAGGGTTTGTATGGAGAAATTAAAATCCGAAGTGCCCACATCTCAGCCGCAAATTGCAATGGAGAGCTCATTTTTGGCAAGTGGACGTTTTTTGGCATGCTTCGTCCAAATAGCTGATCAAATTTTATAATTTTGCAAATTTAATTTTTGTGATGTCATAACTTTTAGTCAGTCTTTAGGGACAGAAATCTATAGTCTTTCATTACGACTGTCTATTTTGTTAATTATTTGTTTTGCTTTCAGCAACCAGTGATATAAAAGAAAACAAAGAAGAGAAGAAAACAGATCCCTTAAAAGAAGCTCCTTTGGAATCAGATGTATTGGGCAGGGTAAGTGATGGGATTTGAAAACTCTTCCAAATAACTTGGGTATAATGCAGTTTTCTCTCCACAGTCAAGCTTCACTCCTGGGACTGACTGTAAGTACTCTAGGTGTCAGACGTATTTTTCACGCATTTTGTGAACAAGTGGGCTTGTTCGATAAAGGTTTTAATAGTAAGCTACACTGTAGGAGCATAGGCCTTGCGCTTGTCCGCACAATCCATTAACTCATTGTTGTGATGTAAAAAAATTATCTCCAACATTGAAAGAAACCTCAAAGTAGTGTTTACTAAAGTAGAAAATTAATACAACAAAAAGGTAAATAATAATCTATACAGGAGCAAGGATGGCCAAGATTGGGGAAGATTGAGACGGATTACAAACGACGAACTTAGACAATAGCTTTGTCCGTGAATGTTCATTCTCACACACCACTGTGTAGCCATGTCAAGCCGACCGCAGGTGGGTGGGTGGGAAGGTCAGTAATGGCGGACGCAACAAAAACAACTGCCCGCCTCACCGGTCACATGACCTATACCCAGGCTCCAGCGGTGTGTGAGAACAAACATTTTCCACTTTTTTCGTTTCACTCAGCCAGTGGAAAATTACCCCTTATTCTGTAATTTCATGTGGTTTATTTGCCATCTCATTTTACTAAATGCTCTATGTTTTTCAGGTGCCAGACCCTCTAGATCAAGCTCTCAAGTTTCTTCGACCATTACAGAATCTGGCGTCGAGTAGAATAGAAACTCATTTAATGGCATATGAAGTTTTCATCAGAAAAAGTATGTACAACAGCTTACCCATGCAATGTTTGTGTTTACATTGATGTCTTTGTTCTACAAACTTCTTGCAACATAAGGTTCTCAAGTTTGGAGAAGAGAAACAACTTGGTAAAGTGGAAGCAAATGTCATTGTTTAATTGACATCTAGATGCCATCTAGAATGTCATTTATCAAATTTAGTCGGACTAAATTTGATAACCGTTAATTTCTTGCTTTGTGGCAGCGCCATAATAATAGAACGTCACAAACAAAAGACTTGAGCAGTACCATGGCTCTGCCCATGCGTTATAAGTCTTGGTTCATTTCTTAGCCGTCCTCTGCAAAACAGCAACGTGAAATGACCAAATTTTGCGCTTTGGACAGGACGTAAACCACACGGCGAATTGTTCACGTTTCTGTTCAGAATTGAGCATGATGGCAAACTGAATGCTTCAAGATTATCGCGATAATTCATTAATTCATTTTTTTAATCGACGTTCACCTTGGTGCCGCCGTCGTGGTTGCGTAAGGTATGTCAAAGTAACCAACATTTCCTGGCTTTGTTGTTGCAGGCAAACTTCTGCTGATGTTTACAGTCTGTTAAACGTGCGCATACCATCAACCCAAATCATCCTAAACTCCATGAAAACTTGGTCAGACTTGCTGTCAAAGGTGAGTGTTTTGAAGTACATGTAAGATAGCATTGGACAACTTTTTTCCAGACGGGATATTACTCATTAAGAAAACACCGTCCTGTTCAACACATTAGTTACCTTCAGATCGAGGTACGACTACATGTACGAGAACGAATCTATTGCGCATCCTCAAGATCATCATGTCACGATGTGTCACGCCAATCTCGTTACCAGAACCTACACTTCTACTGGTCAGTGACAGGGAAGAGTGAGGGCTCTGGGAACGAGATTGTTTTGAAACTCGTACTCGTACCTCAGTCTGAAGGTTGCTATTAATACATTAATCAACCAAATCAGGTTAAGAAAGGAGTACAGAGTTTTAGTAATAGTAGACATTCTTATAACGGGAGACTTGTTTTAATCGGAATTTGTTACGTCTGCATGCATTGTGGTAACAAAAAATGTCAGTTGCAACCAAAAACTTTTCAATAATTTATTGTTGATTTGTTTCTGTTTCTGTTTTCAGTGTCAAAGTCAAATGACTTAAAAGGACCTGTGGCTACTGTAATAGAGCGAGAACTGAAAACAATGCTTGGCGGCAAAGATCTCAAACAGTTCAACTCTGATTTCTTGGAACAAAACTCACAATCCTTGCTTCATAGGCTTTCAGGTACAGTAGGTATCTGTATCTGCATTCAGTTGCCATACTTCTTCAAAGCGACATTCCCATGTCAAGTGATCTCAGAGTCAATTATTATTTTGCATGTAAATTGAGTTAATTTTGATTGTCTGAAAAAGGAATTGTGTTCATTTTCATTTTGCAATGTACTCTACCCAATCATTATGTAATGAGCAAAACCCAAACAATCAAGACTTCGCTTACACACGTTGTCCCACACTTGGCACTGGTTACATGTGTTTGACACTGGTTACATGTTTTCCCGCCTTTGGCACCAGTGAGATGTTTACCTGTGTTTGGCACCGGTTGCATGTTTTCCCATCTTTGGCACCGGTGACATGTTCACCTGTGCTTGGCACCGGTTACATGTTTTCCCATTCTTTGGCACCGGTTACATGTTTTCCTGCCTTTGGCACCAGTAACACGTTTACCCATGCTTGGCTCCGGTTGCATGTTTTCCCGTCTTTGGCACCAGTTACATGTTTTACCATGCTTGACACCGGTTACATGTTTTCCCGCCTTTGGCACCAGTTGCATATTATTTTGCCTTTGGCACCGGTGACATGTTTTCCTGCTCTTGGCACTGGTTGCATGATTTTACTTCGAGTTCTAATTGGTTCTCTTTCTTATATGTTGAACTGAAGTCCAAAGGTAAATTAATTATAGAGCCAAGGGCCATGTCAACCTCGTTCCCAGGGTCTCTCATCTTCCCGCCCTCTGGAGCGAGAGCAGATGAGAGACCCTGGGAACGAGGTTGGGGCCATGCTTGTTTTGGCTAATCAAACAGCCCTAAACCCTTGAGAATTTATAGCTGCATTCTTTCGACTTGATTGTAAAGTAACTGTTGTGGTCGTTTATTTGTAGGAAGCAAAATGCTGTGCCTTTTGGAAGCTTCAAAGGTAGACGATGCGCTGGCGCTGGTTACGGATTTATCAGACAACCTTGAAGACAGGACATTAGAGGTTAGGCTACATGAAGTGGTTTATTGCCAGCATACCAGTTTGAAAAAAGGAGCTACAATCTTGAAGCCAAATTGAAATTCACTTTGACCTCATCCAACCACCTCTTTTCTCCCAATGTCGTCTCGTTTTACTGGTATGTTTGCGGCGATGCAAACATCTACAAGCAACATTGATGGAGTGGATGGGGAGGTGCAATATACGTTTGCATAATTTCACTTTGTGTAGAACGACGTCCCTTGTCTCGATAGTGTTACAGAGATTGTAGGTTACAGCTGAACTCTGACTCTGTATGATTCTGTTAAATTCGTTCTTCGACCCATGAGGTTGTAAGTGTTGAACGCGGCTCGCCTCTATAGCCTGTTCTATGCGTTCGGTTAGTGGCAGGCAGCGCAAAGAATAGCCTGCGAGCGCAGACGTATTTCCGGCTCGAGCGGAAATACGTCTGCGCTCGCAGGCTACGAAAATAATAGGTAGTGGAAAAAAAGGCGAAAGGACACGCATTTTTCTCCACTCGCTAACGGTTTTTTTTTTTTAACTCGTTATTCATTGCGCTCTCGAATAACCTAACTCCTGGAACATGCTAATGTACATGCCACCACGTTTAAGGAAAGTGTGCATGCAGATGTTGCACAGGCAGGCTATGCTCTCCCGGGTGACATAATGTGAAACTGTCGCTTAAACGTTACGTTATTGCTCCACAGAACTGCACGTTGATCTACAACACTCTGTTAGAGGGGACGTTCGGCGAGTGCAGTGATTTGACAAAGGAGTACTTCCTCAAATGCAGGACTGTGTTTCCACTGGCTACTGTGTTTGCGAAGGACGATGGAGCTGTCGGGAGTGTAAATGGACTGGAGGGAGCCCAGACTGCCATCAATGAACCGCTGTGCGACGGCGAAGCGTGATATGAAAACAATAAAAACAAAGAAACGAAACTACGATTTTACGGCGACATGTCAAACGATCTTTTAAATTTGTGGAGCATGGGAGTTACAGGCTGGGAAGATAACAAGCCCATCATGAACTATGTCCCTGGATTTTTAATACTTCAATGCAAGACTGGACCACTTTGTTGGGTAGAAAAGATGCTACTCGAAGGAAGAGCGGTTGAAAAGTGTTCCTACAATGCCTTGCAGAAGCCGATGGTTTGATGAATAATTGACACAACAATGTACGAAATACACGCGAGGTTATACATGTACAGTATGCTTGCATTGCGCGAACGCCGCAGCGTTAGTTTGCAAAGACGATCGTCCGCGAGGCGTGTCCCGCCGTAGAATGACTGTGTAATAACTAAAGGCGAGCTATCATCTGCTATTCCATGAAATTACTTTTCCACATTTGAATCACAATGCGGTGTATTTTGAATAATAAATGATAATTCACGAAAGAGTGAGTTTTGACTTAAGCTTCTTATGACAGCATTACTTGTTTCAAAACGTGTAAGTCAGTTTTGTCACCGTACCTTCAAATTAAAATACTAGTTCAACAAGCCATTTCCGAGTTGCCTTTTGCCTCTGTTTCAAAACGAGTCCTGGTGCACAACCTTTGTTATGGTAATCAGTTTGATTTGCATGACAATAACTTCCATAACAAAGGTTGTACACCAGGACTCGTTTTGAAACAGAGGCAAAAGGCAACTCGACGCACTCTTGGCCTGTTTTATTGTCAATATAATTATTTTAAAATCTATATTCACAGTATACTCTATTTCCTTATATTATGTACCAACAATCATGAAATTCTATAACTCGGTGTACTTTCCGTGGGAGAGTCATTGCTTTCGTACATCTTGCCGAAAACAGCTCAAAAATTGTAAGCCCTTTATAAGAATTACTGTATTTCCTCGAATCAGTAATGGCCAGTCTTACCGCGTCGCTAGAAGTGCTAATGTGCTAATTGAGAGGTCCAAAAGGCCAAGAAATAAAGGAAAGAATCAAATACCACATGAACATCACTATAGAAAAACTGTAATGAAACCCGTATGCTTTTGTAACTTATCTGTTGTAACGATAAATCAAAGCTTGTTTCCTATCCAAAGTGTAAATGTTTACTTGACAGCGAAGGGTGTAAGAATGTGGTAGGGGGGTGGCGATTATTGTTAATATTTTCCCCAGAGGGGGGCAATTCTTCGAGGGAGGCGATTAATCGAGGGAAGGTCCATTTATTCGAGGAAATACTTTGTCTTCTCTAGCTTTACTGTAAGTTAATTATTGGACACTATTCCTGAACTTGTGATGTTCATAAAGATATGTGGTTATAAACTGCGGGAAGTCCCGTTTCAAACAAGCTCTTCCAATATCTGAGCAGACACCGAGACCCTCTCTGCATCCACAGCATTCTGAGCTCTGTCGTGAACAAGCGCATCTGTAATACGCTTGATCTCATCACAAACGAGCTCTCTTGTAACTGTACGCCCATCTCCCTCCAGCTGGCACTGATGGCGAATTGCCTGCCAAACCTGCAAACAAAAAGATTTAGAAATGGTGAACGTCAGGGTCCTGTTACTGGTAATAATTGGAAATCGGGAAATATGTCTCTCAAAAACTTGTTACAAGTTGAACGAGCGATTTGTAACTACAATGTCTCCGTTTCTGACAGTTGCACGAAAAAAAATCCCGTGTAACATGCGTTCGTGTAAGTAAAACGGGCGTCGTTTTCTTGTAACTAGTCGCGCGACAGTTGCATTGCAAGTTGAAAAGCGTTGTTGCGCTTATTAAAAACGCGTTGCAAGTTGCGGTAACATGTTGCGCGAAGTTGACATGCAAGTACTTTGTACAACACGTTACTGCAACTTGCAACGCTTCGCCTTAAACTTAAAGCAAGATGCACGAAAAACTGTTTCGTCAGTCACTCCAGTCGGATGCGAGAAGCTTACTACATATCTACGACACAAATTGCTTCGTTTAAATCAAACCTACAACTTGCTTACGTACTATTGTCGAGTAAAGACCGTTGCGCGTGTAAATGGAGCCCAAGTCGTGGCCGGTGTATACATAATCCCAAACAACATGCGACAGTCGTAAGAAAAAAATTATACCGTCTAAATCGGTCCTAACCGGCCGGGCAATTTTTTTTTACGCCCACTTCAAGATGGCGGCAATATGGCGACGTTAAGACTTTTCCACAAAAAAAGGGAAACACAGTTCATGAATTGAGTTGATTCTAACCCACAATAACCTTATTCCCTAGCACAACGCAATCGAGCCGCTAGCTTCCCGAAACACTTATTTTTAAGGCAATAACGTGCTCCCATAACATACGTCAAAACTGACCAATACTACCGATTTACTACCAACGAATCATAAAATCGCTACTTAACATCAAAAACTTAAACCATTTTTTAACCCCAAACAGTAAAAACGTTGGCTAAATTCAAATTCTAAATTGTTGATTAACCTGAAATAATATTTAGTCGCTTAAAAAAATACAAAATGTAAATGGCCGCCATCTTGAAGTGGGCGTAAAAAAAAAATTGGCACCGGCCGGTACGTGCTCCCCTGACAGTTACGTCATACTTGTGTGTGTTCTTTTACCTGTGATCTAGAAATCTCGGCAGTGGCTGAATCTTCTACAGCTCCATTCAGCACAAACACACCCTCACCTATGACAACACGAACGTAGAAAACAAATAAAGGCCCGATCAAACGGTCACAACATTTGTTGAGAGCCGAAACCACCGCTCACAACAATGTTTGTGAGGTGTTGTGACATGTTGAGACGAGTTTTGAAAACTTTGTCTCAACATCTTCACAAATGTTGTAGGGTTGTTGAGGCCGTTTGACCGGGCATGGTCTCAACATTTCACATGTCTCAACAAACGTTGAGAGAATGTTGTGACAAATGTTGTTACCATTTGATCGGGCATTTGATGAGCTTCAATGCGTCCTTCATGTGATTTCAGTTTGAACTGTGTAAAACACGTTCACTTTGAGAGATTTTACAAGGTTTTCCTGAGTCATCAATGAAACGTTTGTCGACGTTCATGGGAGTTCTATTTCTCCTTTAGTCACTTGTTTGGAAGATAGTTTACGTAATTTATGCATGCCTTGCTCTCAGCCAATTGGGAGACAGAGACATCATTTGTGTGTTTATTATCCTTCAAATATTTTTTTTACAAGGCCTCTCTGTTAGGGAGAGTTGGCCAAGCTCAGTGTTAAACATCAAAATGATTCTGTTGGCGTTCAAAACTATTTCTAGTCTATATGCGTTGATATGAATAGCCCTTTTCACGGTTAACTTGCGTTATTTGCATAACAATGCACTTGAACATCGAAGCGAGGCCGGTTTCGGGCACAAGCTGAGCTGCAAAACATCTTGGGTTTTTTTGAACTCATTGAAGTCTTTTAGTATAAAAATAGTTTTTAAAATGTAGAAGAACTACAATTCTTTTAGTTTACGTTGTTTTTAGAAAAAAAGTGTAAAACGACTTTTCTCTATTAATAAAGAGTAAAATCGCATAAGCAACAGGGAGATTGGATTGCGATATTTACGGTAAACTTTAACTAAAATAGTTGCATATTTAGTTCTTCTCCGTTTTAAAACCATTTTTATGCTAACATAGTTTAAGGAGCTCAAGAAAAATCACGATGTTTTACAGCTTGTGCCCGAAATTGCCTCGCTTCTATGTTTAGCTGTATTGTTATGCAAATATTTCAGGTTAACCGTGAAAAGGGCTATTGTCAGGAAAAGCGTTGAATTGAATTAGGAAATCCTTGCGAAAACTGTACGACATATTCCGATTCTTGTTCTCTAAACACAAACTTCAGCGCCAGCTCTCGCGCGCATTCCTAAATGAAGTACTTGAAGTTGTCAAGACAACATGCCGCCACAAGGATATCTCCTGTTGCTTAGAAACAGCTCTAACGAATACCGCGGGCTCACCTCTAAGCCAAGCATCGATGAACAGAATTCCAACAGTGATGTTGTTCTGTAATCCTTGTAAAGTAAATCCGCCCTGAAAATATACCGAAATATTAAAAAGCGTTGCCACTGTAAAACTCTTACACACGAAAGCTGGACGTTTCGAGCGTTAGCCCTTCGTCGGAGCAAAAAAGATAGTTAAATTCTTACTTGTGGAAGTTGTAGTAGATCTTTCCTCGAGACAAACATATCAGATCGGTTAACATGAAGTTGGTTCTTTAAATTAACTTCTGAATTCCACATCTGAAAATAAAGTTAATCGTAAAATAAAAGTAGCAGAACTATCTGAAAAACAATGATATATAGAATATAGTGGTGAGAGGTAAGCGATTGCAATATATTGTCAAGAGAATATATTCTCTTGATATTGTCTAATCATAGCAGTATGCAGGAAGTTTGTCATATTTGAACCTAGTTATATGGCCTAAGCTCCCACGAGTCCTCCTGTAGCTCAGTGGTAGAGCGTCCGACCGGTGTGCGGAAGGTCATAGGTTCGACTCCTGTTGAGAGAAATCGGAATTCTTTTTCCGAGTAGCTTGTGTCACTTATAAATAAAACATCTTTCTGAACTCCTTTGCATGACTAATTCATCGAATAAAACATTTACCACATCCCTGTAAGACAGTTTTAGAACAAACATGACCTTAAATTAATTTTCGAGTAACAAGTTATAATTTATAGCCTCTTCCTTCGTTAATTATTTCCCCTGCTTAACTTTATTTATCAGAACGAAAGAAAACGTAATAAATTAAAGGACTTCAAGGTGATTTTAAAAATAGTAATTTATGAACATAATACATATTTTTGGTCGCATGTGTGAAGCAGACTACGAGTAGTCCCTCGTCCCCAGCTTGGCCATCTCCGCTTTCAAGATGGGTGGGCGCGAAGAAGACCCTGGCGAAGAGCAGGTTACGTGTCTCCAAAAATATTGGAGATTTTTATTGTTTCAAAATGGCGGCGGGCTCGCGATTGACTAATTTTGTGGCCACGTGACCCAAGCTGTTCGCCAGGGTCTTCTTCGCGCCGCCTTTTTGAACGCCGAGAAGACTCTGGGGAGGAGGTTGCCTCGTACCCTTAGCGACCCTTAGCTCTTTGAGCGAGAAGCAAAATAAAATCCATTGTTTTCCTCTCACTTAGTTTGGTTCTATCTCGCTCGACGGACTAAGGAAATAGATACAATCAATTCACACTGGGCTAGGAGCAGTGACTACTAAACCTGAATCAGAGGTTGCACGAGATCAGGATCAAACCCAAACAATCCATCCGCTCCTGCCTTGATTTCTTTGAGCTTAGCTCTGATAGAAAACCAATGTTGTGAGGCGAAACAAATATACGTAAAATCCCCGGTATAGGCCCCTCCTCTTGTAAGCCCTCCTCCCCCCCCCCCCCCCCTCCCGCTTATAGGCCCATCTGTCCGTTAACCAAAAAAAAAAACATTCCGCTATGTCACGATAATTTAAGTCATTTTTGCAAAGTGCAAAAACCTTCAAATTGAAGAAAGTCTGAAAATAATAGTTTACCAAGTAGAAAAACAACAAAGAGGTGATAATAAACCAAACAGGAACAAGGATGGTTCAGGATGGAGAAGATTAAGACGGATTGCAAACGGCGAACTTGAAAAAAATTGGCCATTTTTTCAAGATGCGCCAGTCCGTGACGTTCGGGACTGATGAGAGTTGCGGAGAGTTAGCCTCTCACAGGAGTTTTCTTCAACTATGATTGACTATTACCAGGCCCGGGCCAAAGAGACATGGGAAAAGCCCTGGGAACGAGGTTGGGCCAAACGAGAGAAAACTCACGACGACTTTGAGCAGGTTCAAATTCGACGAGAGCGCATGAGAGTCGAAGAGAGTCGCCGAGAGCGCATGAGTTTCAGGCCAAACGTTTTGGACCATTAGTTAAAATAGGCTATAATCCATCTGTTACAGTGCGGAGCTACTAACGGCTATGACAGTTTAAAAATTTAATGAACATTCTTACCTACAAACATTATCAGTGATTTGTTTTGTCCGGAGCTGCGGATCATTCCTTGGTAACACAACTGGTGCCATTCCACCAGTGGCGTGACAGACCCCGGGCGTGACATGTCTGAACATATTAGGAATTAAAATTCAGAATGATATTGTGCGTGACGGAAAATCTATCACGCTACGTAATAATGCGACATGTGCGAAAAAATCAGGATCAGGCATCAGGTGTCCAGTCACTCCCGCATCGTGAAGACATTGACAACAAGGGATGGCGAAATGACGTTCGATCCAGCTATGGAGACTTACGAGGCAGTCCTCATTTTTCTCAGAGATAGTCGAGTGGGAGAGCCGCGCGTCGTGTGATTTTCGCGCGCGCTCGCATGCTGTCCCACTCGACTATCCCTGAGAAAAATAAGGGACTAATCATAGTCTACCAGCTATGTTAATGTTGCACATAATTTACGTGCCTTGATACGAGTACGTATGATATATGCAGGAACAGCGTTTAATCAGCTATGTATGCATACAGTTGACTCCCGATAACTCGAACCTTTTTCGATTTCCCTCAAAGGTTCGAGTTATCATATCGGGAGTCAGCTGTATAATTAACATACCTTAATAACCAGGTCCATGTAACTCTTCAGGTACTGCCTCTCCATGGATACATACTTTTTACGATCAGGCAAAATGAAGTCTTTTCGTTGTCCTACGGAAGGCATACACTAAATAATGCTTAAGAAAACCTGCTGATTCCTAGTCCAGTTCTGGCCCCTCTCCTGTCACGCAACGCTACGCTGGCGTGAGCGTAGCGTTGCGTGACAGAGAGGGGCCAGAACTGGACTAGCTGATTTCCGGGGTCACTGTGTCAATGATTTGCTATATTTAATCCATCGCGGGATATGTGGGGTGAAATTACAAGAAAATAGGCGCACGGAGATCACACAAAAGCTGGCCATTAGCCCCTATTACGGGGGTGGCCGTATTAAAGGTTTTTCTTTTTTTTAAGCGGTCCGACGCATAGCGGCCGCTTCAAGAAATGGACTTTTTTTTTCATGTCGCTAGCCTTAGTCCTCTTCACGGTTGACATGATGTTATCGCATCTCGGTCTAAAAATTAGCCAGTAGAGAATTTATCTTCCACATTCTTTCTGTAGTGTCGTGTAAGTGCGTAGATGTATTTAGTTTTATTACAGTAATCGCATTGGAAGAAACAGCAAAGACAAATGTCCCCACAGCAGTGAACAGCAGTGTTGTTGTCAAAAGGCAAAATGTTGCCTAAATTTGGCGGTGTGACCTTGCCGCGTTATTCGATCCCAGCGGGGAATCGGCTTCCGGTTTCACGCAAACTGCGGACTTTAGCAAGACTGGCGTGACTACTTGTTTTTTTTCGTAGTCACTGCACATTGCATTGCATGGGTCTAAATTAGCCACTAGAGAATTTCTCTCCACAAGCTTTCTGGATAATTTCTTCCTACTTTTAGAGAAAATTTTCGATTTTTCGTATCGTGTACGTGCTCTTTCATGTTCTTTACTACGAGACAGGGGAACATAACATGTAAATAGTCATCTGCTATCAGTTTTATTTCTAATCAGTTTTTCCCATTACATGGTAAACATGACAGCCCCAGTATACGCCATGATGTAATAGCTTGTAATTAGCGTTCATAGCGCGGCAAGTTTTTGTAAAAGTGCATATTATCCTGTATAGCTTTATAGTGGGTGTTAAGACATCTATTCTTGGTTAAAGGTAGGTGTTCAAAATGTTTATTTGGCTTTTTATAGTTGAACGACATTTGGTTTAGATATTACAGTTTTTCTACGCCAGTGTAGTTTAATATTAATATTGCATCACGCAGTCCACGTTTTTTTTCGTCACGCGGTTCGTATGTTGACTCTATTTTGGGGGTGCAATCTCAGAGTCCAGTGACCGATGGGAGGATAGGTGGATTATTGTCCCCCTCCCCCCCCCCCCCCCCCTCCCCCCCCCCCCCCCCTCAGGTGATATCGGCCGCATGTTAACTCCCTTTAGGAGTTCTTGTTTTTTTTACAAGAGATTAAGCGCGATTTACCTCGGCCCAAACAAGAGGTGGCTGTAATAATGGGGTAGCCACAAGGCGGGTTCCACTGTAGTGTGAAGATACCCATGTAGCACACAATTTTGTGTCAATTTACCGGCCATCCCACATGGCCGAGTTGTACCACACCACAGATTTTGATTTCAATAAATTAATTGAAAATTATGAGGTAACATACCAAAGTTGCCTCACTAAGGAGGCAGAGTAGTCCCACATGCCGCAGTTTAGGCCAGCCGAGTGTTGCCGCAGTTCATAGCGGATTTGATCAAGTTCAAATGAACAGAAGATACTTTCAATCAAAACACTGGCTTTGATGGATCCCAATGGTAAACCAAGCTGAATTTCAAGAAAAAAATGATTTGATTAAATTGATTACTTTCTATTAACAGAATCAATCAAATTTTGTCTTCAGTTTCATAGTTTTTTAGGAAGCTGCGTTAACATGACAAAGAATTAGTTGAACAAATTTTCAATGTATTTCAATACCCTTTGCTGGAGTCCACAACAAAGATTTTCATTCCACAGTTTCACTTCATTAGATCCTTCAAGCTGAAAAGTAGAAAGTAAAAGCGTTAAGTCACAAAAAGTTAACTCATAATAACGCATGGCTATTGACAAACATGTTGCGGAAAGTAACAATAAACAGTGTTACAATTTTTATACTTTTAAGTCCTGCACCTCAACACTTTATGACCATGCAACTTTGCCTCATGATCAATCATAATTGCAAGTTAGGAGTTACTGTAGTTTTTAATAACTGTTTGATGAGTTTGTCTTAAATTTGGCATACCTTAGGTAAGTAAAGAAAGGACCATTTCCTTGTTTCATCATAAGTTTACTGTTATGGAACATGTGAAGACCAAAGTCAAACAATGGACCAGGAACAACCCTACCTCCAACCTGTCAATAATTTTATAAAGAAGAATATTATATTGTGGAGTGCATGAAGCAAACATGAAAAATAATTAGTAAGGGTCCCAGAGACCCATGGACGCCTGGGTCTCTGAGTAACCCGACTGGATCCAAGGACCCTGGGTCTTTAACCTCCACTAACGGACACCTCCCATAGGCGGATACCTCCTGTAAGTGTTTTGCACATGCTCAAAAAATAGCAAGGCTGAGAACAATCTAAAAATAATTATGTCAGCTAGGACATCAACTGAAATAAAAATAAATTAAAAAATATTTAAACTACATGATTGTATAATGTACAATCATGTATTTAAATATTTGTTGTCTAAATTATGGATTAATAGTAGAACTAACCATCATATTGAATTCTAACATTTCCAGGCCCTGGGTCGAAACATGATCACTGAGCATTAGACATTGCTGGAACTCCTGTAAGTAAAAACAACTGAGATAATAATGAATTCACATTCTTTTGTGCATGCATACAATCACATCAGATTCCAGGATAGGGATTTGGCTTCTGATTGGATAGTCTGCATGCACAAAAGAATATTAATTATTAAAAGCGGCCACACTTTTTGGGCTCGTTGCTCAGTTAGGCTATAAGCTAAGCTAATTTAAGGCTGCCTAACAGTGTGTAATATTTCTAAAAAAATAGTCTCAACCTACAACCTGCAAAATATACCAGCCAACCACCAACCTCTCATATTGCCATGTACAAACTGGTAGATGTTGTACAGTCCTCTTAACTGGTTTGACCAGGAAGGGCAATGACCATCATCAAGATCCAGTCTGAAAGAAAGCATAGAACTTTACATATTAAAGCAAAAGTAGTCTTTAAAGGGTCCCTCTCAACCAGTGTGCTTTGCGGTCGCGTGTTATTGTTTTCATCCAGGGGAGACTCAATCTCTCGTGGGGCTAATTGTATGCCCATACTTTCCAAATTGTACTAACGTGGTTCGTCTCTAACTGCTTTTTGTGGCCGAGAACAAGGCCAGAATCCTGCAAAATGTAGTTTTTAACTTCAAGCCGCTATTTTTCCGCGCCACCCGAAAATGGCCGCCGTAAGAGTATTCGCGCGCAAAGCACACTGGTTGAGAGGGACCCTTTAAAACAGGGTTTGTATGGGTCCTTGAAATCCTGCATTTCATTCTGGCATTTTAAAGACTTTCCAGTCCTGGAAAAGGAGGGATTTTTTTGGCACGTCCTGGAAATCTGTAAATTCAAGGGAAAATCCAGTGACAGTGACATAGTCGGAAACGTTCTGGACAGAAAGTGTGTAATTCGCAACGTAATAGTCAAGAGTGGTAAAGTGGTGACATCACAAATTTTCAATTACTTTTATCAAGCCTAAAAATCCCATCATTAGATAAAGATTGCTGCTGTATGATCAGCCACAAAATTTCAACTTGTTAGCATGAATAGAACAGACGATATAAAGGTTCAAAGTTTGGAACCGTCCCATACAAAGCTCTCTAATTTTGCACCTGTTCTAAACTGAAGAAACAGACGCAAAATTAGAAGGTTTGTATGGAGAAATTAAAACCTGAAATGCCCATATCTCAGCCTCAAATTGGCAAGTGGACGTTTTTTGGCATGCTTCCTTCGAATAGCTGATCAAATCTCATAATTTCGCAAATTTATTTTTTGCGATTTCATGACTTATTTAAGTACTCTATTGGCTAGTTTGTAACCTACTACTATACCTACTCTCAATGAGCTTTGCAACGTGGCGCAGTAAAGTAATCTGAAACCAACAGTTACTGTAATGACCAGGAGCATTATGTGTATAACACCCAATACACATCACATACATGTACAATGTAATTACCTGTATACCACAAGCTGGTGAATTCAAAGCCTTTGTAAATAGTTCTGTATTAGCAGGAGAGATGTCTCCAAGATCCACTGCTCTGCAACTGCAGTCTGGCTGGGACAGGAGACACCTTCCAGGTTTTATCACGGACGACGACACTTTGTGGTTGGAAAATGGCAGCTCACCAGAGTCGTTTAGATGTAGTTTCCTTATGGTGCGGTGTCTTAGCATCTGGGAATGGGGAAAAAATAAATGGGAATTACCAGTAATTAAAACACTTTAAAATATCACTGAACATAGGAAGATTTTACTCAATTACAGTGTGACTACTTGAACTGGGCCACTTGGAATAAAATTGACAATTGAATTGCTCGAAACACATCAGTCAACTCTTGTTAAAGCGGACACCCTCGGGATGTAGTTTTGGAGTCCGTAATAGTGAGAGTCCACAATAGCAGGGAGTCATTTCAGTCAAACCTCTATTAGGTTTCGCCGGGGGGAGGGCTGAATTTTGTCCGTATTATAGGGGTGTCTGTAATAACGGGGTGTTCGCAAGGCGAGAGTTGACTGTATATATAGACAGGGCATACTTGTTCCACATTCTTGTCAAATCGTCTCACAAGCTCGACAACAAAGTTCAGTGCCTCTGGGGTGAGAAGAGTCTGATACTCGACTTCATAACATGACGGTGGAGCAGACAGCTCCACATCACTAATGCCACACTGCAAAGAATAAAAACAAGAACTGATCTGGCTTGTTTTTCAAAATCAACAACTTAAGATAATTAAAAAATATATTTTTAGTGATTAACATTTTTCAAAATCTCATAAAGTTTTTTTTTTTTTAAATTTTAACCTCACCGAAAGCAGATACCCTCGGGACCAGAAAAAGTGTTCGCTTACGAGAGGTGTCTGCTTATTGTGAGGTTAAAAATGTAGTGTTTGTATGTAGCTGGGAACAATTGACCAAGTGTCCGCTTACGAGAGGTGTCCATCTACGGGAGTTTTCCATTAGCAGAGGATCGACTGTATAATTATATAGTATCATTATTTTTATCATAAAGTGATATTAAAAAAAATTAATGTACATTAGTCTTGGACTCCTAGATGTTAATTTTGCCAGTTTATCCCAAGAGCACAGCCCCAGAACCAGAACACCTGAGAAAAGTCTAGATTTGTTGGAAGTTACGTCAAGTATATTATTCCATGAGGGGAAGGGGAAAATTTGAATGATTGTGGACAGGCTAGGTGAGCATGTAAACATAACTGGATTTTTTTATTTGATGCATGATTGGGTAATTAACTATGGTTAATTGGGTATTTACCATCATGATGATGCTTTTAAATGGTTTAACAAAGAAAATGACACCTCCTTCTCATTAAGTACAATAGAACAACTCTTTGGGAAACTATACAGAATGGAACTGATACTGGTAAACCCCTTAAGGTGTTAAAAAGCTAAATTATGCACTTTTGTTTGCTAAATATTATATCTATACTAAAAAATTAAACTCAAAAAAAGGAAGCATGAAGGATTTATAAGTAAATTGGAATTTAAATTTAGTATTGAAGGATTTGTAAGTTAAAAAGTGAAATTAAGCCTCTAACAAGTTTTTTTTTGAAAAAATAATTATTTAACAATCTAGCTTTAAGTTAAGTTTTACATAATCTGTATAAGTTAGGTTTGACAAAGTGCTCATGACTTCAATGAGAATGCTTATTTAGTTGACGTCGTTAGGTTTTCTTCTCATATATTTTTTCTTCGTTTTTTTTTCCAATTAGTGTATCCTGTAATGTTTTTATCCCTAATCTTGATAATGTATGTATCATTGTATGTTTTGTGTTTATGAATTTAAAAAAAAAAAAAAAAAAAAAAATCATGATGATGCTTGATTGAGTCTTACAGCAAGGTACCCAAAAGTGTGACCATTTTTAATTAATTCACATTTTTTCGTGCACGTATACTATCCAATCAGAAGTCAAGGATAGCTATTCTTCAGCTTCTGATTGGGTAGTCTGCACGCACGAAAGAATGTGAAGTAATTAAAAGTGGTCACACTTTTGGGCACCTTGCTGTAATTTTGTGATCTGTGACTATTTATTTTAATGTGTATGTGAACACAATAAAACATTACCTTGGTTCACAGGTTACCAGTAGGTCAGAAATAATTATTATTTGTGACTTATATGTGACCCAGACTTGCCAACCCCCAGAAGGGTAAATCTGGAAATGACTCAAAACAAATCTGGAGTTTGTACAAAAAGTAGTGAGATCTCATTATTTTTCCCAGGCCCAAAAATTTTGCCGGCGCTTTTTAATTTTCACCCTTTTCAACCTGTCCTTTATGCCTAACTAGAACACTGAGGTCAAAATTAAACGAACCAATTGGACCAATAACACCCTTGAAAACGTACCCGTGTTAACAGGAGCAGTTTACCCTACCTAAATGTAGTTGCTTTATTTTAGGATTATTTCTCATCCGAACAGTTCTCGAGCTCTGAATCACTACGAGCTCGCTTTGCCATTTTTTACCCGACTTTACGAGCGGGAAAGAAGCTCGCAAAGGATTACATGCAGGGAAACAAAACATGGAATCGAGGTCAGTGAGACCATGTGACCGGAACCGGATTAACCGAGGTGGAAACAGAGGACTAGGAACTAGGTGACCTTATTTTCACGGCTACTGACCAAACATCAAGGGAATTTTATTGCCTTTCTGTTTGGACCTTTGGTCTGAAGTTCAAATTAATACAAATTTCATGTCAAAACCTCTTCCAGAAAAAACCGTGAGATACATGCAGCGGCTTTGTCATGAGATCGTGAGAAAAGGTCAAAAATCGTGAGACTCACGGCAGAATCGTGAGAGTTGGCAGGTCTGTGTGACCTGTGGGCCATGAAGGTGGCCCAAACCACAATATTGGCACACTGGTTACATCTTTGTGTCTTGCTTTTTGGCAGAAAAGATTTAGCCTTTGATTTTTGGCATGATCCTAAATTGAGGAATGTTTGAATTTTTATTTTGGTGGGAGTAAAATGTTTGAGATATCAGCATATTTTTAAAGCCTTGTTTTTAAATTCGACAACATATTTTTTCCTCACTTCATCAAATAAGCCTCAGAGCTCTCAAGTTTTGTATCTGCAAGTTTCATGTCAAATCATGACCATGCAACTCATTGCACAAAATGCTGGTTACATTTACTCTGAAATGCTATGCTAATGCATGCTTTGCATGGTCATAATAATTGTCATGAAACTTAGACTTTCACATCATAAGATTTATCCCACCTCTGGAAAATATAAATAAGTTTACTTGCAATCCCCCTGTCAGCACCAAAAGACTGTCTGTCTGGGTGTTTAATAATTTATACAATACTTTCTGTGGGATGCTAACCTGCGATCAGGCCCTCCTCGAAGAGAGGAGGGCCTGATACAATTGAAGGGCGAGGTGGAATAAGGGCATATATAATGACAATATAATTCTATTGTCATTATGCCCTTATTCCACCTTGCCCTTCACGCCCTTCAATTACTTGCCGGATCTCATGTACAACATTCAGATTCTGAATGTTTTCCTGATTGGTCGAAAAAACAATACTTCCGTCAATCATGCGTACCTAATATGGCTTTTGTCAATCCGGCGTGCACGCTCGATACAAGAAAGACCTTCTACTTTCCCACTCCGCTACCGCCTTTTGCGAAGGGAAGGACTCTTCTGAATCATTACTAAGCCAATATAAAGATCTTACATTTAAAAACGGCTGAAGCTTTCCGCTTAAAAAATGGTTATTTGATTCAAGATTTCTAAACGGAATCATGGAATCATTCGACCATAACGACTGACTAGACATGTCTAGGACGGTATTATGCACATTTGTGTCGTGTAACGCAATCGTAGTCAGTGCTGTTTTCGGCATGAAATTGATGGCAAAAACACAGTCGAAGGCTCTATTCTACTTCAAAATCCTCCTTCATAATACAACATATCTTTGCCCGTTAGAAAAATGCACTTGAACGCAAAGAAGGTCAAAAGACCGAATTCATGAGAACAGCAAGTGTACAAATGTCACGAACTGTAATCGTAGATTTTGAAAATTGACAGCTTGACAGATCATTGACACAGTGGGTGGAAAGCGAATCGGCAAATAATTGTATCAGGCGTTCCCTTTTCTCTCTCTCTCTCTTCGCGCTCTCGTTTCTCCGCAAAAAAGAAAGAAAAGGAAAAAGAACGCCTGATCGCAGGTTAGTGGGATGCCTCCACAAGGGCATCCAGTGATACAGTGCAGTGAGCAGAACCCACGGGCCCTTATATATATATATATATTGCCTGTATAGCGATGTTTCTCGTTACGTCACCTATTGTTATTAATGTGCCAACCAGAGAACTATTGGCTGTTGAAACAAAGAGTTATTTTGTTAATGATTTGCCAATTTGAATAACAAAACAAATTTGACGTAATGTTGATCAACAGTGAACACTCCTATAAGATTTACACAAAACCCGACAGGCATAATTTATAAAAAGAATTATAACTATTATCAACTAACTAAAGACACTTGCTAAGCTAAGCTAAGCGCATCCTTTCGCTCTTTCTCCAAGCTTACGTGTGTGTTTTCTTTGTCGTTGAAAAGTTGTTCTACTTTCTAGTTCGAATCTACGCTTACCTTTCGTAAATCGTCCAAAGAAATCGCCGATATTTCTCTCCATTAGATAAGCTCGGTTTAGATGACCTGAAAATGCTGAAAGTCGCTTGTTGGCTGCCATTTCTCGTTGAAGATTTCCACAATTTCAGCCACCTGTGTACACGTATCGGCGAAAAGAGTCAGGCGCTAAAAATTGATCGGTCCCAACTTCCGCGCAGTTATTTGTGGTTGTGATGGGGGAGGGGTGGTAGGGAAGGGAAAATAAAAATCCAAGCGAACTGTAAATGTACGTAGTCCGATCGACTATATAGCAGCGAGCGGCAAAAATGAATAATATCACACACAAAATTGAGAAGTTTTCTGAGATTTGTTAGGAATTATCTATAACGAGATTTCCTCTGGGGAGAATTTTGAACAGTAGCAGGAGCCGATCTCCCGACAGTAGCTATAAACAGTTAACGAAAAATATGCATAAAATTTAAACAGGACCCTGATATTAACGGGAACCAATCAAAAATACAGGCAAATATAAAAAAATGTCATGATATTTATTTAATGGCTTAGGATTTATGAAGAATGTCGGTGGCACACAGGCACCCCAAGTCCAAGATCACTTCTGAGAGAAATCGCCGAGCGCGGGACTGGGGTGGGGGACGCCTTCGTTCCCACCACAGTCCGCGCAAGATTTCTCTCGGAGCCTGCTATACCCACAAGCTCAGGTTGTGAATGGCGAAAAAGACGAAAAATATAAGAGTTTGTATGGGGATTTCACTACCAGATTTCTAAGACAAAAATATGGTACGTAGCGAATTTTTCGATTCTGAGGAGACCCCCACAGAATCGAAAAAATTTACAATTGCAACCATTACTTAGATGGCACATTCAGCAGTCCTGGCCACAGCTCTTCAAATGGTGGATAAAGCTATCCACTGGAAAAATCACTGTCCCAGTGAATAAAGAAGTGAACGCTTAGTCTAATCCGGCTGCAGGATAGTGATTTATCCAGTGAGTATGAAGCCATGGAGGGATACATTGTTCACCTCAAGTGTACAAAGGGAAGGTTGAGTTTCGAAAGGTAAAACAGAATCACTTATGTCTAGATATTTCAAATATTCACCGAGAAGAACATGCACTGCGAGATGCCTCTCATTGCCATTCAGAGAAGAGAACGTCCAAACTTCTAACTCGCTTAGTAGTAATGTTGACATAAACTGTATATGTCTTTATTGCTGCTCTTTATTCAAGGGGCACCCCAACGACAACATTTTCTTGAAGGTGTCGGAACGTTGTTTTTACGTTATAATTATGCTTTTTTGTGCAGTTTAATGGCTTATTTTTAATCGCTAAGAAAATGTTTCTTTTCGGATACGTTAGCTGAACTTTCAAACATCAGAAAATTTTTAGGGATTGAACTCTTATTACCTGAATTTACGAGCTGAATTTGCCTTTCCGAAAATCCTAGCTGACATTTTTTTGTACCCAAAACGACATTTTTATCTCTCCGAAAACAAAAGGCATTAATTTTCCCATATTACGAAAGTTTGAGATGACATTTCCCTAAACCGAATATCTGAGGCGATTATAGGCCTTCCGAACAGATATTCCACCGAAACGATCCGTTGGGTGCCCCTGTTTATTCCTTCAGTTTAATATTTGTATATCTTTTTACAGCATGATTATTTTATACCTTATCTTGTTGCTATTACACAATCATGTCTAAATATGGCCTATCAGCTAAGTGAGTGTCAATCAATCAATTTAAACTACACTCGGCACTTCATATAACATGGACTAAGTGTTGTCACAGGTTTTCGTCGAATGTCCACATAGTCAAACGACGCCAGTCCCACTGCTTCATCATGTTTCTCTCGAATCTTCTGTGAAAAACAAACGCAGTGTTTTTCTTTTAGTTTGTAATGCGAAACCAATCCATTTAAACCATTTAAAACAGGGTGATAAACGACGCGAGGGCGCCATGTAAAGTAGTCTGAAAAGAAAGCACTTAGTGATGCATAAATAAAGTATTACTTTGAAAAATTGAACGCGGAACTTAATTTGGTATGATTTGCCGATCGTGAAAGAGAACAAAACAACATTTGCAAAGTTACTCAGAGGTACTTTTGCCGTCACTTAGCTTCTTTTCGTGAATCTAAATTTTTTTCGTGATTGAAAAAAAAAATCGCGAAAATTATGACTCGCGAAAGAAAAGGTGTTCGTGAAATAAAAAAACCCTGGGACATTTTAATACCCTATTATACCAAACAAAATTACATGTAACATAATTGTGATACCCGCGAGCAGACTGGAAAAGCTAAACTTTCTCCAGAAGATCCTTAACACAGACGTTTCGAGATCATGACTGTACACGGACGTGCGTCGATAAACACACTCATTACGTGAATCCTAGTTTATTGATAATAATTGTTTATCTTGGTATGCTTTGTTATGAAAGGGCGACCTCTATATCTAAACTGGATTTGTAAAAACACGGTCGCAGAAAATTGCACCATTTTGACGTTTTTGAGGTTTTTCTTTTCTCTCCAAAGTAGACGATATATAAGATCAGGTTCTTTTTGTCCTCCGTACCAGTCTCTCACTCGTGCCTTTATGTAAGAGTTGCCTGCGGGAGGAGGCTAGTATGCCAGTTCTTTTTTCTCTCTTCCCTCTCTTCTTTCTCCTTTTCGCTCTTCTTTGGTGTGGTTTCAAGTCTTATTAGAGTGATAAAACTAGGCTTTTAGCGTATAGTTTAAAAAAAAAATGCTGAAATTTTCTTGAACCACGTTTCTTATAAATTCAGTTATATATAATTTTTATGAAGGTCAGTTAAGGGACTGTGCAATAATTATCCAGGAGGGGGGGGGGGGGGGGGGGGGGGGGGGGGGGGGGGGGGGGGGGGGGGGGGCTTCGGGGGGGGGGGGGGGGCGGGGTGGAAAAATGGGCTTCATGTAGGAAAATATTAAGTAATACCCCCCTCCTAAAGGAGTGATTTAGTTATTGCCCCCCCTCTAATCAGTCAGAAATTATGTACGACCCCCCCCCCCCCCCCTCCCCTCTCACAGTATACACACACCTTTATACAAGTACCCTGCATTTTCTCTACACCTGTGGATTAAAATCTTATAACAGAAAGAAGAGCTAGCTCCTACTACATGTTTAATTGTTGGACATCTGGAACAAACATCACCTCCGTAGCAATGTACAACAGAGCCATAGCAGCAGGTCCGGTGAAGGCTAGCTAGGCCCGAAGTGCCGGAAAATTTTTCGGTTTCCACCTTATAAATAGGTATGGATTCGCCAATGTAATATGTACTTGAAATAAAATGTTAAGCCCCCTCCTGGTAATTATTGCACAGTCCCTAACCAGAGATCCAGGGTAGCGTTTTACCTCCGGTTTCCTTAAACGACTAGGAGTATATTTTCCATTGCAGGTTAACATTTTTGTCATGTTGCCCTAACAATTTGCTTGTACCCAGATATACTCAGCGCCTATACTCAATACTCAGCTCATTTACAGTTTCTGGGATTAATCGCTAGTAGAGGATTTCGAGATCTGGCCAGCCTAGGCTTCAAGCATATCCCAGCTATTTATTGGGCGCAAATATAGATTGAAAAATATTCTTGGAAATAATTTGCAATTCCGAGCCGTGACTCTGTAACTCAGGTCATAGTTAATAGAGGGAAAATGGTTATGAAGCCCGGCAAACTTCAAAGGAGCAAACAAAGACGCCAAGATTTATGTTGGAAGGTCCAAGACCCTGCACAATCTTTTGTTTTGCGCTCATACACTATGCATGAATTACGTAATCGAAACGTTTCTATTGGCTAGTTGCTTGAACACATGTAACGACCTATTGTATTTTGTCAGGTTTTGTGCACGGTCAACCCCCAAAAATAGCGAACAAAAACATATAAACAAAGAAACTTTGCCGGGCTTCATAGCCATTCCTTTTATTAACTATGCTCAGGTGAATTACTTCCCTATTTTCGATTCGTTTTCTGTCGAGGGCTTTTCTTAAAATGTTCAGTGCCTATATCAATTTTCTCGATCGTTAAAAGGCGTTTTACCTTATTGTAAAGCGGTCTACTACGGCGTCTTCTACATCGATTTGTAAAGCCGCATGGGTCAGGTTATCTTTTTCCCTTTACGCCGTTTTCGGTAATCACACTTCCAGAGTATTCTTTAGTGTGTAGGCAACTGCAGTCAGCATGCAAATCAGCACTGTACAGAGAAGAAACAGGACTGTGAAACGCATCATTCAAAAATCGCTTGTAATGTTGAATTGACAGACACGAAACGGAAAGAGTTTCTAATGTTAACCGAATCAACTGAGGATTTATATAAGTGAACTAGCTGTATGTTAATTCTATAAACGAGAACATTAATCAATCAAAACAACCTTCTATCAGTAATGAATGTCAGTATCATATGGTCTTGAATTGATCACGGAACAGCGCCAGAGATATGGCAAAAAGCTTTTATATAACTAACTCTAACGCATCACTCGCAGCAATGATCCGGCTAAGAATCCTGGCTAGCTTCCTTTCCCGGTGATGAGTTCATCAGCAAAGACAGTACAGGAAATTTGTGGTCTACTAGCACTAAAGGATGTCATAATAAGATGGTACATCCACAAAAAGATCAGTTACTAGAAGAAACCTGAGAAGTAACCACTTCTATGTGCCTTGATTTGCCCTCAATTTACTTTTGTATGAGCCCAGAGACGAAGAATTTACCTTCTTTTTTTTTTTTTTTTTTTGAACAGCGATTTTCCCTGCACCGTGGGGCATTTGCCCATTTTCTTTCACAAAATGCTATTAAACCCGGAGGTTGCCCAGGCGGATGGCGGGCACTTCTGGAATTGACTGATGCATAAAAAATAAAGAGCCTGAAACACCATTATGGTTGATGCATGACTGGCTTAAAGCAACACATTAAAAAATGGTCCTTGTACAGACAAATATTTTGGGGTATCATTTGCCGATTTTTAGACAGCAAAATAAAGAGAAAAACTGCAGTTTAGCTTATACATGCTTCATTTGTAAAGTTAAGCAGTGCCAGAGGGTCTAAGCGGTGAATTAAAATCATCTATAGCCTCTGTTTTAAGCAGGTAGTGGACACAAAATCTCTAAATTTCTTTCAGGAACTGAAAGAAGATTAACTGCGTTTGTGTATGCTAAATAAGCAGTATAAACGCATAACGAGTTAACTAAAGGCTTTATTAAGCTTCAGTTTCCTCGCCTCGTGCGTTTTCTCTCTCGCGTGCGCTTCTCCAGTGTGTTCTGGCTCATTAAAAGGGACACTGTCCTGATTTTAGCATGATTTTGGGAAGCTCAGAAACATATCTAGATCATAGGAAGTTGATCAATAATGGTTTGATTCTGTAGAATAACACTCGACAAATGACAGAAACCCATTAGGAAGTGAGGATGACTAACGACAGCGAGGATGGAAAATGGATTGCAATATGGATTTTTGAAAAAAACGTCAGGATGTCAGTTTTTCAAAGTTTCAAATTTGGCTCGAAAATCTTTGAAATTTTGCAAAAATTTTGTATGTAGTATGGAATTTCTTGAAGAAATTGCTTTTTATCATTTAGTTAGAGTTTATTAAGTTTCTTATTTCATAGATTTAGGGACCATTTCATGCATTTATAACAGTTTTGAGGCAAATACGCCGGGACAGTGTCCCTTTAAGCAACAGACGTTTTCGGTGACAACAGCGACGTCGCGTCATGGGGCGAATTTGGCGAATTTGCGCAGCTGCGTTTGAGTGAAACAATAAAAACTGACAGAGGTAATGCAAAACAGTTTCTATTTTTCTCTCGAGACATCGATGCGCGATGCGCGAATGATCTCTTCCCAACCCCTGACTCGTCCCAAGTCGTCTCTCTTGTCTCCTTTGTTGGGAGACAAGAGAGACGACTGGGGACGAAAATAGATGAGTTTCACGAATCTTGTAAAAGCCGTGTTGGTTTGAATCCCGGTGTAGGAGGCTCCCATAGTATAGTAATGGGCGTGAGTGTCGGAAATTTGAAAGGAACCAGTGGTCATTTTAGATTTAAGCAGCCTTAGCGTTATCAAACCGCGGATTTGAACCCTAAAGGAACGACGATCAACCCTGTCACTTTCATTTGGGGGTCTCCCCACCGGTGTTGAATCTTCCTCTAGTTATAGGGGAACAGCCAGAAGCAATGGACTTCTAACTAACACAAACAAGCAAACAGCAAACAAACAACTTTATTAAATCACGGTGGAACAAAACAGTACAGGTAAGATTGTTAAAAAACTACGTTTGGGAGTGGGCAAGTAATTTGAGAATTTCACACCAGGCGAATCAAGCGTCTGCTCGGAGTCTTGATCCAGATTGCCTCTTACAAAATGATACGCGATTGCAACGCTTCAAAGAAAAACTAACGTCCTTAATTCAAGCTCAGTCAAATTTGAAATGTACTGAATCTCTTAAGATCCGTTCTTTTTACCGATTCGTGACCGCATTTGTTCTTTTCGCCTAGTTATATAACCTATATTATTATTATTTTCAGGTTTCCTTCGATGCGATTTGAAGGTGATTTTGTACATTGTAGAAAATGGCAATGTATCATGTTCTAGAAATCATTTTTAGGGAAATTATTTGACACCGGTGTCTCCGCATACAAACACGTCCTTTTCAAAATGCCAGAATACCGCATAAATTTGTTTACGCGCAATATTTTCCCGCCAAAATATTCATCATACCATGCGCACGCAGATCATCTCTCTCCCACGTTAGTTCTTCTCTGATTTTACTCATAAAAATGTTTACTTTATTCAGAAAACAAAGCTCCTCGATAATAAGGACCTAGTATTGACTTAGACGCTTCGTCGTTGAATAATTCAGTTTTGACTGAATATCTAAGCGACGTTTACAATCGATTCGTCTCTCCTGTAATGCGACGTGTTCAGCATTGAAATTTGAGATACTTGTACTAAATTCAAGCATGGTAAAATCCTCTTCCCAATTTGCAGCACATATCCACGTATCTCCCTCATTCTCCAGCAAAATATGATCGGATTTAACGTAGAATTTAAAAACCCGAGGGTCATCGAAAGGTGAAAGATTCCCTTCATAGCGAGACCATGGCTTGTAGTCGCTATAACAATCACTGTAATCGTGTAGGGAAGGTAACAAGCAGTGAATACAATATACACGTAAAAGGTGTTCATGGCAGTTTTAAACTTCCTTTTGCTCAAAGCTAGCTCTTTGTCGGCTGTCGGTCTTTCTTGTGTCTGTATTTGCAAGCGATGACGACGAACAGCTAAATAAATTCGTACAAAAGTCATTGTGGTAGTTACAAAGAAGATGATTGCGAACGTCGTGGACACAGCCTCTCTGGTGATGTTCGCCATTAATAAATAGCCAATGGCCGCGCACGCGCTAAGTACCCACAGCACAGTTAGAGCAAGGGTTACCTTCTTCTCCGTTACTATTCCTTTGTAGCGGAGATGGAGTGTGATGGCGAGGAAGCGATCAAAGCTGATAGCTGAGACAGTGAAAAAACGACGCGCCGGCGAGAAACGAACCCACCACCAGAAAAGCAATCCTGCTTTTGCATTGAGAATCGGGCGAAACCGCATCGCCCGAGAGTGCTTCAACGAGTACAGTGATGTAAAGTGGCTGTACAACTATACCGACACTGAGATCTGAGATCGCTAAGCCAAGAAGGAGTATCTTTGATGGAGATAAGAAGCAAGTAGTCTTCGTCAGCGCGCAGATGATAACTGTGTTACCAAAGATCGCAAAAATGGACAGTATACCATTGACCACACAGAACGCCACGTACCAGCCATAAAAGTCATTCTTGTCAGGGTAGTATTTGGAAATATCTTGACAAAACTCTTCTACCACTGTCATGATGTATATTGCTGTACAAGGTGGTTCTAACTTTTGAGTCTGTGGATGAAACCGTAGTGTGTGAGTATTCAAATGAAAGCTATTGAGCAGTGCTTTCATGTGGTACTGTTTATTATGCTGTACAAGGTGGTTCTAACTTTTGAGTCTGTGGATGAAACCCTATAGTGTGTGACTATTCAAATTAAATATCGTATCTTGTTCACGACGCCGGCGAAATGACTCGAAAGCCTTAGAACTTCGGACAGCTGAATTCGACAATAAATTATTGATTAAGCTTCAACCACTTACACAATAACAGCAGTTTAACCATCGGTACGATTTCAGCTAAGTCTTGTGTTCTGAACTGGTCAGAAAGTTTCAAATCGCGTCAAAAAAAACTAGATCAACCAGAAGCTTTAAGACGGAATATGTGATGTTTTAAGGCCAATGCATTATTCCAGACTATATGGCGTAATCAGTCAGGCTGTGTGTTATATTTGCTTTTATTCACCTGTCATAACTTATTAGAAACATTCAATTTGTGTCCCTACTGCGACGTGTACGATAAATGGGATTCACTACCCAATTGGACTGCGTAACTGAACGGTACATTATCATTTTTAAGCTGCATCGATCATATGACAAAATTTTATTTTGTAATGATTAATTTCTTTGGTTTGCGGGATCAGAGCAATATATTTTCTGAGTACTGAATTTATGCACAAGCCATTATTTTTCGTTATAACAAAAAAATCGGACCAGACGCGCAAAAAGGCTATACTTGAACGTTTGGCTTTTGCATTTAAAATCGGTATCTTGCAATTAATTTTTTATTACCGCATACTGGGAATTTGTGGGATATTTTTCCGTTTGGCGGATCGTGCCGGAAAAATGTCTCAAAAATTATATAACCCCCACAAATTTCACGCCAGGAAGTCAAGATACGAAAATTAATTCATACGCTGTTGTTCCATAAGTACATAAGAATGACCTGGTTTCCATGAAATCCCACCGCTAGTCGTGAGAACGAAACTGATGACGCATGTTTTATATCCTTACATCCTATACGATTTACGTAAAACCGTGAATAAATATCACGGTATAATCAAATATCACGAATATCATGGCGAATTGTTGATATATCTTCTTGAAACACCAGGCAATAAGTTCGATATCTGCCGGCAAACATCTTGAGAATCGGCATTTTTTTCGTTCAAACGCAACAATAGAGTAGAACATATTGGAACATATCGCAATATAAAAAGCGGTTTTTAATCAATATTTTTAAGGTTGCGCACCGTAACGCAGCTGTGCAAATGAGACCATTCGGAACATCTTTGACAGAAGGTTTTGGGAATATGACATCTTGCAGCAAATTTAATTTTAAGTGTACAAAAACTAAACCTTTATGCATAATTTTTTTATCGGGAAACTACCAGTGACAAGAGGTGCAATTTGCAATATATTTGTTGACGCGAGCCCCCTCCAATTTTCATTTATAAATAATATACAAAACGTTGTAGTTAAAGCCAACTGTACTCAACAAGAAGTCCAATAACCAAAATGATTTTCGGAAAATTCAATTAAAGCAGTCCAATTGAAATTGTAGCTGACTTTCGGCAAGGCTGAGTACATCTAACTACCTTTTCCTTAAAAATATAACATGTATTTGAAAAGTTGCAGCTAACAACAATTTTGCTAGCTCCATAACATTAAATTCCTGACGCTTAAATACTTTCAGCTTATATCGTTGAAGATTTAATTGCGCCAGCGTAATTCAAATATAAGTTACTAGAACGCAAACACCTTGACGCTGTAAATTATTATTATTTTTCATTTTCTCTCTTTTAGTTCTCATGCAATATTGTATTGTGTATGTGTGGTACACGTTTTTTTCCCGACAGACATGGCGAAAACATTACAGAAAAATAAGTGCATACAAAACATGATTTTTAGTACGAGATCATGAAAACGGGATTCTCTGACGGTATTCAGTTTGTGCCTAATTATTGCATGTTTAATTTCCTAATTATGCGTGTTCATACTGAAATGTTTTGTCTGAAAGTAAAGTAAAGAAAGACGGTTAAATAATATTAAAAAAGGAATAATGTGCGGCTTTGTAAAGGATATTCGAGGATCCCTCAGTTATAAAATTGACAACTGTCTGATACTTAAAGAGCTTGAAAAAGTCCAGAAACCCGCCAGTTTAAGAAACGGTATACCCTGGTCCCAGAGGTCTATTTTAAAGAAGCTATGTCACGATATTTTAAGTCATTTTGCGAAGTGCAAAATCACCTTCAAATTGAAGAAAGCCTCAAAATAATACTGAGTTCACTAAGGTAGAAAAAACATCAAAGAGGCGATAATAAACCAAACAGGAACAAGGATGGTTGAGGATGGAGAAGATTATGACGGATTGCGAACGACAAACTTGAAAAAATTGGCCATTTTTTTCAAGAAGCGCCATCCGTGACGTAGCTCCTTTCGATATGCTAAGAACTGAACCAGCGATCCTAACATGGATCTGCGTCTAATTTCCTCTCAAAATATCAATAGAAACCCAGGCACACAAATTATAAGAATTGAGGAGCTGATCACCAAGTGGACCTGGGTTATTCATATATGATCCTGAAATTTTCTATTCAGACGCCAATAAAAAAACAACAACAACAACAAATAAAATAAAAGAGCTATTCTTCGAAAATGTATTTCTTTTTACCTACTAGAGAATTTCATACTCAAAAATATGAACCAAAGCCGTTTTACCGCGGAAATTATTGTTTGAAGCCCGCGCTTTCGTCAGAGTTCTGATGCAAGGCAGATGCGTCGATTCTGATTGGCTACTGATTGGCGATTCTGATCTACTACTACTGTTTTACAGATTGCGTTCCATCCGCAGGTCATCTTTTAGCTTAATTTTTAGAATCGGTTTAACATGTACAAACGGAAACGGAAGAGACTGTGTATACAATTTACCACGAACGTGCTCGTTTTTAACAAGCGCTACGTCAAGTAGAGTACGTAACCTGTTTACATGAAATAAACATACTTGACAAGAAAGAGTGCAAGAAAGATTTCTTCGCAGAAAATAGGGAAGAAGAATTTGCGTTCCCGCCGCAGGTTACCTTTGGCTTAATTTTAGAATCGGTTTAACAAACGGAAACGGAAGAGACTGTATACATTGAGCGCACTTTTTACCATGAACGTGCTCGTTTTTAACAAGGGCTACGTCAAGCAGCACGTAACCTGTTTACATGAAATAAACATACTTGACAGGAAAGAGTGCAAGCAAGATTTCTTGGCAGAAAAATAGGGAAGAAGAATTTGCGTTCCCGCCGCAGGTTACCTTTGGCTTAATTTTTAGAATCGGTCGGAAACGGAAGAGACTCTGTATACATTGAGCGCACTTTTTACCACGAACGTGCTCGTTTTTAACAAGGGCTACGTCAAGTAGAGTACGTAACCTGTTTACATGAAATAAACATACTTGACACGAAAGCGTGCGAGCAAGATTTTTTTCGCAGAAAATAGGGAAGAACTTTAAGAACGAAAACCGTAAAAAATACATTTATTTCCCGTCAATTTACATGAATAGTGGTGGTGCCATATTCTTGAATATTCGTTAGCGGCGCTTTTCGACATGCTATTAAAACAGCCATCGAACTTAAAAATTCAAGCATTGAGTTTAATTTAATGTGGGTGTTTTTATTGATTTAGTCCCCTAAGCCTGGTTTTCACTAGTGACGCAAGCACAAGCAACATACGCAGACGCATGACTGAAGTGTTGATCTGTCCTAAACAAAAGGTACTGATGATTAACGCGTTACTGCATCTGCTGCTTGCGTCGTTAGTGAAAGCCGGCTTAAAGGGATCCCCGACTGTTGGAACAAGTTGCCGTTAAAGTGATAGAAAAATAATCTGAACCTAAAATTTGTTGAAAACCGCGCAATATTATTTCAGTGTTAACGAAAAAACTGGCTACAAATCTCTGCCATTTTAGGTTTCAAATTTCCCGCGCGCCGCCATTTTGTATTATATGACGTATTGTGGTTGCCGCTATTGTCAGTAAACAATAGCTCTTTTGTTGTGTAACAAAAGGGGCAACCATGAAACGTCATAAAATCCAAGATGGTGGCGCGCGGGTAATTTGAAACCTAAAATGGCAGAGATTTGTAGCCAGTTTTTTCGTTAACACTGAAATAATATTGCGCGGTTTTTCAACAAATTTTAGGTTCAGATTATTTTTCTATCACTTTAACGGCAAACTTGTTCCAACAGTCGGGGATCCCTTTAAGGCCGCTCCGCTAACCGATTATTAAAACGAAGAAGGGACAGCAGTCTCGAAACGTTTGGATGTTTTTAAACATTTTTATAGCGCCAACCATTATAACTTTTTTTTAATCTCAATGCAACTATTAAAGCGAATCCTTTTTAAAACCCCAGATGGCAATGTTCCTTATTTATTTTACCCCCGTTCTCTGTTGGCCCATTTCTTATAAAGCAGGTGATTATCTGACTCGTCCCAGTCGTCTCTCTTGTCTCCTTCGTTGGGAGTCGCGACAGGGCTGAATAAACGTCTGCTCATGTGCGGGATTTCATGACAGCAACAGCAAATTTTTGGCGCGAACGTGTTGTTGTGGTGGGTTTGAAACACGACGGCAAGGAGAGATAAATGTCTTTTATTTCCGCTCCAAAACGGGAATAATTTCCTTTTCCTACTTTCGCAAATAATAATTTGAACACTTCAAAGTTTACATCGAAGATTTTTCGCCATGAAAATACGAGAAAACTGAGTATATCATTACTGCTTCGTTTCTTCATTTTCGCGGACTCTGACATCGTGGGGCGCTTCGTGGCTATTTTTCAGCGAGTGTTCAGAAAAAAAACCCTGGTGTTCAAAATATGTTTTTCACTCAGTAACAGGCGGATCCACTGCAAGATTTAAGAGGCTGTCTCTGTAAGATCCTCATAACCAATTTGGGCCACGTAACAGATTTCCTTGAAACTTTGCATGCGAGTAACACCTAATGTGGTTAGTTTCAAATGCATTTCGTTTGGCTCTAAACTTTATTTTGACGGATTTACGAGGGGGGTCCCGTGGGGTCCGAAATCGTGAGGTTTTTGGTCTTTAAATTTCCATTTTTTCATAATTTTAACATCCTCTCACTTCCCTTGAAGTTCATTACCAGACATGATCCTGCCGTGTGGTGGTAGGTATATGATCTGTTAACACTATGGTATTATTAAAGTTTCTGTAACATCATTTCAACTAGTTAAATTTTAACTTTTATGTTACCTCCATTGACAGCTTATACGAAAAGGTTAAAAGTGGGTGTACAGAAAATCATATAACTCAAAAGTTAGACTTTGCACATATGTTTCGTTGCATTTGTGGATAGATAAAGACTTGATATTTAATGTTATTAAATAACATTTTCCGGCCAGCAAGTATTATCACCTAGAGGTCATTGTGAACTATCCGTATTTCAAAAATTTTCTAATTAATCGGCGAAAAGAAGGTCAAACATACGCGTGAAATTTTGATCCAAAATAATGTTCTTTTCCGTCATAAATCACTCATGAATAGTTTCTAAACACGTTTTACTGCTTTACTTTAGCAGTACTCATCCAAATAAAGCTGGAAACAAATCATAAAATGACCTCATTATTTATGCATATTGATGCTCAAAACGCAAGTAGCTGTCAAATTTACTCTACTAAACAGCCGATCAAATGTCTTGATATACAGATAGTTTAGCTTACTTATTCGATGGGGGGAAACAGTAATCCAAGAAAAAGTCAAAACGAGGTATAGATGGTATATTGTAACAAATTTAGACAGTCAAACAAATCTGAAGAAACTTACCCTTGATGACCTTGAAATCGACAACTCGCATGTTGGCATATTTGCCTAAGTATGTATAGCTGATTTCGCACAGTTTCCTTGAGATTAGATTACAGTTATAATTGTTGTTACAATTAGATCTATAATGATTAAAATTCACAGAAAAATTGAAGCAATTACCTTAGTTTGTGATTGCGTGAACATTCTTCGCACAAGGGACGTTAATTCCCACTTGCCGTGACAAGAATCACACTGTTATTCAACAAGGTAACCGCTGACCAGTTAAAACACCGACAATGTTCCCGAGAAAGTGATAACTGCGGGGAATAGCGTGGAATGTCTAGTCTAACTAGGCTTGTCGATTGTAAAGATGATATCAATGGCCATTGCTGTCACCAGGTGTTGTAATCTGTGGCATGGCGAGGTGGATACAGAAACTTTACCATTGCAATGTTCAGATGGGAAGTAAAAGGAATTCCCAAGGGGGGGGGGGGGGGGGGGGGGACTAAATGAATAATAAAATGACCAAAATTAACCCCCAAATAATAACATATACCTTTACTATAGCATGGACCTGTTCATATTTATGTACAGAAGGATTTTTGGTTTTGCTTCACGAGAAGAATATTATGGGAACTAATTATGCGTTTCAAAATGATTTGATTACGTTTGAAGGCCGGGTGATTTTTTTTTAAAGTGTTTGGGCTTATATTTGTTGGGGGAGGGATCTGAAGGTTTATCCATTGTAGTTAATTCTGATTTGGGACAATTATTTTCGGTAGGGGGTGCTTATTTTCGGAATGGGTGGGCTTACTATCGGTATATCCCGGAACTGTTGATGTACCACATTAAAATCATAAAATGCCTGCCAAAAATGCCGGCTCAGATTATTCGAGAAAAGGTATACAGGCCAAAATGGCTAAATCACCAATTAGACACCGCAACGTTATCAGTATCTCCCCATCACTGTTTCCTACCGAAAATAAGCGCCCCAAATCGTTTTTGAAACGCATAAATACTGTACATAAATACGAGCAGGGCTTATAGTAAAGGTATATGTTATTATTTTGGGGGTTAATTTTGGTCACTTTATTATTCAATTACTCGTCCCCCCCACCCCCCTCCTTTGGGAATTCCTCTTACTTCCCATCTGAACATTTGCAACCGTAAAGTTTCTGTATCCACCTCGCCATGTCACATGTACAGATTACAACACCTGGTGACAGCAATGGCCATTGATATCATCTTTACAATCGACAAGCCTAGTTAAGGCGGGACTTAACCTAAATTTCAATGAAATTTTAAGAGGTTTAAAGAAGGGATAGAAGAAAGAAAATAATTTTTGGAACACCAACTGTGAAATTGAAATTTAGGTGAGGTCCCGCCTTAAACTAGACATTCCACGGGATTCAGTTATCATTTCTCGAAACATTGTCGGTGTTTAGGTCAGCGGTTTACCTTGTTGAATAATAATAATAATAATAATAATATTTAGTATTTATATGGCGCAAATTAGCATATGAATATGATCAAATGCGCCTTACAATAAAAGATATGCTATGATTATGAGTAATTTAAAACTAAAATAAAATTATTTACAATTATGTATAGGACTATAAAGTTAAAAAGCTAAAAATCGGGCCTGTTGCCTAGCGAAAGTAAAAATCTACCCAAGTAAAAATGTGTATAAAATATCAAGAGCTATTCATACGCCTTTCTAAATAAAAATGTCTTCAATTTGGACTTAACAGTGTGATTTCTTGTCACGGCAAGTGGGGAATTCACGTCCCTTGTGCGAAGAAGGTTCACGCAATCACAAAGGTAATTGCTTCAATTTTTCTGTGAATTTTAATCATTATAGATCTAATTGTAACAACAATTATAACTGTAATCTAATCTCAAGGAAACTGTGCGAAATCAGTTATACATACTTAGGCAAATATGCCAACATGCGAGTTGTCGATTTCAAGGTCATCAAGGGTAAGTTTCTTCAAATTTGTTTGACTGTCTAAATTTGTTACAATATACCATCTATACCTCGTTTGTCTTGTTCTTGGATTACTGTTTTCCCCCATCGAATAAGTAAGCTAAACTATCTGTATATCAAGAAATTTGATCGGCTGTTTAGTAGAGTAAATTTTGACAGCTACTTGCGTTTTTGAGCATCAATATGCATACATAATGGCGTCATTTTATGACTTTTTCCAGCTTTATTTGGATGAGTACTGCTAAAGTAAAGCAGTAAAACGTGTTTAGAAACTATTCATGAGTGATTATGACGGAAAAGAACATTATTTGGATCAAAATTTCACGCGTATGTTTGACCTTCTTTTTGCCGATTAATTAGAACATTTTGAAATACTGATAGTTCACAATGACCTCTAGGCGGTAATACCTGCTGGCCGGAAAATTTTATTTGATTGTATTGAAGATCAAGTCTTTATCTCTCCACATATGCAACGAAACATCTGTGCAAAGCCTAACTTTTGAGTTATGATTTTCTGTACACCCACTTTTAACCTTTTCGTATAAGCTGTCAATGGAGGTAACATAAAAGTTAAAATTTAACTAGTTTGAAATGATGTTACGGAAACTTTAATAATACCATAGTATTAACAGATCATATACCTATCACCACACGGCAGGATGCTGTCTTGCAATGAATTTCAAGGAATTGAGAGGATGTTAAAATTATGAAAAAATGGAAATTTGAAGACCAAAAAAATCACCATTTCGGACCCCCCTCATAAATCCGTCAAAATAAAGTTAGAGCCAAAACGAAATGCGTTTTGAAACTAACCACATTAGGTGTTACTCGCATGCAAAGTTTCAAGGAAATCTGTTATGTGGCCCAAATTGGTATGAGGATCTTACAGAGACAGCCTCTTAAGAGGCTGTGCACCTTAAAACCGACCAATGATTTGGCTCGAAAATAGTTTGGGCTGATTTTAATATTATAAGTACAGGTTACCAAACTATAAATAACAATGTATTTCTTTTGTTTCAGTATCCTTTATTTATAAAAATATTGACTCGCGAAGTTTGGTCGGCCGGCGAGGTCAAAATCGAGCCTAAACAAGCCGTTTCGAAAAGTGCCTCGAAATTTATTCTCGCAACGTAAATTGGACTAAAACCACCATCAAGTAAAGAAAAATGCTTATTGGTGGAATCTAGTAGGATAACGATCAAAATATTTAAAAGTAAAACGTCCAAATTATTATTTGACTATACCACACTAAATCTGCAATAGCGATAGGACCGATTTTCAGAAAATTATTTCTCAAAAGTGGCACCAGATCTAAAGTTCTAATATGCTTTTATCAAATACGATAAAGATAAACTTTCATTTGACGGCAAAACATTTTGCGGCCCGTGCGAATTCACTGTGTAATAATTCGTTAAAGTTACTGTAATTACCGCCATTTCTTCAATATCCAAATTACTTACGGTTTATCGCAGGCATCTTAACTACCGGTTTCAGGCTTCTACAAAACACACCAACCATCCTGAATATAGGAAAGACTTATAAGAAAAGCACAGAAGACAAATGAATGCAGAGAAAGCCGACATTTTTTAAGTTTACCTGCCATTGAAGCCGGATTGAAGTCCTCAAGTTTCGCTCGCGTGACTCCGTGTTCGATACAGTAACGCCAACGGAATGTTTCAGATTAAAAACGACAAGGGAAGGCCTCGAATTAACGTTCCAAATGTTAGGAAACTGAAACTTCAACCTATTTGCACAGCTACAGCAAGAAAATAACGGATCCAAGTTGAAATTCATCTCGATCGAATGGTCTGACACTTCAAATGACAGTTTATATACAGCTTCGTAACTTGACACCGATATACCAATGTCACGGGTCACCGCTGAACCGGCAGGTCAAAACCTTTTAAAAAGTTCAGCGGCTTTTTTAGCTTTTTTTCAAATCGTGATCTGGATATAAATCTGGATATAAAAATGTCTCAAGTTTGTTTTTTGTATAACAGGCTTTGTTGAGTGCGGACCCTCGCGTGGACGTACGGAAAGGGAAAACGTTTCTACTTAACAGAAAAACAGTTTTCTTCTGTTCAATGTTTTATAAAAGACGGAGTTCATCAGAATACTGCTTTTTGCCATATAATAAAGTATAATACATGGTTTTGGCTTCTAATATAGATTTAACGGCGTATAAAAACGAAAAAGACGGCTTTTCTATGTTTTATACAGTATTACTCCGATAAAACATTGTTTCTTAACCGCTCATAGCGAGCGCAGCTTTCAATCTATATTTTAAATCTGGATATAAAAATATCTCAAGCTTGTTCTTTGTATAAAATCGGCTTTATTGAGTGCAGACTCTCGCATCAGATTTTTAATTTGGACAAACTATCAAACATTTCTTACGCGAGCCAATGGACAAACGTACACTGTATCCCAAATAGCTGATATACTTCCTTTGCCATAGCAACCACATTGATCACGTCCCGCCCACTGGCCTTTCTAGATGAACCTCCATGTCTCGGATACTGGTACGACCTTGAAGGCCTCCCAGTACCTCCTAAGCCATGCGATCGCAGACACGCATAGCCTGCAGTAGAGGCGGTTTGGGTTTTTTACAGTGCGCGAGATGTTTTCGGCGAGAAAAACCCAAACCACCAGTACTGCAGGCTAAGACACGCATTGCTTTAGGGACTGTGCAATAATTATCAGAAGGGGGGGGGGGGGGGGGGGGGGGGGTGGTGGAAAATTGGCTTCATGTAGGAAAATATTAGGTAATACCCCCCTCCTAAATAAGTGAATTTAGTTATTGCCCCCTCCCCCTCTAATCAGTCAGAAATTATGTACGACCACCCCCCCCCCCCCCCCCCCCCTCCATCACAGTATACATACACCTTTATACAAGTACCCTGCATTTTCTCTACACGCACCTGTGGATTAAAATCTTATAACAGAAAGAAGAGCTCCTACTACATATTTAATTGTTGGACATCCGCGTCTGGAACAAAACATCACCTCCGTAGCAATGTACAACAGAGCCATAGCAGAAGGAAAAGAGTATGTGTGTTAATTTCAGGTCCGAAGGGCCGGAAAATTTTCGGTCCCCACCTTATAAATAGGTATGGATTCGCCAATGTAATATGTACTTGAAATAAAATGGTAATTATTGCACAGTCCCTTAACTTTATCAAGCGATGTGCCAACAAAATCAGCTCCTTGAAGTATGACACACTCTTTGAGATTGCAGCGTGGACAAACAACAACAACTTTTTAAATGAACACTGATATCACGGCACTCGTACAAAAACACCGTTTCCGTACGTCCACGCGAGGGTCCGCACTCAACAAAGAGCAAACTTGAGACATTTTTATATCCAGATTTATATCCAGATCACGATTTGAAAAAAAGCTAAAAAAAAAAGCCGCTGAACTTTTTAAAAGGTTTTGACCTGCCGGTCAGCGGTGACCCGTGACATTGGTATATCGGTGTCAAGTTTACGAAGCTGTATATAAACAGTCATTTGAAGTGTCAGACCATTCGATCGAGGTGAATTTCAACTTGGATTCGTTATTTTCTTGCTGTAGAGTGCAAATAGGTTGAAGTTTCAGTTTCCTAACATTTGGAACGTTAATTCGAGGCCTTCCCTTGTCGTTTTTAATCTGAAAACATTCCGTTGGCGTTACTGTATCGAACACGGAGTCACGCGAGCGAAACTTGAGGACTTCGATCCGGCTTCAATGGCAGGTAAACTTAAAAAATGTCGGCTTTCTCTGCATTCATTTGTCTTCTGTGCTTTTCTTATAAGTCTTTCCTATATTCAGGATGGTTGGTGTGTTTTGTAGAAGCCTGAAAACCGGTAGTTAAGATGCCTGCGATAAACCGTAAGTAATTTGCATATTGAAGAAATGGCGGTAATTACAGTAACTTTAACAGTTCTTACACAGAGAATTCGCACGGGCCGCAAAATGTTTTGCCGTCAAATGAAAGTTTATCTTTATCGTGTTTGATATAAGCGTATTAGAACTTTAGATCTGGTGCCACTTTTGAGAAATAATTTTCTGAAAATCGGTCCTATCGCTATTGCAGATTTAGTGTGGTATAGTCAAATAATAATTTGGACGTTTTACTTTTAAATATTTTGATCGTTATCCTACTAGATTCCACCAATAAGCATTTTTCTTTACTTTGATGGTGGTTTTAGTCCAATTTACGTTGCGAGAATAAATTTCGAGGCACTTTTCGAACGGCTTGTTTAGGCTCGATTTTGACCTCGCCGGCCGACCAAACTTCGCGAGTCAATATTTTTATAAATAAAGGATACTGAAACAAAAGAAATACATTGTTATTTATAGTTTGGTAACCTGTACTTATAATATTAAAATCAGCCCAAACTATTTTTCGAGCCAAAATCATTGGTCGGTTTTAAAGGAGAACGGAAGGTGAAAAACGAAGTTTTTGTAACCACTTTTTAAATAAAGTAAATGATGTATCTTAACTAAAATTTGTAATATTTGTCCCTATAATCCATTGGTAAACTTGTTATGGACTGTAAAAGGCTCGCAACAATGACACGATGTACGTCCGCCATTTTGTCCGCCATTTTGAAGGCATGGGCGCTAAGCATGACGTCATTGCGCTCACTCGCAAATGCGTCAAAACTCAAAATAAATACTCCCGTTGTGATAGAAAATCATGGTTCATTCGTTGTTGTGGGCTGTTCGAATAGAACTCCCAAGGACTCTAATATAGGAAAGGAATAAGTTAACATCGCCTGCCATTAAAAGATAAAGCCCTTTTAAATAAATTGGCTTGCTCAGATAAAGAGAGAAAATTTGCCGCAAATTTTTAATGAATTTACTAAACTCATCGAGAAATCTGTGGAAATCAGTTGCAAAATACAGGGACGGCTATAATTACACAGTACATAATCTATATTATCCCAGCATTAAAGGATAAAAACGATCATAAATGTTTCCGTCGTGGTACCTACATATTATTTTATACAGTCCCACAGCGCTCTTATTCGAGTCCTCGCCTGACCTAATTAAGCCAACAATTGCCGTCTCCAACACTTCTGTTTGCAAACAGATCATTTCGAAACTAGGATGCTGAGTTATACAGCTAAGAGGGGTATCCTCCTCCAGATCTGAGCCAAATAATGAAAACATAACATTGCAAAATTCGTAACCGAGTGTAAGTGTACATGTCAGGGTTTACAGACACGTATAAAACAATAACAACATAGAGCAACACAAAATAAAATCAAACACGACAAATGAATCGTTTCTAAATCAGTATGTTTAATATCCTTTTAATTAACAATATTCACCTGCTATTTTGTCATAGCTTCGTCGATCTCCTGGCAGTACACACACTCTATTTCTTGCTGAATTTTCCAGTTTTTCGATTCGATATGTTCACAAGTACACCATGTGGTGTTTCCTCCTTGTTGCGATCTCGTCCTGGCTTTCAGCTGCTTCAGTATGCTCTCCGTCGGAATCCGAGAGATCTCACATGGGCTCGAACGAATACGGTTTCAAACTCAGCCGTAATTTATGGATGTATAAGCGAACGGTATCTAATAAAATAATTCTCATAAGTGGACTGCAAATCCAAGAACGTGCAAGCGATCGATCGAGCAAAGAGCGCATTGACGTTCACGACATGGTGACCGTGTATCCTTATTTGGAAGTAACCGGAAGAGAAAGCACACAAAATGGCGGACATTCAATTCCGGCGAATGCTGTTAGATTTCAGTCGTATTTGCAGTGAAATATATATTTTTTTCGCTCGTTTCTTCGAAATTATAGTTTCTAGTAGTTATTTCTACAATTCTAGTTATTACGAAAATTATACTCTGTAGCCTTCCGTTCTCCTTTAAGGTGCACAGCCTCTTAAAAGCTTAAGTTTACAGGCAAACCCTTATTCTTTGCGAAAACCTTTGTAGTGTTTCGTATTTTTGAAAATCCCGCCATTTTACCTATGTTGTTGCTATGGTTTCCTGCTGGGAGTCGCGCTTAATATTGTATAGGAGACAAGAGAGACGACTGGGGACGAGTCAGGGTGATGATCATGATAATGAAGGACCTCAAAAGTGAACCATGCAGTTAATTATGATAATCCGAATGCTACCATGCAGATATGCTCAAGACTTGACGGTTTGAATACTGAAACAAGTTCTCCCCAGGCCGTATGTAAAATTTATGACAGCGACTTCAAAAGTTAATTTAATACTAAAGAGGAACCAATGCCGTAAAATGTTTATACAAAAGGCTTTTTGATTGGTTAGTTATTTTCGTGTTGTAGAATTTTAGGTACTCATAACACTCGAAACATATCAGTTTAGCAGCCTTTTTCTATCGCCACTTTCGGGAGGAGGGGCTTCTTACTGTAGCTAAAACGTCTACCGTATATGGATCGAACCTGTGAGCATATACATAACTTGGAAATGACTGGTTTATCTAGCTTTTTTTTTCCGCAGAAAAATTCGGGTAATTTAGAGACGAAAAGGATAAACATTGTTTAAAATAATGTAGATCAGAACAGAGTAGTGTAGTATTTATTGTCCTTGTTATTCCCCAGGAAGTCAAATTGCATTTGAGGCGTTACTTTCATTGGGTCGCTAATTCGGGATTAAATAACAAGAGAGATGATCTAAGAGAAGCATCCTCCATACACGAGTCTCTTCCGATGTAATTTCTTGAAATCTATTTTTAACTTTCAGCCCATAGCTGAGCTATTATAAGAGCGCTACCTGATTGGTTAGTTCTGGTAACCAGATGTAGGAATACACGAGTCTCTTCCGATGTAATTTCTTGAAATCTATTTTTAACTTTCAGCCCATAGCTGAGCTATTATAAGAGCGCTACCTGATTGGTTAGTTCTGGTAACCAGATGTAGGAGCCTCGATCAGAAGGAAATAAAAATAACTTTTACAGCATGGCGCGAAACTATTAATAGATTTCAAAAAGATATCATGGGGCACGGGGAATCTTTCATCCTCTTTTGATAAAAACTGTTACTCACTACTTTCGGAACTTTGGTTATGCTGTCAGTCAAGTAAAAGACAACAGATACAGTATAAGTACGACTTGTATTATTACGTTAATGAAACACAGCTCTTCCCCTATAGTATATTAATATATACAATCAGAAACCCATGATACAATACTAATTGCCTAATATAACTATAGAATTGGAAAAGCTATAACAAAATTGCATGTCATGATTCTATTTTGAAAGAAACCCACTTCCCTCTTTTTCGAGGATATTTATACCCATGAAAAATAATATTTGTAAACTGAAATCATTTTGTGTTAAATAACAGTAGCTTACCAAGGCCCTTACTAAAACTGAAACCACGGGCATAAAGTTATTTCAGTGATATGACCCTATTAAAATCAGACGTTCGTTATTTTTTCCAGCGCGAGTGAGTGATTCGACAATCCTCACGTGTTGTTTTCCTGAAATAAAAAAAAACGTGAAATTTTGATTTTCACAAATTGTAAAATTCTGGTGAGACAAGTTACGCTACATTAATAAATTCATGATCGTGATCACATAAATGTCTTTCTTGCTACCAAACTACAAAACGCAAGCTTATAAACGTTGATAATTAACTAAAATAATATGTACATTTGATTTTTCTGCATTGATCTGATTTACACAACCGGCGCCAGATGCTAAGGCTATGTTCAGTTCACACTCAATCTCGTTCCCAGAGTCCTCGTTACCCTTGTCCAGCGGTGGAGCGGCCAACAAGGAGCTCTGGGGGGAAGCGATCCGCCATGACCGGATTCTAGGACTTCCTGCCCTACTGCGCATGTGTTCGACGCCATGTTTCAACTAACGGACGCCAAAATTATTGGGCTTCCGGTCTTACTGCGCAAGTCAGGCGGATCACTCTATCCCAGAGATCCTTGTTGGCCGCTCCACCGCTGGACAAGGGTAACGAGGACTCTGGGAACCAGATTGGTTCACACTTGGTGCCCGAGAACGATTCTCGCTGGGCACTAATGTCAGTGTGAACACATCTTTTTTTTTCTCTTTTTTTTTCCCCTTTCAATTACCGGTATACCCACGCCAGAATTCGGGCCAGACTACAAGGTCGGGAACTGGCACCGTGCACTGGTAACATGACGATATCTTGGGCACCCAGTGTGTGAACAAGCGCCATTGTGTGCTGGTGACCAGGCACTAGTGCTCGGGCACCAAGTATGAAGTGAACATGCCTTAAAGTTTCATTTAAAAAAAAATGATACTGAATTCATTTGGCGAGGTAAGAAATGCTGTTTCCAAATTTTTCTTTACTCAAGGGAACAGGTACCTTTTCTAGTCGTTATTATCCCACCTCCGATACTTGACCGAGCCCACATTTTCCGGTAAAACGACGTGTCCTTGCGACGACACAAGCTGACCCGACAACGTGCTCGCGAATGCTCGGAAACTGTTCGGTAACTCGAACAAGGATTGGCCACAAACGGGGCTTGTCCCCTCAATTTCACGTACAGTTATCTACGAAACCTTCAATTTGTGGCTCTAGCTATTACATTGTCAACGCGATTTATCAGTTTTAAAATCGTTGTGCAATTCACTCCTCACTCATTTAACTTCGCATTGTTATTTAACGTTTCTTTTAAAGTCACGTGATCTAAGCGGCTGTCTTTCTTGAATCGCACTTGTCCCCAGATGTTGGGTTTTCGATTTCTTTAAGGAATCTTTGCTCTTTTTACTGAGCAACCGGCTTGTGCCCGTGGACCGTGCGATGGTTCGACGCCGTGCAATCCCGCTTCTTGCCTTTGGCGGTGATATCTCGATGTTGTAAGCGACGCTCTCCCTCCGCGAGGAATTCCCATCATCTTGAGCCGTATCAGTAGATATATTCTCGTTTGAGCGGGACCGCAGAGAGCCAAATGCTGACTGCATTTTCGCAGCGATTCGTTGGGACCGAGGCTGCTTTGCTGGAGTGATATTGGGTGCAGATTTGGATTTCGGTAAACTCGACCCGCCGATGTTCCTTGGTCTTGAACATATTGGAGGCGCTTTCCTCCGATTTTCGCTTCCGGGTGTTGTAAGGTTTGGCCTGGGAAGCATCCAACGACATTCTTCCCGTTTTGATCGCGTTATCTTGCCCGGAGATGTTGGGTCCCGTTTGAGTTTCCACCGGGTACGAGGTCTGTAGGTGCGGTAGGCACGAGGCGTTCCGACGCTGCAGTTCGGCCAGTCGCGTCCAGTCGTACTCAATTTCGGGATCTTGTTCCATTTCCGGCCCAATCCGTCGCCCAGGATAAAGTACGCGGCGCTGTTAGTGGTGCGTCTCTCAGGCGGAGTGTTACCGCGTATGTACATAGCACTCTGTCGGCGACTGGCGCGAGTTTGGGCACCAGGCCTCAGGCTTGAACTTGAGGCCGAGTTAAGACTGTTAAGAGATCTGTTTGACTTGTCGAACGCGTTGTTTGGGAGTGTTGGTGCTTTCATGCTACCCCCTAGGGAGCTAGCAAAATCATCCATCTTCAGCGGTAGGCCTTCCTCGGAGTCACTAGTGGAGCTGTCCTCTTCAGCAAACGCGTACATTTGCGTTCTACCGCCGCTAATTGTTTTCATTCTGAGCGTTTCCATTTGACTCTTGTTTTCGGCAGAATCTTGCCTTAATTCTCGGATTTGTTTGATCAGCATGGGCAAGCTGAGCTTCTAGAGAATCGACCTCCGTACCTAGCCGTCGGTTGATCACAGTTTCCTCGCCGGCTTTCTGCTCGTAGTCATCTTTCTCGGCCTCTAATTCCAACATGCGATCTTTAAGCTCGGAAAAGGCGACCTCTGCCTCCTTCATCTCCCGCTCAGAAGCACCATCAAGCTCCTCAATCCTCGCTTGTAGCTCGTGCTGTTTATTTTTCCCAATTAATTTGAGCATTCTTTAACTCTGCAACTGCGTTTTCCTTTGCTTCTAACGCTTCTTTCAACAATGCATCTAGTTCTTCAACTCGTTTCCCCTTTTCTTCAGCTCTGTTTTACCAGGTCTCTTAACTGCATGGCTAACCCATCTTTTATATCTTTTTCCTGGCCGAGAATCTTCTCAATTTCTTCCTTTCTTTCACCTCCAGCTCATTGTAATTTTTTTCCCATGTTTTCAAGCGCTTGTCGAGCTGCGTTAACCTCCGTTTTGCTAGCTTCTTCTATCTTCTGTATCTCGTTCTTAGCTCGCTCGTTCTCCGCGTCAAGCTCCATTTTGTTCGCTTCTTGTATCTTCTGTATTTCGTTCTTAACTCTCTCTTTCTCCGATTCCGCATCTTTCTGTAGCTGTTGTACACTCGCCTCTAGAGCCTCCACTTTTGCAGCATTACTCTCGCATCTGCCTTTCAACTCATCACATTTCATCCGTTCGTCTTCCAGTTCCTTCTTTGTAACTTCCCCGCGTTTCATTTCCAACTCTAGCTCAGCGATCGTACTTTCAGCTTTCAGAAGTTGATTCTCAAAATTCACTTTCTCTCCTCTGGTTTTTCTAGCTTCTTCGTCCAACAGTTCCTCCGATTTCTCTGGCCTTCGTTCGAACCTCGATCAGGTCTTCTGAGTGCTTCTTCGCGCTCTCGAACATTTCGCTTCGTGTGTTCATCAACTTCCTCCGACATTTGAATCGAATTTTCTTTTTCCACGTTGCACGGTCCGCGTCACAAGCTTCCTGTATTTTGGCGGCGTTTTCCTCGGCTTCTTCTAACATGGCTTTCTGCTTGTTGGCGAATTCTTCTTTCATTTTTTTCGTGGTCCTCCTCGAGTTGATTCGTTTTCAAACGAAATTGGGAAAGGGCCGAAGCTTTATCTTCTGCCATGCCATTGACCTTTGAATCTGTCCAAGAAAAACAAAGGAAACTGGATCAGAAACAGTGGCGAATCCAGGGAGAGGGTCGGGGGGTCCGGACCTCCCCCCCCCCCCCCCCGGTCCTATCAGACCTGTGGGTTTGCTATCACCTGATTATCCATAGCAATTAAGGATCTCCAGGATCCACCAAAATGCACTTTTCATGGCGCCTGAATAGATCTCAAATCTTTTCATGGGGGAGGCCCCAAACACCCCACATTGGAGGGGAGCGCCCCCATTCGCTCCTTGTAGAAGAACGATTAGTAATAACTGTTGCAGTCTACGTCCAAAAAATCTCATTCGACGCTACTTCACATTTTCGGGAAAACCCTGGACCCCCCTATAAAAAATTCCTGGATGCAATTTTGCCCCTGAGAAATGTTGAATTGTCAAAAGAGGATGCATCAAAGAGAAGCATTCCCCATACATGGGTCTCTTTCAATGTTATTTTGTAAAATCTATTTTTTTTTAGTTCATCTCTGACCGACTTTAAGAGCGCTACCTGATTGGTCAGTTCCTTGAGTAGGGTGATGTAGGAGCCTCGGTCAGAAATAAATAAAAATAACTTCCACATCATGGCGCGAAACTATTAATAGATTTCAAACAATTATCATGGGGTACGTCACGGGGAATTCTTCTCTTAGATCATCCTCTCTTGTAATTGTATAACATGGATACCTGAGAAGGCTTTGGGACTGGTTTTAGTTTTCTTTTAACATCACGTTGCTTTGGCAAAAGCCTAAAACCATAGCCTGCAGGCGCTGGATTATTATAGAACGCTCTTTCCTCGTACGCGCCCTCCAACTCGAGCTCTGTATGTTACTCCAGCGCTAAGCGTGAACACGTGTCGCAAAAACATGACCTACGTACATGTAGGTGTGTATCAAAACGTAACGTGATTGTCCACCAAACGTTTTTAAAGTTTGAATAGTCGTTAGGCGAAGTTTTGCTCCAGTAACAGTCGAACAGAAAATTCGAGACAGTGAGCGCGAATGTTCGCCTAATCAAGTCATGTTTGATACCCACTAACTTTACGTGTAATAGGTCATGTTTTCACGCCCATCTGTTCACGCATTGCAACCGACGGTAAGATAGTTTTTAACTCGAAGCGTGTGGGTCCCCTTCCTCCGACAGCCATAATCAGTAACCAAAAATGGGGGAAAGACAAGCCTAAGACTACGTTTTACACTAGAGGAAAAGTTTTCCGGATTCATTAATGTTTCCGGATTCATTACTGTTTGGGGTATTCGGATTCGTCGGCGTTTACACTGGAGGGTTATTCGGATTCTCAACTGTTTACACACATCGATTAATCTGGGGAAATTCATATGATCTCAGGCGGATAAATATTCGGATTCATTCGAATAACCGTTTACACTACAAAACATTCCGGATTTAAAAGTATTTCGGATACAAAGTATTCACTTTGATTTCCGGATTCAAAATCTCCGCACACGCGACCAAACCGGGACAGTTTTATCCCGGATTCGTCCACCTGTGTGTAAACTGCAAAACGAATCCGGTGCCAAAAACGTCCCGGATTCGTCACGAATCCGGAAAAATCTCCTCTAGTGTAAACGTAGTCAAGTTATCAGATTAACTTCTCCCAGTCAAGGAAAAGACAACATAAGACGATGAGGATCAGAACACTCACCTAATTCACTTTTTACAGCTGCCAGCATCTGTTCGTATGCGTCTCTCATTTGTTCCTTCTCCTGTTCCAAAGCTGGAATCTGCTGAACCTCCTCAGCTAGTTTAGCTTTCAGCGAGCGTTCATTCAACAGAGCTGACTTCAGTTCCTCCACTTCTTGGAAACACTGTTCCTGGATGATTCTTCAATTGTTCGTCTTTTTTGTTCACTAATATCAAGGAAATACAGATTGGCGTCATAATGGTGAAGTTTTATGATAAAACTATACGCTTAAAGGGTCCCTCTCAACCAGTGTGCTTTGCGGTCGCGTGTTATTGTTTTTATTCGGGGAAACTCGGTCTCTCGTGGGGCTAATGTTTGCCATACTTTCAAAATGGTGCTAACTTGGGTCGTCTAAGTGCGTTTTGTGGCCAGAAAAAGGCCACAATCCTGCAACAAGTAGTTTTAAACTTCAAGCCGCCATTTTCGCGGCACCCGAAATGGCCGCCGTAAGAATATCGGCGGCACAAAGCACACTGGTTGAGAGGGACCCTTTAAAGGAGATACGCAATCTCGTTCCCAGAGTCCTCGTTACTCTTGTCCAGCGGGGGAGCGGCCAACAAGGAGCTTCTGGGGG
>MU826403.1:99292-265744 GCA_029204205.1 Desmophyllum pertusum
AAGCGATCCGCCATGGCAGGATTCTTGGACTTCCAGCTCTACTGCGCATGTGTTTCGACCCCCCCATGTTAATGTTTCAACTAACGGACGCCAAGATTCTTAGACTTCCGGTCTTACTGCGCAAGTCAGGCGGATCACTCTATCCCAGAGGACCTTGTTGGCCGCTCCACCGCTGCACAAGGGTAACGAGGACTCTGGGTAAGTGTTGGCTGCCTGGCATTTTTAACTTCAAGGTTATTTCGGGTACCCCTATTATTTTTTTCTGTCCAATTATTGTAAATACTTTTAGTAACTTGTGGGGTAAAATAAAGTTTGTTGTTGTTGTTTGTTGTTGAGTGCAGGGGGGGGGGGGGGGCAGGTAGCGCCCTTTGATCTTGCCGCTTTTCCGCTATACATGATCGCACAAGTAGAGAAATCTGTCAATCATTCGAGAAACGTACCTCTACGGGAGTTTGCTGTGGAAAAATTAAACAGCGACCGAATCGTTCCCATAGATGTTTGAACGTGGAATCGCCAAAATATTTCTGAACGAACACAAACGCACGTCATGTGCGCCATGTTTATTTTAAACAAACCAGTACTTAGTCTCGCTCGGCCAAATTTCTTAAATGTGCAATCATGTATACTAGGTCCCAGGCCTCGCTGCTAGCCCCCCCCTGGTTGAGTGTTATAAGATAGTTTTTGGCTTTTGTCATTTGAATTTTCATGATTTCCTGACAACTTTCTGATGGCTTCCATAAATCAAATTACAAGAATTGTGGGAGGCAGATATGTCAATTTTCAGAACGCGAACTTGGAGCTTGACATCCGCCTCTGATAGTTCTTGCATTTTGATTGGCAGTTGAAGGGAAAGCCATCAAAAGGTTGTCAAAAATTAATCGAAAATTTCGTCGAGTGGCAAAGGTAGCGCGCTATTCACTGCTTTTAAAACAACCAATTGTGAAGGAGAGCTGAACGCTTTTAACTTCATCCTGGAGCCTCCATCTCCCTTATTGGGTCTATGACACGGCGTAGTTACACCTTGAGCTATTTTTAGAATTACTTTTTCCGCGAAAACGAGCACGAGGACGAGGTTGTCATTCACGTTTCAGATTAAAAATAAAACCAGGAATGGACGAGAGGAACATGATAAGAACTAGAACGGCGGACGCCTGTACATGAAAATATTTTCGCGGGAGAACGATTCTAAAAATAGCCCAAGGTGTCACTACGCTGTTGTCCTTAATCAGCACAGATAGAGGCTCCGGGGTGATATGCTCCTGCGTATGTCCATTCCTTCAGTTCGCATAATCCATTGAGGGTAACTGCAGTACAGCTAAAAAAACAACAACAACAACTACAGTACAGCAAGGTATAAAGCTTACCTGTTTTGTAATTCAGCTGCAAGCTGTTCCTCCAGCCCCTGAATCTTGGTTTCAGCAGCTACGTACATTTCCTTTGGGTAAAAATGACAGAGAACGATGGAGTCAGTTATGGCTTTTTGCATACAGCTGTTTCGAGAAAGAATGTCGGAAAAAAGCGCACGCGACAATCCCGAAAGGTAATCTGGGATATGATCAGCAAGGTACGTTCCTGACACTGTAGCTGTCAAACTTACTTTTTTTGCTTTCTTTTAGCACTCGCAAACATACGTCCATGGCGTCTCGTGCCATTTTCTCAGATTTCCCTGAAATGCTGAAGTCAAGGAACCGTGAACTTAAAACTACCCACAATACCTTTCGGGATTGTCGCGTGCGCTTTTTCCGACAGCCTTTTTCGAAAACAGCTGTAAACGGGTCACTCGACGCACACTTGAGTTGGGAAAGAGAAGCATAAATTATCGCTGAAAAGGTAAGTACAACTTGTTACCCGCCAAAAAAGTATACACGATAACATCTAAAATCTACGAAAGAGGCAGATATTGTATGATGTCACTTAGAGCGTTTTTCAATTGTGTTGAAAGCCATTCAGAATTGCTTTGGTTTTGCTTTACTGCACTCTGTGATTGGTTAAAAAAAACTCGCGCCATCTACTCAACCAATCTGATCGTAACTGACCAAAGCCAATCCCGACTTGGTCACACGCGTTTTCCCGCGCTTGGCGCCGGTTACGTGTATTTGCTTCGAGTTCTCATTGGTTCGTTGTGTTGTGATTGGCCATTGTGATTGCTTTGGTTTCGGTTTTATTCTTATTTTATCCATAAATCGAAATCCGCTCTGTGACACTGTTTTTATTGCAAAGAAAACAAAGAGAAACCTTGTAAGACGACTGCGCTTTCTCGGTGTCTTCCAAAGTCTCCTTCAATGCCAGATATTCTTCTTGATTAACAGCACAGGACAGCTCGGATTCCAAACGGCATTTCTCCAATTCCAACTCAATGATTCGACTCTCTATGTTGAATGGTGCTATCGGGGCATGGATTGGTGAATCGTCTTTGAAATAAACACGAGAAAATACTGTTTTATCAAAAAACGTTTTCTGAGTACAGTCGAACCTTAAAAGGAATCTCGGCTGAAAAACAGTTTTGCTCCAAATCATAAGTTGGTGTTTGTGTAAAACTGGTTTAGGGGTTTGAAGTCGATAATTCTTTAACTGGTTTGAATACTAGGCGATTTGTTTCTGCTTTATCTACTTTCAAATTTCCCGCGCGCCGCCATGTTTGTTTTCGCAAAGTTTGATGGGAGAGTATGACGTCATTGCGTTGTTGTGCGTTGCATTTTGGCTTCAGTTTGGACTCTATCGTGTCGTTGTCGCATTAAGTGTTCTACATAGTATCAGCCTTGCTTGCTTTAATTGTACATTTGTATTTCTATTTTTGGCTGATTAAATCTTTCACAGATCCTACGTATACCAGTAACATTTTCGTTCGCAGTCCTTTGCCACTTTAATTCACTTTTAGTTTCCAATACGTCAGCTTAAGTCAGCATTGCGTGAAATTAGAGATATGTACGTACATCTAATGCGTATTCCGACTCAATAACCGCAAAATCTTCTTCCGTAGACTCCAAATTAAAGTCTCCGACAACGCAATGACGTCATAAAATGACTGATAATGAAACATGGCGGCGCGCGGGATATTTAAACGGAAAACCGAACACTTTGCATTCGAACCAGTTACGGAAATATCGACTTAAAACCACAAGACTAGTTAAAGGGTCCCTCTCAACCAGTGTGCTTTGCGGTCGCGTGTTATTGTTTTCATCCGTGAAACTTGATCTCTCGTGGGGCTAATGTATGCCATACTTTCGAAATTGTACTAACTTGGGTCGTCTAACTGCTATTTGTGGCCAGAACAAGGCCAGAATCCTGCAAAAAGTAGTTTTTAACTTCATGCCGCCATTTTCGCGGCACCCGAAAATGGCCGCCGTAAGAGTATTCGCGCGCAAAGCACACTGGTTGAGAGGGACCCTTTAAAGAGAACCATTAAGTATACGTTGGAGCTAAAACTGTTTTTCAGCCGAGATTCCCTTTAATAAACTTTAACTAAATGATAAAAAGCAATTCCTTGAAGAAATTCCATACTGCGACAACATTTTTGCAAAATTTCAAAGATTTCCGAGCCAAACTTGAAACTTTGAAAAACTGACAGCCTGTCATTTTTTCAAAAATCGATATTGTAATCCATTTCCATCCTCGCTGTCGTTAGTCTTCCTCACGTCCTAATGGGTTCCTGTCATTTGTCAAGTACTATTCCACAGAATCAAACCATTATTGTCCAGCTTCCTATGATCTAGATATATTTTGAGCTTCCCAGAATCATGCTAAAAATGAGGACAGTGTCCCTTAACTTTCTGATGGCTTTCGTTTCAGCTGGCCAATCAAAATGCAAGAACTTTGAGTGACGAAGTTGTCAAGCTCCATGTTCGCGTTCTGACAATTGACATCTCCGCCTCCCACAATTCTTGCAATTTGATTTGCTAGTTTAAATGGAAACCATCAGAAAGTTGTCAAAAATTAATTAATCAAAAACTTTGTTGAGTGGCAACGGTAGGGCGCTCTTCACTTCAGAGCGGAACTAAGGAGCGCTAGGGATAGCAACAGAATCTATGTTGTAAATAAAGAAAATCATTACCTTCCGTGGAACAAGACAGACTATCTTCTAACACCACATCATCTACTTCGATATCTTGTGATCGCTGTGTCTCCCTTATCATTTGCGCAGATGCTGATGCTGCACTGTACGCCTGGGTGAAATATTACAAATCAAGTAGCACTTTAACCCTTTCACTCCCAGAAGCAAGCATCAAGTCAATTATTGTTTTTCTAACTTTTACGTATGTGGATAAAACCCTATTGTGTGACCATTCAAATGAAAGCTTATGAGCAGTACTGTCATGTGGTACGGTTTGTTTTACCATATCTTGCAAAATGAAAAATTGCAATTGAAAAAAATGAGATTTTTTGAAATTGTTGAGCTTTGACACTCTTGGGAGTGAAAGGGTTAAACATCCATGAGGACGAAAATGAAACTTCCCTCCACTGCAGTACAAGTTCCTGGAGAGAGTTCGCACGTATTTTCCATTGCTATGAAAGAAACGAACGAGACGGAACCGCTTTCCAACTCGTGTTATATTTTCTTTGACTCTTTTCGCAGTGTTTGCTTCAGATTTTAACTTGTAATTTATCTGGTATAAATTCTCAAAGGATCACGCATTCATACATTAGAGAGATAAGCATCACGTTTGTTTTTCCCGCGAACGGCAAAAATAACACTTTTGCAGTATGCCGTTCAGTTTCTACGTGAAAGTGGGTTATTAGCCGGTATAGTTTCGCGTTTGTCGAGAACGTGTGAATTGTTTTCGATTTTTCTGATGAAAAGATAATCAGTAAAGATAATCAACTGCAAGCTGACGTTTGCCGTTTGCTGTAGAACGTGTTGCTCATCTCTCTATTGTTTGATTACCGTCGACGCGTCGGTAGAATCCAGAAAGTAGCAAGGGTCGTTACTTTCGGTTTTTGAGATAGTCAAATCCTGTAACAACTGCTGAGTATTTTAACACCCTTACAAAATTTGTCAAATTTCGGTTTCTGACGGATTTTATAATTATTGGAATACGACTTCCATCAGTTACCAACAAAAAAATACACTACAGTGTATACCGAAACTCTGTTTTCAAAAAAAGTCCTGTAACCTATTCTCTTACGTTTATTTAGCCTGGTTATCACCTTTTTAGGTGGAGTTGGTCGCTTTTTTGGAGGGGTTGTTTATACTTTGGGAAATAGTAGAAGGTCGCCAAACTTGTTGTTACTTTCGGGGGGGGGGGGGGGGTGGGGGTCGCTACTTTCGGAATTCTATGAGAATTCCCTATTAGGGAATTAGGAGCAACTTCTTTTCACGTGGAGAAACGAGAACAACATATTACAACAACAACAACAACAACAACAGCAACAGTAAAATAAGTGACAATCACACCTCTAATAAATCGTTTTGAAGTTTTGTAATCAGCTGTTCCTTTCTGTTCAGCGTAGCCTCCAGTTCACTTGTTTTAAACTCCATTTGATGGATTTTGCTCTTGTAGCGAACAACGCTGGATTGCAACCGTTCTGCTTCAACTCGCTAAAAATCAATCAACAAATCATCCCACATAAGCTTGCGTGTACAAATACTTTTATGAAATAAAACAAGATACTACGCGTGCTCTGATTGGCCTAAAACCATTTACCCTGACTCTATGGAAACAGAAAATTGCTTCATGCTTTTATTTCATAAAAAACAATATTATAGAAAACATTTTCCCTGTGTTTCCATAGAGTTATGGTAACACTTGTGAAAGTTTGGGAGAACTCGAAATTGCTGCGGAAACACTCGCCTGTAGCTCGTGTTTTCACAGCATTTCTCGTTCTCCCAAACTTCACTCGTGTTACCATAACTCTATGGAAACACGGAAAACGTTTCCTATTTGGTGTAGATACCATCGGTGTTGTAGCTAGGTGCGAACAAATGTCGAAAAAACTTAACCTAAGTGAGTATCAAATGTAACACGTGATTGGCCACCAAACTTTTGAAGTCTGATACGTGCGTTAGGAAAACTTTGGCACCTGTAACTGTCGACCAGAAACGAGTTTGGTTTATAGGCATGCTTTGCAACGAGTTGCGTATTTTTGAACGCTAAAAAGACTGATCTCAGCCACGGTTAAATTCAAACTTCAGAAACAACCAACTCAATTCCGAGCGTGATCGTTCGCTTTACGCACACGCAAACTTTAAAAGTTTGGTAGCCAATCGTGGCACGTTTGAAGCCTGCTAGGCACTTAATCATGTTTTCGCGGCATGCCGGATAATGATCCTGGGTTTTTTATGTTCTAAACAAACTGTAATCGGCCAGGAAAAATTAAGTATCAATTTAATTACCTCTTTTTCAAATTGTTCCTTTTCTTGCATAAAATTAGCAACCTTTTGTTCAAGATCTCCACATTGTTGCCTGAATGTTTGTTGTTCCACCACTTTTTGCTTCAGTCTGCACAATAAAACCAATTATAATATACTAACCATGGGATAATGCATTTTCAAGCAATTTGATTGGTTCCCTACTCGTGGTCTCAGAGGCATTATACCCTCTCTACCTTATTTGGAAATGCCGCGAAGTTCAAATGTTTTTGTCTCGGGGAAAAAATGGCGGAATATTTTCGTATTTTTCCAGTTTCTTCGGAGAAATTCGACATTTTCCCTGCAATTTGTATATTATAAAACAATTATTCACCTCAGGCTCGTGACTATTGGTATATTCCCCAATATTCACTTCACCTTCGGCGAATAATTGTTAAATATTAAAAACAAGAATCAACGTGTTATTCAGTTCTGCCAAACTGCAAGGTAACAAGAATAAAGACCATCAAGGAAGAGATACTTACAATGTATGCCGTGATTTAACACCAAAATCTCGGAATTAAAACACTACATTTGCATGCATGTAACAGTAGAGAGAGAAAAATTCCATACTGATGACGTACATGTCCCTTTCTCTGATTGGTTATTATTTGCGCGCGGAAATTCAAAACCGAGTAGCAGCCAATAATATCAAGAGACACTACACGGACCAACCTCGTTCCCAGGGTCTCTCTTCTTAATCGCTTTTGGCGGGAAGAAGAGAGACCCTGGGAACGTCCCTCTGCAGAAGAGATACATCATACGGACGTGTGTGAGAGAGTGATTGATTGTTACTTTACCTGGCGTTCTCTTGATCTGCCTTCTCGTACTCATCTTTGAAATGTTTCATGATTTCTAATTCCGCAGCGGATGACAGCGACTTCGTGACCTCTCTCCGTAATTCTATAATCGTGGCGTCTACGAGAAAGAGAAGTACAAAATACTCATGTAAATGCATAACGGCGGCTGTCAACGAATAGCTCCCGTTTTTCGCTGTTGAGTCAGAGAATAATGCTTATGTTTGAACAAATATCCGCGGAAACAATAGTTTGCTATGTTCTTTTCTCTGTAAATTGCAGTTTAGTTTTTTTTTTTAGTCTTTTAATACACAACCCAAACACTCACTTTCCTTTTACTTTCCGGCAGTTAGTCGGGCGCGGCGAAGATACAGATCGGGCAAAATCGGCGCGACGAACGCTTACAATCGTCGCCTTGATTTTGCCCGATCTATAACTTCGTCGCGCCCGACTAACTGCCCCTGGGCCTCCGAGGATGGCATTTGTTTGTCCATACGCTAAAGAGCCTGGAACAGAACAACTCATTAGTGTAAAAATATTCTGTCCATTACATGTACCTTTTCCATCAATTTCCTTGTTCTTTTCTGTAAGTTCCCCTTCCAGATCAGACTGCATGTGCATCTGTAAGTCTAACGAGGCTTGCAGCTTTGTAACTTTCTGCTGTAGCTCTTTCAGCATTAGCTGTCAGTGAGAGTGAAATTAAAGAAAAACGTTATTTGGTTTTGATCATCTCTACCTAGTCTACCTACCTCACAGACACTACGCCATCTGTTCCTTTCAACAACAACCCAAATGTATTTGCCTTGAATTAGAAGGGAATGCGTGTTTCCATGTTACAAACACAATTTTTACAGTTAGACTGCAGAAAAAGCCTCTGTGGCGTGAAATTGCTGCATTTTTTTTTTTTGGAAACTCAGTGGCATGATTTATAGAGCATCCGACTGTTGTGCAGTGCGATTTAACGAAGTGCCAGGGACTGGGGAAATTGGTTCGTTAAATCAGGGTTTCGTTAAATCGAGAACCACGATATAACGAATTTGTTGAAAACTGACCAAAAACTTTGTTAAATCGGGGTATAGTTAATAATTAATTTGCCGTAATGTTAGACCGTGTTTAAAACACGCTGCACTCCCCAACACTTCCGCGTCTGGACGTTATATACTGTAAAAAAAACTGTATTGTACTTATAGCACTTGTGATTTATTGATATCTGTACGTATGTACTGTTAGTAGCTACTGTACAACACAGGAAAAAAAAAACACTTTTCATCGTACGTACAGAACATGCTGTACACTGAGGTATCTACTAACTGTATCAGTGATAGTTCAGGTATTCTGTCAGGTATATAGGATATGTTCAGGTATTTCAATTATGTACAGCGCCATTGAACCTATGGGAAATGGCGCTATATAAATTTATTATTATTATTCTCAGTACACTCGGTACAACTGCAACAGAACTAATAAATAATCGAAAAATGGATATAATGACATTCAAAATTGCCAGATGTTTATTGAAAGTATTCTTCCAATTTTGATTGCATTTGTCCTTTTTACAAAGAACTAAAGCCGATTAGGATTAGATGGATGGCTATGAAAGTACTGTACTATTTTTAGCAACATTTATGACAGTACTAGACTGCTGACAACTTAATCAGAGAATAAAAAGATTGTACTCAACTGTAGTCGATTACTGTATTCATCTTCTGTGGCGTGATGACATTTTATTTGTTACATCGGGGTAGATTTTACATTCCGGCTTCCAGATTGTGTTCGTTAAGCTTATATCAGGGTTCTTTTCCATACATTTTATTGTAATTCTGGCCGGGCTGAATAAATTTGTGCGTTAAATCGGGGTCCGTTAATAAATTGGGGTTTCACTGTATCTATAAAAGAGCATGTACTGTATTACCTGGTTCTGTTTGCTGCGTAGCTGTGGAGAAGCCAGAAGGGATTTTAATGGAGAATTGGTGAAAAATGCTTCTACTGGTGATTGGACGGTCAAAGCCGGCGATGGAAGCTGTGCAAAATTTTGCTCTAATTTCTGACATTCGGATAAGTTTACTGAAATTAAAAAAAACATTCAATATTAATTATTTAACTGATTGCTAGTGTTTGCACATGTTCGTGATTTTGCAGAAAGCAATGGAATGATACAGTCTGGTGTGACCAACATGACAAATTTTTAAAACATTATTTTTCCAACCCTCAAACCCCATCTACAAATTGCTGTTAAATATTAAGCATTATTCGGAGGTATATACTGTAAATACAGTAAGCCTATAATAATTACTGAATTATTTTATCTCAAACTTGATACTGTGTATTTGGGTGAGGGGAAGGTTATTGGAAGGCTGGGGCCGGATTCACGTCAAAGCTCTCCTTTAATACTAACTAAGATGTACATTGTATCCTACGTATAACTTCAATGTGTGGTTCCAGAATATATCCATACATGTACGAGTACCTCCCCCATGGAAGGTTTGTTCGAACCCCTCCCCCCCAAAATTTCCAGTTTAGCTTCATACTTTCCTTCAAAAAGTTTGGTTTTTGAGACCCCCCTCCCCCTCGGAATTTCCAATGACCTTCCTTGGGGTGGGTATGGATATTTTCTGGAACCGCACAATAGGCTATTGTTAGGAAACAGTTTAGGATACATCTTACATGTAGTTTAGGATGGCTCCAGGTCTGAATAGGGTAAAAAAATGTTTGAAATGTACAATAGATATGTATGTAAAAATGTACCCAACCTTTCTTGCTTAGGATCGAAGCAAAGGAATCTGCAGTAAGACAGCCTTGATCCATGTCAGCCAAAACAGATTCAATCAAGAATTTAAAACTGAACTGATCTTCAGTGTCCATTTTAGTGATCTGATCCACAAACACGCCTACATTATCGCACTGGGTTGCTCCACAAAGTAAAAGCGTGACAACCTGGTGAACAAGATGTTAATTAATAATTACAACTAACAAAATTATTCTGTAAGCTGTAAAAAGGAATATTAATAATAAAAATACAAAAAAAAACAACTAATGGCACTGATAAAGAGACAGGACTTCAAATTAAGTAACATAGACTGAAAGTGATTTTACACTTCTTTAATGGGCTATCTTTAATGCTGAACATTATACACTGTCTTGAGTTTTATAAAATTAATATACCAGTAAGCCATTATCAGTACACTGTACATGATGCCAATTGTATTGAGTTTGGTACATTTGGGATTGTACAATGTAAGGTGCATGTACTCTTTTGCTTCAGAACTGACTAAAAGTGAGCGGCCATAAGAATGAACTACAGTCAAACTGCCTAATGGACACCTCCCGTAAGTAGGCTTACAGGCTAGACTAGGTGACAACGGTAAACCGCTTAAGGGAGTGTTTGACTGTTCAATTTGTACAGTCAAACCTCCCGTAAGTTGACACACAGGCTAGACGAGGTCACAACGGTAACTGCTTATGGGCTTATGGGAGGGTTTGACTGTTCAATTGGTACAGTTGACAAACCTCCCGTAAGTGGACACCCTTGGGACCTTGTCTAGCCCGGTTTCTATTGTTTACAATAAATTATTGTATTTACATGTAATGTAGAATTGAAGAGCTGATCTACAGAAATTTCTACAGCCAAAATGACATCCAAAACTGTGCCAAGTAAATGAATGACTCGACTTTGTACACACCTTTCCTATTTCTAATTCATCTCTGTTCTTCAGATGCTGATCATTTATGACAGAGTGAAAGCTCTGATGATGGAAACCTGGAAGGAAAAGAGTATATTATATACAAGGCCATGTGAATCTACCAAAAGATTGAAAACTTAAGATAATTATAACAGACTACATACATTGTTGTACCATGTGTACAGTCACTGTATTGATCAATAAATTAATTTCTAGGTGATAATGAAAATATGAAATAAATAATGTATAAAATACAAAATTATACAGTTGAACCCCGATTAAGCGGCCACCCTCGGGGAAATGGCTGCTTAATAGGGGTTGGCCGTTTAATCGGGGTTTTATTTACAGTATGATACTGATATCGGGACTTTGATAGCTGGCCGCTTAATCAGGGTTGGCCGCTTAATAGGGGTTCGACTGTAATAATTAAACAGGGAAATGTCAGTTCAAAATGATGGTACAGCTGTAGTCATGTACTAACAGTACTTTCAGTGCATACAACTTATGTACATGTACATGTAGCACAAACAGCATGTGTCTCATGACAATGTAGCTTTTGGTGTTCATTAATTTATGAGTGCGTGATTAGATGTCACCTTGTAAGGGAAGCAACAGCCAATTCCAAAGAAGAACAATTTGTTTTCTTACCTCCAAGATAGGAGATGATCAAAGACAGGACTTGTTCAACCTCAAATGCTTCATTGCCACTTGGTAGATCATTGGCTGTTTCTTTGTCACTGCGGATAATTATATTAAAGTCAATACTACAATGTAATAGGATGTCATAAAACTGTATTTGTTAGATTCACATCATGATGAATCAGATATGTGATTTCCAAAAAGGGCTTGTTTACATAAATGTTATGTACATGTATGTGCAGGCAGGTTGAACCTTATCCTGTGAGCAGAGTCCCCTTCGATCTTCCTAGAAAAGTCGGGAAGAGGAAAGGTCAGCTCCCTTCCTCTTACCGACGTTTCTAGGAAGATTGAAGGGGACTCTGCTCGCAGGGTAGTTGAACCGGTGGGAGGCGTGGCGGCCTAATGGTTAGTGTGTTCAGTTGCATTCCAGGACAAGAGGTTTGGGTTCCAAAATAGGAATGCAACTACAGTCAAACTTCCGCTAATGGACACCTCCTGTATGCAGACACCTCTCATGGTCATAAGCGCCTGGACACCTCCTGTAGGCGTCCGAACCTCCCGTAGGCGTCCGAACCTCCCGTAGGCGTCCGAACCTCTCATAAGCAGCCACTTGGTCATGTTCCCAGCTACATAAAACAAACACTACATTTTTAACCTTCCGTAAGCGGACACCTTTCTACGCGGACACTTTTTCTGGTCCCGAGGGTGTCAGTTAATGGGAATCCGGATGTTCAACTGCACTTACAGATTTAAGCAATCCCTTGGAAAATTTGAGGCAATTGCCCGACAAACCCCAAGATTCAGATGTCCAAATATTGGAGGAAAATACCCCTTTGGACTCTCAAAAGGAGGAGGATATAGGGGTTGCATATATAAAAAAATGGAATGGCCAATTCAATAAACTGATAAATTAAAAAGGGCAAGTGTGTACACCTTTAATTTAGATATGCATCACATGTGGCTATATAAACATCTAAACTATAAGCTTAAATATTTTGCAAAGTTCTATATCACTCTAAAATTACCAGAACTGTGTAGCGAGTTGTAAGAAACAGTGCATAATATAAAAGGAGCTACATATTCAGCAATTATTATTGTAAGTAGTTTAAGCTTACATCAGATGCAGAATCTTGAGAAGTAGGTTTTTACTGGCCTCGTCTGTGATGTTCCGTACTTTTTCATCTTCGCTTGAAGCGTTTGCGTTGATCTACAAACACATTTAAAATTAATAACATTCAGCTAATGAAAAACGCTTCTTTAACGACCAAATATAAGCAAGACGAATTTTAGCCAGAGATTCATTCGACTTCAATTACAAAATTAAATGCTTGTACATTGCGTATTCGAATCACAAGGAACGCGCTGTAGCGATACTCACCCAGTTTAGCAGGAACTTGGTATTTGCAGGATTCATTTTAAATCCCCGTCAGCTTGAAAAACGCGTCTAGGCAGCATAAAACAATCGAAAAATCGACAGAATGAACAAAACGAACTGCAAGATCGGAAACACTAGTACTACGAAATATTTTTTGGCGGTTGATTTTGAAACTGACACGAATGACCCACAAGCCTTAGCGTGATGTGCACGTGCCGAGTGCCGAGTAACCAAGCCTGTCAGATTGGATTTCCTGTGATCGTGAAGTTTTTTAGGATTTTGCAAGATATTTCTCTTGAACGTGCTGGAATTATTTTGTCGTTCTAAGTTTCAAAGAGATTAGACAAGCATCACTTTGAGTACAACAGTTAAGATCACTCTGCTGGGAATGGGTTGTTGTTTTAGCAGCGAAGAAGACACGGATGGCCAAGTAAGTGTTGTTCCATTGCTCTTTCGTATGTTCGTCATGTGACTACGTACTCTCGGTTTTCCTCTAATTTCAGATCGATCTCTTGTATCTTTCCTTCTACCCATCTCAGAAGATAAATTTGGGAGCCTAAATTTGTTTTTGCAATAATGTGTGACTAAAATTTATGGACTTTCATAATTTAATATCGAATTTTATATTTTCTCTTCGACCAAGCAACTCTCATAAAAAGCTTTACTAGCTTTAATACTTGAAAGATTCTTTACTATACCAGCAGTTAATTCCATCTTCTGACAATATAATTTTGTCAATAACAAAGTTATAAAAGTAGTGCCCTCAAAATGCCTGAGATATATAGTTAATTTATATTTAATATATTGTAAATGCATGTACAAGCTAGGACGAATAACGTACAATAATACTAAACAAAATCAGACGTTTTCAGTATGCTCTGGCACATTACCCAAGAAGTTATTGCTATTGCAGCATTGCCCGGTTGTTTAAAATCCACCGGATAAATCGCTATCCAGTGGATAAAGGCTGGTTTACACGCTACGATTTGTCGGCCCGATCTGTCGGCACACTCGTAAGGCTCATTTACACACGACGATTTGTCAGGCCGATTTCTCTTTTATCGATATAGCGCAAGGATGAAAATCGGCCCGATTTATAAAATCTGTTGTGCTGCAACAGATTTTTATCAATCGAGCCGATTTTCGCCCACTCAGTCATTGTCTTAATCAAATCGGGCTGACAAATCGTAGCGTATAAACCGGCCTTTACTACGCCATCCACTGGATAGTGATTTATCCAGTGGATAGCGTTATCCACCCTTTGGACAACCCAGCCCTGGACTAGAAATGTGTCCATCAGCAATGTCTAGATATTGGGTTCATATGGAGCAGTTTGTTGGAAGCTTTTTTCATGATCCAGGAGAGTGTTTTGTAATGCATCAGTCGATCCTAAACTGACAGGCAGCTACCATTTTTGACAATTATTTGGTGTACATGTACATTCCCCGCTATGACATAGAGATGGACAAGATGCAAGCGCACAATTATCCCAATTAAAGGTCGCTCACCTCGATCGAGGTCTTCAAATAATTATTGCGAAAATATGACTCAAAGATTTTCCAAAGATATCCGGAAGATTTCCAAAGATGGTAGATGAAGTTATCCGAAGGTTACCCATTAGATATTTCTCGAAGATTTCCGAAGATAGAAAATAATGTACATCCCATTGGCTTGTGAAGGCTTATAACGATAGTCTGAAGACTTCAGAAGATACGCCATTGTATGTGTAAAAGCGCATGTGACAATGTCAAAATGTATTATGGTCAGTGGTAATTCACCATTGCTTGATCAAAGTTCACGGTATTTCAGCACAATGGTAGGAGAACCATGGATATATGTTTGCGCGTCAGTAAAAGAAAACAACATTAAGTACAGACACGTGTATTTGTTAAAATCTATCAATTGATTACATCCCAGCCTATACATGTACATGTAGCTACCTTTCAGCATTGCCAAGTACGCTTTTGGACAACCTTTCTCGAAACAGCTGTACATGTACACTGTACATGTATATGCAATGCTTTTGAGTGGTACAGTATACCGTAAAATATACCATGAGTGACTTATTAATCGATTATTTTTCTAAAGGCTTGTGTGCTTCATGAGTGAGATACCATATTCATTTGTTGCTTTTAATTATTAATAATTATTTTTTATCTTCAGAGACAAGCGAGTGAGAGAGATCCTTTACTAGGAGGGTCATCAGCACCGATTGCTAATGGACAGAGACCTGTGTAAGTTGATCCTCCCTTTATTGTAAACAGAGCTCTGGGACTCCACAACATTGTAATGTATTAAATTAATTAATAATACTCATTTTACATTTAGCTTTTATTATGGACTGATTAATATCTTTCTCATTGTCCAGGGTTGGTACGGATCCTTAAAATCCTGGAAAGTCCTGACATTTAGTTCTGGAATTTTTCAGGACTGAAAAGTCGATCAGGACTGGAAAATGATTGAAATATTTTTGGCAGGTCCCAGAAAGTCCTGGAAGTCTGTAAATTTAAACAAAAATTGAAAGAACGGTCACAAAATAAACTGAATCAGGTGGAGGAATTTCTTGCAAAATATACAAAAGGATGTGTTGAAGAACAGCTTAGTAAAGAATAACTTAGTATACGCATTTGGAGTCTGGAAAATCTACAGGAGTCTTGAAAAGGTTCCGAAAAAGGTCTGAAAAATTGTTGCTGAAAATGAGTGTACTCTGATAGTCCTACCAAGCTAAACTTATATACCAGTAGTATCATCATTTCTTTTCACACAAAAACATGTTGTTGTTGTTTTGCAGTGATGATGCACATAATCACAGTTCAGGTCCAATATCCAGGACAGACGAACAATCTTTACTCAGTAGAATACTTCATCAGACTGCGCAGTATGTTACTATTTTATTGTCAGTAATATTTTCAAAGGCTTGCCAAGAATGCACTTTTTATACAGTGTAGTTTTACAGGTTTAATACGGTTTACATATGAAAAAATAACGTACATGTACATGAATACATGTACAGTATAATTATTTCCTTTTATCAGAGGTTTATATAGTTTCCTTAGTTTATCTGATAAAAGAACAGTAGAGAATATCATAGTTTATTACATGTAGATTAACCCTTTCACTCCCAGAGTCGAACCTTGAGTCAATAAATTGACGTGGTTGTACTTTTAGAGGCTGTGGATGAAACCGTAGTGTGTGACCATTCAAATGAAAGCTATTGAGCAGTACTTTCAAGTGGTGCTGTTTGGTTTTGACAATTTTTCAAAATGAAATTCAAGATTTTTTTCTTCAGTTTTGAATTTAGCACTCTTGGGAGTGAAAGGGTTAACTATAATGCTAATGATGCCAATTGCACATGTTTCACTTCTTTTTTCTCTTACAGCAAAGTCATAGATGTCTCTTCAACTGAACCTCACAGTATAGAAAGAACAGAATACATGGAACGCTCAAGACAATACATGTAAGTTGTAAGTTGTAAGTTGTAAGTTGTATTATTACATGTACATCATCAATGTGCGCTTCCAGAACATATCCATACCGGCCGTACCCACCCCAAGGAAGGTCACTGGAAATTTGGGGGGGGGGTGGGGTGGGGGGAATCTCTCCAAAGCGTACATTTATGTAGCTAAACTAGAATTTCCCAAGGGGGGGGGGGGGGGGGGGGGGGGGGGGTTGAGGGATTAAACCTTCCATGGTGGGGGTATGGATATTTTTTGGAATAGCACAATAATTTTTGTACAAATTTATTTTTGGCTTCCTTTGCCCCTCTCCTCGGTTAGTCCTTATACATGTACTGAAAGTTGACAGTCATGCAACTGGTCGCATACTTGTTCAATTTTTGATTCGAAAATTTAAACTGACTTGGGAATGTTTGGGTTCATTTACAAGGGCTTGCCAACGGTGGTTTGTGTTATTTTGGGAAATGGCTCCATTCAGATACTGCGAAAAGCTCATATCCTATTTATCTTTGGCAGTGCAATCTGAACACTGTTCTGTTTGGTTAAAAATGTAAAGAAAAATATGGTGATAAAAAAACCCACTGTAATTTCTACAGGTCAGGGAAACATGAGGGAGAAATATTGTCTTCAAAGCCAGGGAAAACTTAATGATAAATGTAATTGTGCAGTAAATAGCTTGGACATGGAAAAAGATTGAAATTAAATCAGGGAAACGTACAGATGAGACAGTGTATACAGCAAAACTTCTTCAATCATTAACTTGATTCTTTCTTTGATTGTTTTGTTTTCAAGGTCAAAATTATCAGCTGTTAACAGTTCAACTCTTCATAGCCCTACTGATCTTCCTAATGGAGTAAAAGTTCCTCAATCAGTGTTAGCTAGTGACCCAATACCACAAGGAGACATAGCATTTGTAAGTATTTGATTCTCAAAATTCTCACAACTAAAAGTACAAGAAGTGTATGTCTGTCGGCATGGAAAATTTATGTTTTGAACGCCGAATATTTAAACAAGGTTTTAGACAGGGTTTATTTAACAAAACCGTGGCTTAACTAGAGTTTAAACTGGCCAACCTATATAAAAACCTCTGTGTTAATGTCATTTACAGTAAACCCTGTTTAGAAGGTGTACATTATAACACAGACTAAAAATAGAATTGCAGTCGAACCCATTGAGCGGCCACCCTCGGGGAAATGGCAAGTGGCTGCCTAATAGGGGTTGGCCGCTTAATAAGGGTTGGTCATAAAATTAGCATTAGGTCTGGTAGAAAATCAAAAGACTAGTGACAACGGAATCACGTCAAGATGATAATAAACTTGTGTTTGAATGTTTTTATTAGTTGTCACCTTCTATTTCGGACTCTTACATGTAGGTGTTCAACTGTAGCTACTAACTTAGACTTCGTTTAAATATTTGGGCCAAATAGTTATTATTTTGATCACTTTTCAGGCAATCCAGGCTGCCAAAGGAGCAGATGCTTCGTTATCCGGCTTCCATGTCGAACACAGGGATGAACTTGTGGTACAGTTTGAATCATCATCGTAAGAATTCTGATGCATCCAAGAATGAAATATTTATTGAAATTCAAAAACATTATATAATTATCATGCGTGCCAGTAATTACAGTAATTTTCAGAGCGAACCTCTCTCAACAGTAAGAGATGACGGGGTAAAATAACAGTGAAGGGAAGGCAGAGAGCATCCTGGGATAGATCTCCCCAGCCCCTCTTCCTTTTTTTACGCATATGGCCTCTCTTGCCTCCCCCCCCCCCCCCCCCCCCCCCCCTAGAAACAAGGTAGTATTAGATTTTTGATTATTATACATTAGATACTATAATTAAATTGAGAAGAGGTGGCAGACAAAATGCTGTTACTAAGTGAGAATTTAAACGTGCATATGAAATGATTTTTCAGATATCATGGTTGCATTTACTGTGCGAATAAAAAAAACGTGAACACTTTTATTTAACTTTGACATGATCAACCCGCAAGAAGAATAGTCAGGAAACTGAAATTTACACTTTGTTTTTGCAGTAAAGCTTTGCGAAAATAGCATAAAATAAATACAGGGAAAAAAGTGACCGTTGTTTGGCAAAGGAAAATCAAGCAGTGTGTATTGGGATAACGTTTGGGATAGTTGCGAGAAAACGCGTGAAAACAAATGTACGGTAACAGACGATGTGGAAAATTTGAGCAAATTTGACAAAGTGTGCATGTCATTGAGCACTTTTGAACACTTAGAAACATGTCACCTCAAACCGGAGTATATACCGAGCGCAAGTTGCAAGGCCGCGCCCAGTCGCCAATCTTGAAAGCGGAGATGGCCCTGGGGACGAGGCTGGTGAGGGAGTTTTCTTCCCCATCATGCACAGTTTCCTCCCCCCTCCCCCTGGAAATCACGCCATGTAGTTACTCTTACACCCGCAAGCCAGGGAAAGTAATCTTAAATGAGATGAACGGACCACTTTTGGGCCGTTTTTAGCGTCATCTTCGCTGTAAAGAAATGAAAAGTTTTTCACTTTAACTAAGATGACGATCTTCCAATGAAAAAGAAAGAAATATTTAATATGCACATTAAAGTAACACTACCGCATTGATAACAGGTTAATGTTGGATTATTTAGTAAAGAATGGTATATCTGGGTATTGATTAATCTTGCCTGCATCATACATGCGAAATTGTTAAGCATTCGTGTTCTTCTTGGGTAATTTAATTGCGTGAGTTGCTGCGTGTATTTTTTAATTAAACTTGAAAAAGAAAGAATGTAGAAAGGAAAAAAAGTGAAGAATCGTTAATAAGCTTTAAAAGTAAGATAGTTTACGAGAGTCGTTCAGAACAAAGTAATTGTAAATGTCCATAAAGGTTCCTCCAAATAGATGAAGATTACGAAAATTGTGTTTTCCAGACATTCCTTTTCCTTGTCACGCAGTATTTCTTTCCAAATATTGCGTGACGAGCCAAAAGAACTGAACGCCTGCCAACCTCGTTCCAGGGGGCGGGAAGAAGAGAGACTCTGGGAACGAGGTTGAACGCCTGCCGCGTATAAGAGACATAGTGTGTGACAGATGGCGTGACCTAAACTAGAGGGTAAAAATTTACGTCTTTGTCACGACAGTTACTGATTTTTTTACTAGGCAGGCTCCTGGATTATTGCGATTTTGCAATCCTACAAAACACTATAGTTTCTAAGCCAAACACCAATCTTGTGGCACATTATGCATTACTTGCTAACTCCTTGGACGGACTCTCAGTAGTATATATAAAACATTAGTCAGAATTTATTTGTACTTACTGCTTTTCAAAGATTATTTTTAATAAAATGACAAGTTAAATTCAGTCGTAGTTGTTTTGGAATGGTCAGAGTAGAGTACTAACAGATTCTGAGTGATCGACATCTAATATCTCCTTACAATATCAATAACAGGTGAGGAGAATTGCGCGAAGATCATCAGCTAGAGGATATTGCCTTGACGTAATTCTCAGAGCTAACATTAAAATATTTTTATCTTGGAATCTCAGAAAATTGATGTTAAGAACTAATGTCAGGGATCCACAATGTAGGAAGCTCTAAACTGAAACCAGGGACGCGTCCTTGACATTTTACTAAAAAGAAATATATTTACTTACAGACAAGCTATATGGGATTTCATCATTCACACCCATTGACTACCTTATACTTTTCGTGTGTATAGGGTAGATTTTTGCGGAGCAAACATATTAAGGTAAGGAATTCTGAAGAATTTTTGGAAGAATGTCCTGCCTAAATTCTTTACTGATTTCCTTCTTACGTTATTATTATTAGAAGCTGCACTTTTAGCAACTGAGAACATCCGAGTTTCCACCGCAAATCTAACCAAATATGTCATTTATCAGCAAAATAATTCAAATAGAATACATGTAGCAATTTGCGAAGAAATTGTATTGCCTAACGATTAGAAAAAAAGATATTCAATATTTTATTATTATTATTTAACCACTTCGGTTACCAAGCATATAGTAACTGAGATAGTATTATTGTCTAGTTGTTTGATAATGGACCATTCAGAAAATTATAAGTAACTTGTTTATTTGGCGATTATTGTTCAGAGCTGTTAACTGGGACGGAAAATCCGGTCAATCAGAGACATCAATATTGTTTTTTAGATATTATATAGCTAAGCTCATTGTCCATCTTTTCCTAAATTTAAAACAAATGCTAGTCGAGTCCATAAGAGAGAAGAAAAGAAAACGACACCAAATGAAAAGCGGCCAGACTTAGGCAGTTTATCATTTACACGCGCCCGTACCTCACTCTGCAATTAAATAATAGTATTGATCAGTATTCCTTGCTCATATTAAAGTTATATGCCAAGATAAAACGGTATTCAGAGTGCAAAAGAAGATTGTTGGGGCTAGAGGTGGAGAAATTGTGAAAAAAGGAAAAATAAATTAACTATCAAAACAGGTTGGTGACAAATGAGATAATCAGTTATTTTCTCTTTTATTGCAATTCAAATGTATGCGTTTTAGAACATTGCGACGCGCACGAAAGCGTTTATAATTTGAAACTGGAATTCCGGTTGCAGGAAATAACTTCAACAATGGAAGGAAAAGGCGTCCATTTTGCTGGAATGTATTAAAGTGTGAAGAAACTTGGAATTTATAACGAGGCTTCTTGGGTCTTGTGACTCACAGATGTGATAATAGGTTTGTTTTTAAACATACAAGTTGTTTCAGTTCACATCGAACGCTGTTTAAAGCTTTCAGATCTAGATCAAAAACAAACCAGTAGTTTGAAGTGAAGAGGACGCCTTTAGTGAAATAGCGGCCATGCAAACCTCGCCAGAACATGCTCAGAAAACACCTAAGAGTTCAACACAACAAGATTTCTTCTCGCCCAGAACGAGCCCTACTCTAGAACAAGATGGGCCCTCTACACCCGAACGCTCTCCGCCTCAAAAGAGTCCAAGCTCTGCCAAAAAGCTAAAGAGTTTCTTTCAGGATTTACAACGCGACTCCCGCCATGCTCTGACGAACAAGAAAGCGAAGATAGTCCAGTTATGGGAAGGAAGAAGATGGCGGCGCATGAGTCTCGACGAAGTCGAGCCGTTCGCTGAAATGGAGGAAAAGGAGCTTGCGGGCTATGGAGCGAACCGAGCTTGTGGAATACAACGCAGAGAACAGCAACGACGGCCGTCATGCGATGAGCGGAAGACAAGCCGATGCAGGCTTCGTGGTAGAAAATCGTTGCTGATTGCTCGGTAAAACTTTGAAGTGACAATTCATACATCGTTTGTAACAGCAGGTATAATCTTGAATCGAAAAGCTATTTATTTATTGCTGTTGTAATAGCTGTTTCAATGAGCCAGCTAAAAATATATATGGTCAATTCAAATTTGGAAACGTTGAAATTATGTAGATAAATATTTAATATGTATGTTTACATAAACGATTTCATTAATACTTCCAACCAAGAGACTATGATCTACTTGTTCCAACAATGTAGGAAAACGTCCATTTGCCTGGTGTACGACTACCAAAACATTGCAGCAGCGTTTACCTCATCAAATTAAATACTTATGAATTTATCTTGCCGGAGATATCCTTTGGTTGTAAAGTCTGTTAAGATGGCAGAATAAAGTCAGCGGGGATAAGGATATGTTGCCACAAAATGGAAGGGGGGTGGGGGATGGGTAAGAATTGAATGAAGATGATTTAGCAATAAATATTTCTGTATGTTGTGTAAAACCGAAGTAATAATGTCAATTTATTTTGTTGCAGCTTGAAAACTGTGAGCGCGTGCTATTATATTTTCCTTCTTTCGATCCTCAGTGATCAATTCTCTGAGGGGTTCACATTTGTACGCATTGCGGGCCTATTTTTTAGTCTAGGCTCGGAAAATCAGGGATGTCCAGGCGACGAAAAATTACAAGCGCTGTTTCTGCTCGATTTTTTCCTTTACTCTCTCCATCCGATTGCCAGGAAAATTTGTTTCTCCACTTCAACATGGTTCCTTCTCCCCTCAGTGAGGAATACGGACGGAAATGAGCGCTGAGTTTCCACCATTTCGTGTTACAACGACCACTGCACCCCAGAATACAAACCCCATATCCACTGGTTCTTGTTCTCTGGACTGCATTTATGTGTCTGCTGTGATTTTGTGTTGGCTGAGCTCTATCGTGAGGGGGGGGGGGGGGGGGGGGGGGCAGGGGGGACTCTGAACTTCCCGTGCTTTTCACTCCCGGTTCCCTCCCCTTCTGTTTTCTTGTACTTCCCGCCTCCTTGCTTTTTCTATTGCAAAATATTACGCAATATATATTACATCTTTTTACTAGTTCTCATGGTAACCGCCACTTTGATAGTTGAGAAAAATGAAAAGATGTTGATAGCTTTACTGTTGGGTTTTTTTTTAATTTTTTTTGTTTATTTTTGGTTTATTATTCACATTTTTGTTTGTTTATTTTTTATTATAATTATTAATTTTTTTGGTTTTAAAGTTTCCAGTTATGGTCAACTAAACATAAAATAATGTTTAATGTTTAGTCAGTTTACCGCTTACCGTGAGTGAGTCATCAATATACAGTTCTTGAATATTTTCAGATTGTTTTCATATTTCACAAAAATCAAGAACTAATTGATTTTTTGTGAAATATGGAAAAAATCTGAAGAACTTTATTTCCATTAATAATGTTACTTTACGTTCTGTTTGAGCCAAGATTACGCGATAAACCTGAACTAGTTCAGGCTTCTTCTAATAATCACGTGAGCTGTAAAATAGTCATATTGCATGGCTGAGTCCATTTTCCGTTGGAAGGAAGGGGTCCCAGTGGTTGATCAGACGAAGTCGATGACTGTGGAGTAATACTTTACAGTCACCGAGTTCGAGTGAACCAATAATTCTAAACAGAACCCATCCCGGCAAGATTTATGGAGGTCACCCATCCAATAATTCGAACGGATGGGCCACCAGCTGGTCTGTAACAACTGGATGAAGACCACCACCATCAGTATATAGGACCACTAAAGTGAGGAATAAGACCAAACATATACCACAAATACTCGGTAAACAGCATAACAACAAAGGAGGTGGCTACAAACACCAAGAAGACGAATATAGGATTGAAGGCGGCTAACACTGACTCGACACAATAGCCAGTAACAGTGAGATTACTGGATGGTTTTTAACCATCCAGTGATCTCACTGTTAATGGCTATTGAAAACTCAATGACTTCCTTGATGATAAGTATGCACATGACTTCGCAATTCTTTAGTTGTCTACGTGTTTACCCCGGGCGTGTTTATTTACGTGGAAAACTTAACGATCGAATTGCGAAGAAATCACTGCCGAAACATGAAGGCGTCTTCCACCTGACGGCGATCGCGACCAACCACTAGCGAAGAGAACAAAATACACAATTAGAATGACTTAAGCCGTTTTTTCTTGTTTTTCGATGTTTTGAAAACTTTATAGTGTAACAGGAAGGGAGACAAAAGACACGAAATTAATGTGGTTTTTTTTGGGGGGGGGGAGGGGGGGGGGGGGGTTGTTCTCTCACTGCTCGTTCTTTCGGTACGCGCTATTACACTGAATGCCCTCTTTACCGCGATGCGATTAGCGGCTTTTTCTTTTACCAATCAGTAACGCGAACTGAGTTTCATTTTAACCTGCTGGCAGAGTCACCCTGGGTACCAGAGGTTTTTCCTTGCGCCGAACTATGAGCGGCTAAAGTAAAAATAATTAAAAACACAACCCTGTGGCACCCTGCAGAGTAGAGCATGCATTTGTTGATATGACCAGAGTCCTTACCTGTGTATTCCACTTAGAAGAAGTTTTTCTCTGTTTCTTTGGGAAACGCTTTTAATTTGCCGACTGGAAAACGTAAATGTATTGCTTGTGGAACCGGAAAATTCAACACTGTTGATTCATGACGCATAGTTGACGTCACGAGACAATAGGGTCGAACGTAACGCACGCGCAGTTTTACGTTCGTTTTGATTTTGCTGAACAATAGTGAGGTCAAGATGGCAGGATGTTGGCCAAGGTTTTTTTTCCCCGTGTTTTAAATAGTCGACGTCTTCATAAACAAGCCAAGAAGAACGAGGCCAATATCCCGCAAACAAGGTCAAACAAGCTTGGCCAGTAAAGGATTTATTACGTGTCCAATAAGTTTGCCACAGCTGCCGCTGCACCTCAGGATATAAACCCAGTAGTGCAGCAGCTCTCGTAAGCTACTAATTTCATTGAGTTGGCTCTCTGTGTGTAGTGAGCTCTATTGCATGTTTACATGGCCTACAAACCCATCTCCTCTGGCTTAACGATAGATTTCGCCATCAACAGCTGGTTCTTGTTCTCTCTACTAAATTATGTGTTTGCTATGGAGTTCTTTTTCCGAGTGCTTTTTCCCGCGCTTTTCACCGCTTGCATGTTTTTTTTTGGCTTCGAGCTTCGAGTTATGATTGGTTCGTTTTGTGGAACAAAACTTGTATGCCGGGATTCCTAATAATTTTGTATTATATAGCATGCAGATACTGAATTTACTTTGATATTTGAGAAATTTGAAAAAAAATTGATGACTTTCCTGTTGTTTTTTGTTTGTTTATTTATTTGTTTCTTTTAGGCCGTTTATTATTTATATATATTTTTTAGTTTCCATTGATCGATGTTTAAAAACCGCAATTTAATTTATTAGGAGTCCCGGCATACAGGTTTTGTGCCACACAAGCTAGGAGAGAAATGTATGAGCCATCTTCTGACACATTTCTAAAACATTTTCTCGAAAATAGCTCAGCTAATCGACAAATGTTGATAACTTGTGTTTAATTTTTATTTGCTTTTATCAATTTATTTTATTTTTTAGCAGTTTTAACTGGGTTTTTTTCAAAAAATGTTTAGTCAGTTGACCATAATTGGATTTTTCACGATTCCGGGCATATGCAATAAGTATAGGAAATCGTATGAACGCGAGTGCAATTCGTGATTTATGGGCACGAGTGATGTTTTGAAAGTTCTCAAAATTGCACGAGCCTTTAGGCGAGTGCAATTTGAGAACTTTCAAAACATCACGAGTGACCATAAATCACTAATTGCACGAGCAGTTCATACGATTTTTTGTTTATAATATTCTCAACAAAATTTTTCTGCGGCCATCACGCTACTCTGCACACGAAACGCTTCACTAGTTTCCAAAGTGCTCACATGTTTTATTTGAATGCGCAGGCAAACCAAGCGTGAACTTTTTGAAAGAATTACAGTACTATAGCGATGTTTCTCGTTACGTCACCTATTGTTATTAATGTGCCAACCAGAGAACTATTGGCTGTTGAAACAAAGAGTTCTTTTGTTTAATGGTTGCCAAATTTGAATAACAAAACAAATTTGACGTAATGTTGATCAACAGTGAACACTCCTATAGTTTAGAAAACAATTTACCATTAACTTGAAAGCTTATTTTAATGCCATTAAGCGGTAAAAACGTCTCTACTTGTCCGGTACCATTTATCGCAATTCCGTATTGCACTCTATAACCTATTTATGCATTCGTCATTGACCAATCAGAAGCTGCATATTTTGTTGAGTATATTATAATGCATTTTATTATATGGCAAACTGGTCCACTATGAAAAGGAGCATTCTGATTGGTTCCCTGAGCGGTCCGAATTTTGCAATACGGACCGCAAAGTTGGACCGCTCACGAACTCATTTCGCCAAATTCCTTTTATGAAACATTGAACAAAAGAAAACTGTTTTCTCTTAAGTAGAAAATTTTTTCCTCATGTCTGGCGGACAATTTTGGTTAAACTTTTCGCAAAGTGGCTTGAAAAATGCAAGAATATGCTTAGCTTTGGCGCGCGCAGAGAATGGCCATGGTTGCACTAATTTCTCAGCAAATTTTTTAAAAAGCCATTATAATAAAAACTTTATTGAACTAGCTTGTTCGGTCCGTATTGGAAAATATTGGTCTCGTTCTTTTTTTGCAAGTTTATGGACCTCGCCTTCGGCTCGGTCCATAAACTTGCAAAAAAAGAACTCGACCAATATTTTCCCAATACGGACCTCACGCTAGCCCATTACCAGAAATTCGAGTCACCGCTCAAATTTCGTTTACATCGGATTTTAAAAATGGCGGTCCGAAATTACAGAGGATTGTATGGGATTAAATATAAATGTTCAAATATCATGCCTTTCAGCGACGATGTGGTTTACAAAAAATAAGTTCGGACAAATCGAGATACAAAATTTACCCAAAAACAGTCGCTAAATGCCTCATTCTTCTCAAATTTCGTCAAATATTACTCACCAAAAACTCCATTTTATACCTGAAATCTCACACGAAGTCATCTTCCCATGATCTCGATAGCTTTCTTACGAACTGAGGCTTCAGAACCGGCCCAAAATATCCCGTAAATCAGTCGAAAACTTCGGACAAATTCATAGATTTGAAAGGCCATATTTCGTTTATCCACTCTAGCGCGCTACCAAGAAGATGTTGACCAAAACGGCGTCTGGAAATGCAAAAAAGTTTGACAATTTTGAACGCTCGCGGATGTTTTGGTAGCCATTTTTATGGCTACTGCGCTTGCGCAAGTGGCCATTATTGTCGTCGTCGAAGCATTCTTTGTAACATTCCTTCGTAAGACTTTTTTGTAACAATTCTTTGAATAACTGAACATGATATGGCATTGTTCGATTGTTTCGCTTCATTGACAGTGGTGTCAAGTGCAATGCTTAAAAAGAAGATTGGCATCTTTAGTGAGCTATATGGAGAGAAATTGCGTTGCAAAATAAATATGAAAGACACGTTTGTTTTTAAATGTTTTTATTTACGTAGGTGTATTTCTTTGACAACTGCACGAACAGGGTCGCGTTTGATTGAGTCACATTGTTGAAGCTTTTGTTGAGTAACCGCCGGTCTTTTAGAGTCCTTCGTACAATTCATTTGTTTGAGTTGTACTTTCCTGAAATAAAGATAAAAGTTGCTAAAAAGGGAATAGGTAAAATTAAGATATTTACTAAGAAGGACGGATCATTTTTTTTTCTAGTTAGTAATGTTTATGTGGGAGCTGTATTTGTTTGGCTAGGCTTCAAGGAGTCACTCACGCGCGAAGGGCGAAGCCGCGAAAAGAAGACGGCGAGATAGTGGGCCCGGCCGCACTAGGCGAATTTTTGTTTCTTTTGCAAAAATATCTGTCATCAGTTCCGTTTCACAAGTGCGAACGGCGATTTTTTTCCTACCAAAATTTTGTCAAGCCTTACCAAACTTCAAAGGCGCCGTCGTCCTGCCCCAGAGCAGGACAAAATTTTGTCAAGCGTCAAAACTGACAGATTCGTCAATTCACACACATTAATCTCAAGGTTACAGCGATGATTATTCGCTTGCCTCGGTCCGTACAACTTGTACCGGTCCAACATTTTACCTGCTAGCAGCACCTATACTGATGTTTGAGTAGCACAATTTGCTTTATAAGCAGTGAACAGTGCACGTCCGATCGGGTACAAGTTTGCGCTAAAAAGTGACAGTGACAGTCGGGAAAAGCGGCAAGAAACATGCAAGTCGTTTAAAATTTCAGTCCGAGAAGAAGAAATATCTAGTTAATCAGTTTGTGTATCATACCACGAAGGCAGGAGAGTAAAAACTTTAGAAAGTACTGGTTTTAAAAGATTGTCGAGGAGTTGAATGCAAATTTTCACAGCAACAACAGAGGTTTTCGGTTTCTACGTGATTGATATGCTGTGGTTCGCGAAAAATTTGTCATGATTTTTGGTTTTCAAGTGCGTACGCGTTTATCAAAATGAAAATTTGGCGGGGACAAAATTTGTAGTATATTTTGGTAGCGCCAAACAAATTTTGTCAGCCTAGTGCGGCCGGGGCTTTTTGAAAATCATTCCGGCACAGCTTCAGTTGTTTAAAGGGTGATAAAACAGTATAAAACGATCAATTGATAACTCAAGAGATAAATGAAATTTATACAGGTAAAACGTGATATTCGTTAAGCCTTGGTTGCGATAGACTCATTTAGTCACACACTTCCCAAAAATTTGGGTAGGGGTGTGCCGCTGGGCTATAAAACCCCTTACCTGTAACCAGACTACAAACGATAATTTTGCGACCCTATTTCAGACTAAAACGATTTGTAACGATTTTTTCTAACCCAAAAGGCTAAACTAGTAAGCAGCAGTTGTAAAGCTTCCTTCCTACGCGCGTATCGATTCGTCTGACTAACATAATCCAGAGTATCAATTAACGATCTTTGTGCCAACTTCTGGGGAACTGATACCCTGTTCCAGACCAAAAAATGTCGTTTGTTATACCCTGTTCCAGACCAAACTGCTTAAAAACCATACCCTGTTCAGTGGCACGTACCTATATAGCGTATATAAGGGAGTGCCCCCCCCCCCCCCCCCGAGCGAAGCCGCGAGAAGAAGCGATGCGTGCTGGCGATTTCGTTGGCGCGCGATGGCAAAATACGCGCGTGTCGAAGCCACGAACGCGCAAAGTACGCCCGTGGCTGTTTGGAGGACTTTGAAGCATTTACAGTTGTTATAGTACCCTAGGTGAAAAGGTTTTTTTCCTCTGCGCAACTGAGCGGTGAGTCACGACGGCAAAGCCAAAGTAAAACAAAATCGCTTTTTTTGCTGTCCTTTATCTTCGTCAAGGAAAAAAATATCCTCAGACACGCGGGTATTTGTTGTAGTTTTCTACACATAAAGAGTTCGATCTACTAGAAGTTTTAGTTAGCATTTCTGTGAAATGTAATTACCTTTTCCCAGCCCGCTTTGAATTATTATGAGTGATTCTAACATGGTGGAGTCACTTGTAGTGTCCGACGAAGACCGGACTCGAGAGAGCGGCGGAAATCGAGCCGTAGAACATAGGTTGAAAACAACGGACTCATTTGATGCGTGCATGTACGTGCTGGAGGAAAGATAAGACGGAACAAAAACAACAGTGACGTTAGACTATGTGTTGACATAAGATACCAGAAATGCGGTTTCTTTGTGAAGGAAACAAAGATGTAAGTAATTAAGTTGCGTCTTTATTGATAAAAAGATAAAATTAAGTTGTACCAGTACACATGGCTGTAGACTGCGAGCAGTCGGTCTTTTCTCCTCAGATCTTTGGCGCGAGCGAAAATGTTATAATTATGCAATATAAGTGTATAGTGGGGGAAAATCGCGTGACATTATAGCAGGAAGCAAGATGAGAACTGTTCTTTGATGGATTCTGGTGTAATAATTCGTCGTCTATTTATAGTATGTCAATAATTTCGCGGCGTGTAATTACGTACAGAGATAAAGGCGGGTTTTTTTGACAGGTTTTTTTTCGATTTCTCAGGTTTCTCACTTTCGTGAAGTCAACCGAATCCCTTTGTTTTGACTGTGATTGAAACGCCTCGTATGTACAGTGGAACCCGGATAAGATGGACACCAAGGGGACACGCAATTTTCAATTGTCCGTATTAAGCAACGTCTAATGACTGCAGTAAAAGGCCAAGGAAGTGAAACTTTTGTGTTATGCCTGCCACGCAGGCTACTTTTGTGTGAGCACAGTGAGCAGAGAACGTTAGGTCTACAAGGGTCAAACACCGGAAGAAAGACAGTTGTCAAACATGTCATGACAAATGAAAATATACAGTGCACAGATAAGCGAGGTTAACTTTGTATGAGAGCGAAAAAGTGTCCGTTGTCCGTATTAGCGGGCTAGTGTAAGATAAAATATATGAGCTTTTCGTCGGGACAAACAAAACTGTCCGTGAAAGCGGGTATCCGTATTAAGCGGGTGTGCGAAAGGGGAGGGGATTGCGTGTACTAACTTTCGAGTGCCTCCCGAGTTTGTAGGGGGGTCCCGCCGGGACAATTTTGATATTTCACATTTCGTGCGTTTTGATATGAAACCAGGCAGCAAAAAGCGAACGTATAAACATAAAAATTTCTTGTACTTTTAAAATTCAAAATTAAATGGATTTTTGACAAACAAGAAACTTTATGTGACATGTAATTTACAATTTACGGACAAAGGTATCTATTGATTCTTGGTTTTCACGTGACGTCATCAAATTCTAAAATTCAAAACCGCGAGGCCTACAGATTTTTACCTTCATTCAAGAAAAGATTACCTAAGGGACTGTGCAATAATTATCAGGAGGGGGGGGGGGGGGGGTGGAAAATGAGCTTCATGTAGCCAAATATTAGGTAATACTCCCCTCCTAAAGGAGTGAATTTAGTTATGTTCAACGTCCGGTGAAGGCTAGCTAGGCCCGAAGGGCCGGAAAATTTTTCGGTCCCCACCTTATAAATAGGTATGGATTCGCCAATGTAATATGTACTTGAAATAAAATGTTAAGCCCCCCCCCCCCTCTCTTGAGTGACTTATTTTACCTAGAGCCCCCCCTCTCCTTGCTTTGATTTTACTTTATGCCCCCCTCTGGTTTTCCAAACCCCCCCCCCCCCAAAATTAAATGTGTCACCCAGCAAATCTACAAATGGCGCACCTTCGATGTTATCTTCGTTGATTCAGGCTTCATTTCCAGACTACACCAGTTAGCGAATTAGAGCTTTTAATTCACTTTATTTTCAGGCGTCGGTCCACGGACGCACCTGTCGCACCCCTCGCCCTACGGGCCTGATTATTTTAGTGGGGTTAGCCAAAGCAAGGGATGTTGCCTGTAACAAAGAAAAAATTACAAAACCAACAAAGTTGCTGCACTACTCAACGGCGACAACTCGAGAACGAAGTCGTGACCAATATTATCAATTGAGAGGTCTTGGTCTCTCTGCAAATACTGATTTAAAAAGAATAAAAGTTGTGGAAATAAACTAAATATAAAATGTAACGTAATAAATAAATCTAGTCATGCACGTGGCAAACATGTAGCGGGTTTGCGTGACGAATTCAAATTCAAAGTTTGCGCTTGTTTCACGGTAATTGTTCATGCATTATTACATTTACACTGATGTATCTAAAAACTATTATAGCAACAACCTGTAGTTTGTTTATAATTCACGGAAATCAAACAATAATGTCGTCACTTTCTATTCACATCTTATATTTTTCGCGTGACAACTTGTTATGTAAATAAACAGCCAGGAAATACTTGCATTTAAAAGACTAAAGACTGGTAACCAAGTACCCAGGTGTTCCCCTCCCGCTTACTCGATTTGGCACGAAATGACTTCCTGAGATAGGAAGGGTCGGCACACAAACCCGCTCCCAGGTGAACGTACGTACCCCTCTCCAGAGAGAGAAAGAGAATGTCTAGGAACAGTCCTGCTAGGAACTAGGCTGAAGGAATTACCAGGTTTAAGAGGCTGTCTCTGTTAAAACCGACCAGTCGATTTTTCTTCGAAATTTGGATTTTTCTCATATGCTGGGATTTTGAAGCCTTTACCAAAGTAATCACTAAAATGAGTTTTATTTGATCAAAAATTCTAACTGGAGTTATTTATGATCGATCAAAGTTTGGGCCGGTTGGCACTAATTTCGGGACCCCCGGAACTGCAAAAATGACGCATATTGCCGTCGCCACAAAAATAAATATTCGTCCTAAAGATCAAATTCTTTTTTAATCTATAGATTATATCATAGAATTTTGTTCAGACTGTTGCAATTATAATTCAATTGTGTTACTTCGGCGGTAAAAATTAGATTTTCTACCACACCTAAACGAGTTTTGAACGAAACACGAAAATAGCTCAACTTTGAGGGCAAATTTTAAAAATGCCTCTTATGTTTTAGTATCGACTTGTTAATATTATTCACGGCATTTCCGAGAATCCACCTTACTGATTGAAATCGCGAGAGTCCCTAACCCGTTTACTCGGCTCATGGGCTCAATGTATGCGCATTCTCTGAGTAAAAAATGCAGTAGCCATGAGCACGCGTCGCGGGCCTATTTTTATCCATGTAACCACGCAATTTTATGTGTAAATCCGCTTTTCATAAACATGGCAGGCGTCTAAAATTTAAATAAGGAAAGTTACGAAACTCAAGCGTGGGTGTATTTACTGCAAGATTGAAATATTACGACATTGCTATAACCTTTGTAACGCTATTCTTTGCTGAGTATTTAGAGATTTATATTAAGAAATGTCTTATTTATTCCCGGGTTTACTCGGCGACAGCGAGCGGCGTAAAAAATGATGCTAAACTTCGAATTGCAACAACAACAACCGGAAGAATGTCGATGAAACGGATTGAAATTCCGTAATTCGTAAGCCTTTCTCTGACTTGATAAAGTTTAGAACCAGCTTTAGCCTTCCTCTTATCTCTCAAAGCAGAAACAAAATCCGCAGAAGATAGATTATTCAGCGCCTTGCGCCTTGTAATATTCGCTCCGTCTGCCTTCCCGAGCGCTCCATTGTGTTGTTTAGCAATTTGACACCACCAAGCATACTCTCTTGATTCTAAGGGTCACCGCGGGCCTAAAGTATCGCGTGAACTAAATGACTCGAATTTCAGGTAATAGTCAATAACATCTATATTTGTTTCGTTCATCATGCACGATAGCACGTTTACCGTGAGACATTTTCTTAAAAATACATATACTGAATTTACTTTTATTTTTGTGAAATATGAAAACAAACTTTGTTTCCGTATTAATGTTTCAGTCTTTACATTATGTTTGAGCCAAGATTACGTAATAAATCTGAACTTGTTTGATTCTTCTAATAACTGATCGCTAGAGCTGGAAAATAGTTCCTGTCATTACTGAGTTCCTTATCTGTTGGAAGGAATGGGTCGCCGTGGTTGAATTCCTTCGAATGTGGCTTCACTTTGCAGTCACTGAGTCCGAATGTTACAGTAATTCTAGACAGAAGGGATATCACCCATCGAAGATTTTGAGAATCAATTCTCTCAGTAAGAGCTGGGTGTAGACCCTCGCCATCAGTCGTGGGGCCACAAAAGCGACGAACAATACCAAACATACCACAAATACTCCCGCGAATACTGTTAGATCGGTGAACAGCACAACAACAAAGGAGGTGGCTACAAACACCAAGAAGACGAATATAGGATTTAAGGTGATAAAAAACATATTAGCCATCAACGGTATGGCTTGGAGTATGATTCCGGGCATGACGTCGCAATTCTTTAAGTTTTCCACGTGTTTATTCCCGCTTTTAAGATTGGATATAAAGTCACTGCGGTCGTCTTCTACCTGATGGCGATTGCGACCAAGCACTAGCGAAGAGAATGAAAAACACAGTTAGAATGACCTAAGCCGTTTCTTGTTGTCACAGGAAGCTTCGTTGGAGACAAATAAAATACTCAAAATGAACGTTTTTTGGCGGGGGTTTGTTCTTTCGTATGCTCGTTCTTTCGGTACGAACTGAGTTACATATACGGCCCTGCTAGCCGTGAGCTCTCGTCCCTTCGATCTTTCTTGGAAATTGCAAACTAATTAGTGTCACAGGAAACTTCGTTGGCTAGGACAATTAATTAAGACACAAAATGAACGTATTTTTGGGTACGCGCTATTATAATGCCCTCTTTACCGCGATGCGATTACCAATCAGTAACGCGAACTGAGTTTCACAATACCTGCTGGCAGAGTCGCTTCGATCTTCTTGGAAATTGCAGATTTTATAGTGTCAATACGTACAGGAAGCTTCGTTGGAGACTAAAGACACAAAATTAATGTTTTTTATGTGCTATCCTTCTTTCGTGTATGCCGCGCTATTACAATGCCCTATTTACAGCGATGCCGCGTTAGCAGCTTTTTTTACCAACGCGAAACTGAGTTTGAGTTGACCATGCTGGCAAAGTCACTTCGAGCAGAGTCGCTTCGAACTTTCCTAGAAAGATATGACAGGGTAAGATACAATACATTTGTAAAGAGCATTTGTTGATATGACCAGATTCCTTACCTGTGTATTCCACAGATGCAATCGCTGTTTAGAATAATTTTTTCAGTCGAACGATTTCTCTCTTTCGGCTTTGGCAACGCTTAATTTGCGACTGGAAAACGAAAATTGCTTGCTGGCAAATTCAACAGGCCGTTGATTCATGACGCAATTTACATCACGAGACCGTAACGCAAACGTTTGTTTTGATTCCGGTAAAATATAGGTTATTGATTGAACAATAGTGAGGTCAAGATGGCGGGATATTGGCCAAGTTTTTTTCCCCCCCGTGACCGAGACGTAGTCCAGGTCCATAAACACGCGAAAAAGAAACGAGGCCAATATCCCGCCATCTTTAACCGAACATGCTTGGTCAATAAAGGATTTATTATGTTTCCATGAAAGTCATGAATTCAACTGTTTTGCAATTGTTGTTTTTTATCAGTTCGTTTTAGTCGAGAGTAACCCGCATGGTGTAACCATGGTTACTCAGACTATTGCGACGGGGGACGAGCGAATTCCTAGCGTATGTATTATGGGTAATGGTAACTCATCGTTGCTCATCCGGGTTCAGCTCGATGGCAGGAGAAACAATGAATACGGTTAAAGGTGCTACGTCACGGATGTTGCATCTTCTTGAAAAAATTCAGTGGTCAATTTTTTTCAGGCTCGCTATTCGCAATCCGTCTTAACCTTCCTTGTTTCCTGTTTGGTTTATTATCACCTCTTTGGTGTTTTTCTACCTTAGTAAACTATTATTTTGAGGCCTTCTTCAATTTGAAGGTGATTTTGCACTTCGCAAAAATGGCTTAAAATATCGCGACATAGCTCCCTTAAATGTAGGAAAATTGTCAATTTGCAGCTTTTAACAAATTTGAACGAATGTAGTTCAGCAAATAGATGGGGAAGCTGCGAATGCAGAACGAAAAAAAACAAAAACAAAAAACCCACACTCTTTGCTGTACAATGTCCATTGCTTCCCGCCCAGAACATACAGACAATGAGGCAAACTGGACAGAGAACAACACTCTTTATTTACACCTGCTTATTATACAAAACTCTGTTGTGTTGGGCACTTGCTAGCTTTGCAATCGAGCAAAACCAATCACTGTTAACACTCTGGCATCGGCCCTGTTTGAAAGAAAAGGAAAAGTAGTCACAACATTCTCAAACTCATTAATAATTCATCAAATTATAAAAAAGACAATCATAACCGTGTCGGAGGTTCGGATACTCGGTCTTAATTAGCAGAGATTTTAAAGATTTTATTTCTCCGTTTACTCATGAGTTTTTGTTCAGAATGACAAGATCTATCTACACACGAGATAGTGTTTCATCCGATTTCTAAACATCGAACATTTACGCGTCGAAGTGTTTTGGAAACAGGATGAAACACTGAGTATTTTCGACTTGTGAGCATTTCTTCATTTCGTCACTATTCTCACTGGGCCCTCGTGCACAAACGCCCCTTTCTCGCTAAAATTCTGTTACAAAATTTCGGTTTTTCAGTCTGTATGACAACTTTATTTTCAGTCTGTGTGACAATTTTAGTCTGTGTGACAATTTATTTTCAGTCTGTATGACAAACTTTATTTTCAGTCTGTGTGACAAGTTTAGTCTGTGTAACAAACCTTTATTTTCAGTCTGTGTGAAAGTTTAGTCTGTGTGACAAACCTTTATTTTCAGTCTGTGTGACAAACTTTCGGTTTTCAGTCTGTGACAATTTTAGTCTTTGTAAAAAAAACTTTTAATTATTCAGTCTGCATACAAGGCTTCAGTTTCCACGTCTGTGTGTCGAGTTTTAGTTTTCACATCGTCCGTGTACAAAATCTGTGTGACGAATTTTGGTTTTCACGTCTGTTTCACGAGTTTTCAAGAGTTTTTTCGTGTGACGAATTTTAGTTTTGTGTTTGTGTGTCGAATAAAAGTTTTCACGACAAAGAATGTATGTTACGAGTTTTAATTGTTCACGTCTGTGTGACGAAGTCTGTGTGAAGAATATTTGTTTTTATTTACGTCTGCAAGATGAAGCGAAAAACTAAAATTCGTCACAAGTTTAACGCTGGTAGCCTTGATGGGGTTGTCTAATACCCTTAATTGCTCTGTCCCTGGACGGGGTATTTCGGGGCTGCTTCGCGGTTGGCTTTTCCCCGTTCCTGCACTTTGTTTATGGATCTTAGTTTTCGTGGAATGCAGATTATATTACTCGGATCATTTTTTTGAGTTTTAAGGAGAGCTACGTATTTTCGTTATATTTTCTACTTGTGTGATTTAGCTATCTGTAAGTGGCCGCCGTAGGGCTCGCTTCTTCCCATATCTTATTCTAGCCTGGGGCGTTTGGGAGTGAGGGTCCCAGTAGGAATATATTACTGTCTCTCGTGTTTGATATATTACATCTTCCCATTACAGACACCATATGTCCAGGATGGTAAGGAAATGCAGTGTGATACTTAGATTAAAATGATGCGATATGTAGCAATAAGAAAAGCGCTAGTGATAAAAACAAACATTCTCAATCCCTTTTATTCCCCCATATTGTCAAGTCAGAAGCGAAAAGCGCGCGAGAAGAAATGACCGCGCGAACATTGGAGACGAGCGTAAGTGGGGAGGAGGAGTTTGCGTTGAGCTTACCTATGGAAGTTTTCCTTTGACGTTGCCAATTTAAGGCGCACGAGAAATGCCACCAAGACTTCTGCAACCTGCGAAAAAAGCAAACAACTTTTCCTAAACTTGTACAATAGCGGTTAAACTGGTTAAAATCAGAAGGAATTAAAGCGTCTTGGGTCAACGGTAATGTATCAATTCAACAGCAACGCCTCGATCCTCGTTCGCAACGACCTCTGAAGTTAACAGTAGGCTCTGAAGAACTGCATGCTAATTCCCAGGTGGGGGGGGGGGGGGGGGTGGGCGGAGGGATAACTTTACGTACCTGTTCCGGTGCGTCCTCATGAAGGAATGGGGGGGGGGGGGGGGGGGGGGGAAGACCGGAGGGATAACTTTACGTACCGTGTCCGGTGCATCCTCATGAACACAGTGTCCACATCGAGGTAATACTTGCATCTGAAATTTACCTTCAAAATGGACAATATTGTTGGTAATTAAGAAATGAAATAAAACCCAGAAAACAGGAGAGTTCTAAGGCCAACTGTCCATTAATTGTACCGTAACTACTTACCTTGCATTTGCCCAATCGTGAGCTCTTTATCCAGACGATCCACACCTATAAAAATTGTTTAAATTGTCACAGTGTCTTCGTCCATAATAATGCGTTTCCGTCTTAACCCTTTCACTCCCAGAGTCAAACCTCGAGTCAATAAAATGTGGTTGTAATTATTTTGAGTCTGTGGATGAAACCCGAGTGTGTGACCATTCAAATGAAAGCTATTGAGCAGTACTTTCATGTGGTGCTGTTTGTTTTTAACAATTTTGCCGAAAACACAATTCCAGATTTTTCCCTCAGTTTTGAACTTTGCACTCTTGGGAGTGAAAGGGTTAAAAAGTATTCATTTTTAAGTGTTTCCCCCTATTTTCCACCCTGAAACGATCGAAAATGCTGATCGTTTTCAACGAAAACGGAGACTTCTGAAAACTCTCTCCAAAGTGGAGACTTTTGAAAACGCAGCTCTATCGTTTTTGGTAAGGACTGAGGGCTTATATGAAATTGCTGAATGTAATTCCAAATATGAATCGTGTCCGGAATTTAATCCTCATACCTCCAGCGTTTTCGTCGAAAATGAAAACGTGGACGGAAATATTTTGTTACGTTTTCGGCTAGAATGAAAAAAAGCACTAGCGAAGAGAATGAAAAACACAGTTAGAATGACCTAAGCCGTTTCTTGTTGTCACAGGAAGCTTCGTTGGAGACAAATAAAATACTCAAAATGAACGTATTTTGGGGGGGTTTGTTCTTTCGTATGCTCGTTCTTTCGGAACGAACTGAGTTACATATACGGCCCTGCTAGCAGCTCTCGTCCCTTCGATCTTTCTTGGAAATTGCAAACTAATTAGTGTCACAGGAAACTTCGTTGGCCATGACAATTAATTAAGACACAAAATGAAACGTATTTTGGATTTTTGTTCTTTTATGTGCTCGTTCATTCGGTACGCGCTATTATAATGCCCTCTAAGTCTTTACCGCGATACGATTACCATCAGTAACGGGAACTGAGTTTCACAATACCTGCTGGCAGAGTCGCTTCGATCTTTCTTGGAAATTGCAGATTTTATAGTATCAATGCGTACTGGAAGCTTCGTTGGAGACTAAAGACACAAAATGAATGTTTGTTTTTTTCATGTGCTCCTTCTTTCGGTGTGCGCTATTACAATGCCCTATATTAATACAGCGATGCGTTAGTGGCTTTTTTTTTTTACCAACGCGAACTGGGTTTTGAGTTGACCCTGCTGGCAAAGTCACTTCGAGCAGAGTCGCTTCGAACTTTCCTAGAAAAATTCCAGATTCCTTATATATATAATTACCTGTGTATTCCACAGATGCAATCGCTGATTAGAATAATTTTTTTGAATTAAATTTGTCGACTGGAAAACGAAAATTGCTTGCCAGCAAATATTCATGACGCAATTACAGATGGTAACGCAGGCGCAGTCTTACGTTCGTTTTCATTTTCCTAATATAGGTTAGTGATTGAACAATAGTGAGGTCAGGGATGTTGGCCAAGTTTTTTTCCCCTCGTGTTACCGAGACGTAGTCGAGGTCCATAAATACGCGAAAAAGAACGAGGCCAATATCCCGCCATCTTTAACCGAACATGCTTGGTCAATAAAGGATTTATTATGTTTCCATGAAAGTCATGAATTCAACTGTTTGCAATTGTTGTTTTTATCAGTTCGTTTTAGTCGAGAGTAACCCGCATGGTGTAACCATGGTTACTCAGACTATTGCGACGGGGACGAGCGAATTTCCTAGCGTATGTATTATGGGTATATTTTAAATTAAAACGTTTTTGTCACTGACTCATTGTCGTAGTTGTTTAGACGTTTCGGCTAGTGCTTAAGCCTTCATCAGTAATGAAAATGGGAACGCACGTTGTTACACGCTATTTGAATAAAACGTTAGCGCGAGGCTTGTGCGCGTGACCAAATAAACGTCATTCTTTGAATCGCTCATGCTCGTGCAATGCATTTGTAGGACTGAGGGATAATGATGTGATCATTTCCAGCGTCTGGGTCTGTCGTAGAATGCCAGGCTTCAAGAAAAAGTCGCTCGTGGTAATTAGCCTCACGTCCAACAACGTTAACGTTTTTAAAATCCATTTGATGGTTGAAATTGTGGACATGGCAAGCAACTTTAGAGTTGTGGTCGAAACTTGACACTGCCTTTCTATGTTCAGTAATACGCGTCTTCAGCGGTCTTTCTGTTTGGCCATAGTATACAAAATTGCACTGTGTGCAACTGATTTTGTATACTATGCCAGATTGTGGACGGTCAGAATCGTCTTGCGCTTTAGGGCGTGGGAAAAGGCTGTTGATGGTAACTTGTGGTTTGTACGACACCCCGACCTGTTGTTGTTTCAAAACACGACCAATTCTTTCAGAAATGCCCTGTACGTATGGAAGCACTACAAATCCATTAGGTTTGACACCGGCGGGTTTTCTGGTTAACATTCTCTCACAGTTGTTAATAAATGACAATGGATAGTTGTTTTCCGTAGTACCGCTTTGACTCGTTGCGTTTCTTCTCGTTTTCCTTTGTTTGTTGATGGAATGTTTTTAGCCCTTAGTAGCAACGTTTTCACTACGGATCTTTTGTGACACAAAGGGTGACACGAAAGGAAATCGAGATAGCGGTCTGTATGTGTAGGTTTCCTGTAAACATCCACCTGAATTTCTGTGCCGCATCTGCTTGTAATGGTGTCTAGAAAAGGTAAGCCTTGTCCATTGGTGTTTTCTAGTTCTAATGGGAAACTGTATATTTGGGTTTATTGAGTTCAGATGTTGTTGAAACTCATCGACGTGATCCCTTTTTAGGCATGCATGACTGTCGTCAACATAACGAAACCACCATTTAGGGGGGTGAGGAGATGTGGAGATAGCTGTTTCTTCGATTTCTTCCATGACCAGGTCAGCCAGAACAGGACTGATGGGGAACCCATGCGCATCCAAAAATTTGTTTGTAGTGGTCGCCATCATATTTGAAGTAGTTGTTATTTAAGACAAAATCTGTAAGTTTCATAATATTGTCAACAGACAGATTGGTACGTTCTGCTAGATTCTGGTCTTGTTGTAGCCTCTCTTTGGTGATTCTTAGGGCTAAATCCACAGGTATGGAAGTAAACAAAGACTTTCACGTCGAAGGAGACCATGACTTCTTCACTGGTGATGGAATATAGTTTGATTTGTTGCGCGAAAACAGAACTGTTTTGGACTGTAAAGGCGTTTTTTTTAGTATACAAAATCAGTTGCACACAGTGCAATTTTGTATACTATGGCCAAACAGAAAGACCGCTGAAGACGCGTATTACTGAACATAGAAAGGCAAGTGTCAAGTTTCGACCACAACTCTAACTAAAGTTGCTTGCCATGTCCACAATTTCAACCATCAAATGGATTTTAAAAACGTTAACGTTGTTGGACGTGAGGCTAATTACCACGAGCGACTTTTTCTTGAAGCCTGGCATTCTACGACAGACCCAGACGCTGGAAATGATCACATCATTATCCCTCAGTCCTACAAATGCATTGCACGAGCATGAGCGATTCAAAGAATGACGTTTATTTGGTCACGCGCACAAGCCTCGCGCTACGTTTTATTCAAATAGCATGTAACAAACGTACGTTCCCATTTCATTACTGATGAAGGCTTAAGCACTAGCCGAAACGTCTAAACAACTACGACAATGAGTCAGTGACAAAAACGTTTTAATTTAAATATGTCAACTCCTGACTACTCATATTCAATTTTCAAACGTATTATGGGTAATGGTAACTCATCGTTGCTCATCCGGGTTCAGCTCGATGGCAGGAGAAACAATTAATACAGTTAAAGGAGTACGTCACGGATGTTGCATCTTCTTGAAAAAATTGGCCAATTTTTTCAGTTCGCTATTCGCAATCCGTCTTAATCTTCTCCATCCTCGACCATCCTGTTCCTGTTTGGTTTATTGTCACCTCTTTGGTGTTTTTCTACCTTAGTAAACTATTATTTTGAGGCCTTCTTCAATTTGAAGGTGATTTTGCACTTCGCAGAAATGACTTAAAATATCGCGACATAGCTCCTTTAAATGTAGGAAAATTGTCAATTTGCAGCTTTTAACAAATTTGAATGAATGTAGTTCAACAAATAGATGGGGAAGCTGCGAATGCAGAACGAAAAACAAAAACAAAACAACAAAAAAAACCCACACTCTTTGCTGTACAATGTCCATTGCTTCCCGCCCAGAACATACAGACAATGAGGCAAAACTGACAGAGAACAACACTCTTTATTTACACCTGCTTATTATACAAAACTCTGTTGTGTTGGGCACTTGCTAGCTTTGCAATCGAGCAAAACCAATCACTGTTAACATGCTGGCATCGGCCTGTTGAAAGAAAAGGCAAAGTAGTCACAAACATTCTCAAACTCATTAATAATTCATCAAATTATAAAAAAGACAATCATAACCGTGTCGGAGGTTCGGATACTCGGTCTTAATTAGCAGAGATTTTAAAGATTTTATTTCTCCGTTTACTCATGAGTTTTTGTTCAGAATGACAAGATCTATCTACACACGAGATAGTGTTTCATCCGATTTCTAAACATCGAACATTTACGCGTCGAAGTGTTTGGAAACAGGATGAAACACTGAGTATTTCGACTTGAGAGCATTTCTTCATTTCGTCACTATTCTCACTGGGGCCTCGTGCACAAACGCCCCTTACTCGCTAGAATTCTGTTACAAAATTTCGGTTTTCAGTCTGTATGACAAACTTTTATTTTCAGTCTGTGTGACAATTTTAGTCTGTGTGACAAACCTTTATTTTCAGTCTGTGTGACAAACTTTTATATTCAGTCTGTGTGACAAGTTTAGTCTGTGTAACAAACCTTTATTTTAGTCTGTGTGACAAGTTTAGTCTCTGTGACAAACCTTTATTTCAGTCTGTGACAAACTTTTTTTCAGTCTGTGACATTTTTAGTCTGTGTGACAAACTTTTATTTTCAGTCTGTGTGAAAAGTTTAGTCTGTGTGACAAACTTTATTTTCAGTCTATGTGACAAACTTTCGGTTTTCAGTCTGTGGACAATTTTAGTCTTTGTAAAAAAAACTTTTAATTATTCAGTCTGTATACAAGGCTTCAGTTTCCACGTCTGTGTGTCGAGTTTTAGTTTTCACATCGTCCGTGTACAAAATCTGTGTGACGAATTTTGGTTTTCACGTCTGTTTCACGAGTTTTCAAGAGTTTTTCGTGTGACGAATTTCAGTTTTTTCCATGTGTTTGTGTGTCGAATAAAAGTTTTCACGACTATGTGACAAAATTTTAATGCATGTACGAGTTTTAATTGTTCACGTCTGTGTGACGAAGTCTTTGTGAAGAATATTTGTTTTTATTTACGTCTGCAAGATGAAGCGAAAAACTAAAATTCGTCACAAGTTTACCGCTGGTAGCCTTGATGGGGTTGTCTAATACCCTTAATTGCTCTGTCCCTGGACGGGGTATTTCGGGGCTGCTTCGCGGTTGGGTTTTCCCCGTTCCTGCATTTTGTTTATGGATCTTTGCCGGCCCTTTTTTCCTTTGTTAGGTCTCTGTTGTAGCCTGGTATGAGTTTAGTACAGATTAGGTATCTCTCAAGACCTTCCTGTTGTGAGATTGGAAGGGTGAAAAGCCCCCGCGTGTAGCAGACCCAATCACTTTTACACGTGTTTTACATTTTGTCTATTTTGTTTATTTCAATTTAGTTTTCGTGGAATGCAGATTATATTACTCGGATAATTTTTTGAGTTTTGAGGAGAGCTACGTATTTTCGTTATATTTTCTACTTGTGTGATTTAGCTATCTGTAAGTGGCCGCCGTAGGGCTCGCTTCTTCCCATATCTTATTCTAGCCTGGGGCGTTTGGGAGTGAGGGTCCCAGTGGGAATATATTACTGTCTCTCGTGTTTGGATATATTACATCTTCCCATTACAGACACCATATGTCCAGGATGGTAAGGAAATGCAGTGTGATACTTAGATTATAAAATGATGCGATATGTAGGCAATAAGAAAAGCGCTAGTGATAAAAACAAAACATTCTCAATCCCTTTTATTCTCTCCATATTGTCAAGTCAGAAGCGAAAAGCGCGCGAGAAGAAATGACCGCGTGAACATTGGAGGCGAGCCTAAGTGGGGAGTGGGAGGAGGAGTTTGCGTGGAGCTTACCTATGGAAGTTTTCCTTTGACGTTGCCAATCTAAGGCGCACGAGAAATGCCACCAAGACTTCTGCAACCTGCGAACAGAAGCAAACAACTTTTCCTGAACTTGATAGCGGTTAAACTGGTTAAAATCAGAAGGAATTAAAGCGTTTTGGGTCAACGGTAATGTATCAATTCAACAGCAAAGCCTCGATCCTCGTTTCGCAACGACCTCTGAAGTTAACATTAGGCTCTGAAGAACTGCATGCTAATTCCCAGGTGGGGGGGGGGGGGGGGGTGGGCGGAGGGATAACTTAACGTACCTGTTCCGGTGCGTCCTCATGAAGGAATAGGGGGGGGGGGGGGGGGGAGGGAGACCGGAGGGATAACTTTACGTACCGTGTCTGGTGCATCCTCATGAACACAGTGTCCACATCGAGGTAATACTTGCATCTGAAATTTACCTTCAAAATGGACAATATTGTTGGTAATTAAGAAATGAAATAAAACCCAGAAAACAGGAGTGTTCTAAGGCCAACTGTCATTAATTGTACCGTAACTACTTACCTTGCATTTGCCCAATCGTGAGCTCTTTATCCAGACGATCCACACCTATAAAAATTGTTTAAATTGTCACAGTGTCTTTCGTCCATAATAATGCGTTTCCGTCTTAACCCTTTCACTCCCAGAGTCAAACCTCGAGTCAATAAAATGTGCACGTGGTTGTAATTATTTTGAGTCTGTGGATGAAACCCGAGTGTGTGACCATTCAAATGAAAGCTATTGAGCAGTACTTCATGTGGTACTGTTTATTATGCTGTACAAGGTGGTTCTAACTTTGAGTCTGGGATGAAACCCGAGTGTGTGACCATTCAAATGGAAGCTATTGAGCAGTACTTCAAGTGGTGCTGTTTGTTTTTGACAATTTTGCGAAAACACAATTCCAGATTTTTCCCTCAGTTTTGAACTTTGCACTCTTGGGAGTGAAAGGGTTAAAAAGTATTCTGTTTGAAGTGTTTCCCCCTATTTTCCACCCTGAAACGATCGAAAATGCTGATCGTTTTCAACGAAAACGGAGACTTCTGAAAACTCTCTCCAAAGTGGAGACTTTTGAAAACGCAGCTCTATCATTTTGGTAAGGACTGAGGGCTTATATGAAATTGCTGAATGTAATTCCAAATATGAATCGTGTCCGGAATTTTAATCCTGTTTCGTTGCACTTTTACGGACGCATAAGGTCATACCTCCAGCGTTTTCGTCGAAAATGAAAACGTGGACGGAAATATTTTGTTACGTTTTCGGCTAGAATGAAAACGGAGACTTTTGAAAACATATTAGTGCGGACGGGGCCTGAGATAGCCTAGCAGTAACAGGCTAATGGGGAGAGATTACCGGTTAGTGCTACAACAACATATAATACTGATAGCAAACATTTTTGCACAATTCAGCTGGCTACATATTGAACTGGAAAAAGTATTAAAAGCAACTAAACAAAGAAACAATCCTGTATGTACAATGTAAGTGAGACTATGTTGACACTTTTACATGGAATTATTTTACCTGCGAGGATAAGAAGTTTTGGAACAGGGCAAGACAGGAACAAGTTGGATAAATCTTTAAACCACCCTAGAAAATTAAAAAAACATCTCTAAAGCCCGGGCCAAACGAGGATGAGAGTTGATGACAGTTGAATCTCAGGAGAGTTCTTAAACTCTCATCGACTATCGCCAAGTGTGGGCCAAACGAGAGAAAACTCTTAACGACTCTCAAGAAAAATTCGATTAGGTCATAGTTAATAGAGGGAAATGGTTATGAAGCCCGGCAAACTTCAAAGGAGCAAACAAAGAGGCCAAGATTTATGTTGGAAGGTCCATGACCGTGCACATCTTTTGTTTGCGCTCATACACTATGCATGAATTACGTAATCGCAACGTTTCTATTGGTTAGTTGCTTGAACACACGTAACCACCTATTTTATTTTGTCAGGTTTTGTGCACGGTCAACCCCCAAAATAGCAAACAAAAACAAAAAAAAAGAACTTTTCCGGGCTTCATAACCATTTCTCTTTATTAGCTAAGATTAGGTTCAAATTCGATGAGAGCGCACGAGAGTGCATGGAAGTTTAAGAGAAACGAGAGTGAACTCTCATCGCTTGGCCCGAGCTTTAGAATTACATTGGTTTTAAAATATTAATCCTGTTACAGGCCGCGACATGAAGCTCACACTGACTCACTAGGACAACAAAAGTGAGAGATTTCAATTATTTCGTTGTAACGTCATTTCAGAAGCAAAGTTGACGGATATGAAACCGTATGTACATAATCTGTCACATCTCAGAATTTGCATGCAGAATTCACCCAAATGGAATAAGAAACAGAGCCTGAATGTATGAATCTAAACTTTATGAATCACCTTCCCAAAATTGATCCGTCTTGGACAAGTCAATCCTCCACATAAATCTCTCTTTGACTCCCTTAAAGACAAAATCAACACAACCCTTATGATAGATTTTTTTATAATTGACAGACATGTACAACGTAAATATTTGTAAACGCGGTTTTCAACTGAGTGTCGAGAGTAACATGCGTTTGCTTTAGTTTTGCTTTACTACGCTCTCTGATTGGTTTGAAAACTCGCGCCACTTTTTTAACCAATCAGATGCCAAACTATAAAACCAATAGTGACTTGGTCACATGCGTTTCTCGCGCTTGGCACCGGTTACATGTATTTGCTTCGAGTTCTGATTGGTTCATTGTGTTGTTTATGTTTGTTGTGATTGGTCAGACTGATTACTTTGTTTTTTTGTTTTACTACACTCAATTGTAAACCGCTCAAGCAGTGAATATATCTAAATCTGGAAATGGTAGCCCTAGACGTTTCCAAGCAGTCTTCAAACAACGTATTCTAACACTGCAGATAGCCAGGACGATAATAAATCCAGTAATGTATAGAAAATATTTGCTTGCGAATATTCTTTTTATGTTCTTCCTCCGATTAGTATATCGAATGAATTTAGGTAGTTAGGGGTCTGGGCATTCGGAAGGATGCCTTTGGTTGCCCTCCCTCTAGTTTGAGTTGTTTGGTTATCAGTAGTTCAGGATCTGTATGTCGAGAAAACTTGTCTCAGATCAGATAATCCCGTCATTAGATTTTTAGAGGATTTAGCCTGCCCCCAGGTGCCGTTACATTTCATCTCAGTAAAGGGCGGGAAAACAGGGAGCACGTGGCTTGATGGGAAGGAGACGAAACGCGATCTTCTTTCTCCTATGCATCAGTCCCACAACTCCAAGCGCAACGCGCATGCAAGGCCAAGGCGTGACCCTGGGGACGAGGCAGATATTTAGCTTCAAGAATGGCCAACCTGTTGTTGTGTAGTAATTTGACCATCTTCTGTCGCTTCAGTTGTTGTAGTTGCTGTTGCTGTTTCATCAGATTCTTCACTTATTGAATCACATACATGTATTGGGGGAGGAGAGGTGGAAGACGTTCCGTCTGCTTCGTCACTACCTTTGTTGCTACATCTGTAAGTAACCATAATGTCTGCTAAAGTGACTTATAGAAGTATAACATTTTACTATAGGTATCCTCTATAGAGGGATGCTTCGACCTGTTCAACCTACTGCGGTTACAAAGAAAGGGACCTCAACGTCTCCATGGCCTAACAAGTTGACCAGCACACGTGAAAGCCAGCAGAAAACTATTTAGTTTATGTGTTGGTGGGTGTATGTTTTCACACCTAAGACACGATTATCGAAAGCTGGATCGGCCTATATGTGGTACGCGTGCTGAGCCTATATGTGCTGAGCGAGTCCGGACGTACAGCTTTTTCACGGCCTCTTGTGTGAAACGAGACCCATCTCGAGAGAAAAGAGACACGTCTCGCGAGAAACGGGACGCGTCCCGAAAGAAACGAGACGCGTCTTTAGAGAAACGAGATACGTCTCACGAGACGGTGGTAACTTACCTTTGAGCGGTACTGTACTCTATACGGTGTATAAGTTACAAGGGGCAAAAATAAAAACAGACAAGCTACCTGACTAACTGTCCGACCATGGATATTCGTGCTGACTCCACATTATGTACTTGGCCACTTCGTACACTGAAGTTGAGAAAGTACAGAACACACTTCATAAATCATAAACATTTTATAAATTAATAACTGGCAAACTAAACCAAAACCAAGCTCAAGCAAGTTAGCCTCGGTAAGGACTGTTACATGATGCAATTGCTCCATTCTTTCCCATGGCCATTTACCGAGTAGAAGGCAATTCCACATTCCGCGAAATTCTCTTACAATGCATGCAAACACAAGCTTCATTAATTGGCCAGGTACTAACAACATTCTTGGCACTGGTTCTGTACACAGCAGTGCTGTTTAACCCTTTCACTCCCAAGAGTGTTAAATTAAAAACTGAGGGAAAAAAATCTTGAATTTCTTTTTGTAAAATTGGCAAAAACAAACAGTACTGCTCAATAGCTTTCATTTGAATGGTCACACACTAGGGTTTCATCCACAGACTCAAAAGGTACAACCACATTTATTGACTCAAGGTTTGACTCTGGGAGTGAAAGGGTTGATGAAATATTCCACTGTGCAGGTAACCAACTGAAAGCTTTTTAAATTATGGACACGATTGGTGATAAGATTTGTCATCTGAAGATCTCTAACTGCCAGTATACATACCTCCATTCTATACCTTCCTCCAGTGACTGAAATGAAGATGGTCTACTCCTGAGAAACGACTGCATAGAAGACAAAGCTTCCATAGCTGTACCTGAGTACAGACAGAACAAAACACTTGGTGTTTTTGCTTAATATGCCCATGTTAATCCCTGCAATTCATTCTTCCTGATTACAAAAATCCAGGGTTTGCACTCTTTTTTTCAGCAACAGTTTTCCAGAACTTTTTCAGTAAGGACTCTTGTAGATTTTCCAGACTTCAAATGCACAAGCTATTTGTTCTTCGGCATCTTTTTCGCATGTTACGAGAATTGCCTACACCTGATTTGGTTTATTTTGTGACCTTTGTGTAACTGAAGTTTCCTTTAAATTTCCAGATTTCCAGAACTTGCCAGGACATGCCAAACAAATCACTCATTTTCCAGGACTTTTCACTCCGGAAAAATGCAAGAACAAAATTCCACGTCGAATAATTTCAAGACTTCAAGGACTTGTATGAACCCTGAAATCCTTTACATTTAATCTATTAGAATTCCCAGCAGTGATTGATTGCCACTGACTTCATTTTATGTTCTGATAACAACTGCAAATAAGCAAAGTTTCAGTTCAAATGTTTGTTACTTACCTTCCACGACATCAATAACTGCCAGTCCAATCAGAGAAGGCAATAGTCTCTGCACTCCCACATGGACAGCAATTGCCCCACCCATGCTAAAAAATAATCACAGTTAGTGACTAAGTGTTGTCAGACCGATAACTTACAGCAAGGAGCCCATACATGTACATATACATGTAAGTATGGCCACTTTTCATTGACGAGTCACATTCTTTTGTGCGCATGTACTATCCTATAAGGCTGAGCATAGCTATCCTCAACATCTGATTGGATAGTGACAGTCTGCACACATGAAAGAATGTGAATGAATTAAAAGTGGTCACATTTCTGGGCTCCTTGCTGTAACCTACACTGTCAGAAACATCAGCAAAAAACAACGGTCCGTTTTCCAGGAGGCATGCACTGCCAAAGTGCATTCATTTTGCCAAAAATAGCTAAAAATTAAATTGTGACAATGTTCCTGCAGCAGCATGAAAAAGAAGCCAATCACACGTAGCAAATGACAGTGGTCCTGTGACAGGTCCTCACTTCACGACTCCACCCACCAGTGCCGGGCAGTTCTTGAACACAGGAAATGTCGACCCCTCAAACTTGTAAACATATCAACACCAAGACCTTGAGTGACTGTGTCCATCAAAACCGCAAATTCTCTATTTAATGGAACCCAAAAGTTTGACCACTTTTAATTAATTCACCTACTTTTGTGCATGCTTACTATCGAATCGGAAGCTGAGGATAGCTGTCTTTGGCTAATGATTGGATAGTATGCATGCATGAAAGAATATGAATTAATTACAAGTGGTCACACTTTTGGGCTCCTTGCTGTAAAGCATATTACATGTACCTGTGTCCAACTATTAGTATAGAAGGTGGGGAATTTCCAAACATCTCTTTTATGATATCTCCAACATCTCTACAAATAATTAATAACAAGTCAAACTGTGTGTAAAATGATAATGATGAAAAATACATTTTTCAATCAGCGACAGTTCTCTCAACAAGCTCAAAATGAACCTGATGATGGACTGTACACAAGCAGACAGTCATTGAGCTACAGAAGACTTGTGTGGAATGGGGATGGGGAGAGGGCTTTCAGGTTACTTTACTTTAGTTTGATGATGAATATATGAATGAAATCATATATATATGAACTGCCAGAAATGGAATGAAATGAATAATTATGATCATCGCAGTTGTGTTTTAAGCAAATTGCAATTTTTAAGCCAGAAAAAAAAAAACAGAATTTTTTTCGGGCTTAAAAATTGCAATTGCTTAAATTGCATACACAACTGCGATGATCATATTCATTTCATTACTTTAGTTTGTTTAATACTTTCTGCAGTGGGTGTCATTAGTTTGAAGGGAAATTCAAAATTTGTCTTCTCCAAAACTGTTTAAATCATGATGATGCATGGCAGATCTATCATGTGACTGTAATATCATTATAATATAATGATTACAGTCACATATGTTATGTTATATAATTTTAATATTATACTTACTTTGCTAAAGTATCAGCTGATAAATCAGAGTCATCTTCTGTGGTTGTGTTACCTACAGAACAAATATATATAGATTATTACATGGTAAGAGCTTGATATCGTTTTTATTCACAAGTTTTTAATCCCATATCGCGAACGTGCGAGTCTCTTGGCATTAAAAACGAGTGAATAAAAACGATATCTAGCTCTTACCATGTCATAATTTGTTTATTACATATTTGAGGGGGATATAAAAACATGTAAAGCACAACTGAAGTATAATTTGATTTTAATTATTCCTGCTATCATGCAACCTTTGCGATAACGTGAAAAAATCTTAGCTGATCCTCTGTAATCTTTAGAAGCCTTCGGTCAAGCTTCCGCAATCTTCGGAATACCTCGGATGATCTTCGGAAATCTTCGGAAATCTTCGGTGATCTTCGGAAATCTTCGGAAATCTTCGGAAATCTTCGGTTAAGTTTCAGCAATCTTCGGAATAAGCTTGGGTGATCTTCGGGTAATCTTCGGACGTATTCGGTGATCTTCGGAAATCTTCGGGTGTCTTCGGTTAAGTTTCGGCAATCTTCGGAATAGCTCGGGTGATGTTCGACAGTCTTCAGAAGGCTTCGAATGATCTTCGGCTATACAACCGGTGAAGTGATATCGTATCATTCACTAGTGAAGTGATATCGTATCACTTCACTGATGGTATGGATTTTATTCATGGCTTTATCACACTGATATCCACACGTAATATGTAATAAATATAATTATTGCACAAGTACTGTATGGTTAGCATGTTGGATTCCGGATCGAGTGGTCTGGGTTCGAGTGCTGGCCGGGGTCATTGTAATTTCTTCAGCAGGACACTTTACTCTCACAGTACCTCTCTCTACCAAATAGTATTATTGTCTCTGAGCGGACATTCTCGTCGGCAGACAGCTCTACTTATGGCTGCCTTGAAATAAAATGTGTTTGAACCGTAGCTCATCCAAACACTGCACATTTACACATTCCCGTAATTAAGTGGCCAGCTCCAGTTGCGGCCATTTTTTCTGCTTCCCGAGGCTACCCACTTATGGGAGCTTCGACTATACTTTAGCTCTGTAACTCACCATGCCCTCTAAGATCTATTGCCAGAACTTGACAGTGACAAATTCCAGTGATGGATTTCTGAAACAAAAGAAATTGATGACATTGATGTCTGAAACAACGCACAGTGCCTGACTCTCTTTCCACCCAGTATGGCTGAGTTACTGGGCAAACCTGCAGAAATGCTGAAGAGGGGCTGAAGATAACCCAGTGACAACCACGTCACAAGAGAGACCAGGAGATTTAGTCTGGATACACAACTATTTATGACTTACTGTAAAGACAGACCAAGATAAAGCAGAATGCCCTCCACCATGCAGTAACAATAGTAATGGTCCAGTATTTCCAGCCTCATAAACTCGATATCTCTAATCATGTACAAGATAGTGGCGAGTCAAGAAAATAGAATAATAATTCTGTTTTCTTCTTATCTGATCTTAGTTATCTGTATTCCTATTTCTATATTTAAACTAATTTAAGGGGTGGACCATTTAACTTCTGAGGGGGGGGGGGGGGGTGGTTTTGAAAAAATATCACAAATTAGCGTGTGACAACAGAATCACGTCAAGAGGATAATAAATGTGTGTTTGGATGTTTTTATCAGTTACCTTCTATTTCAGACTCTTATCTGAATAAATTATGCGCTCAAATCACGAAAAATACATGTAAGCTTTAATATTTTGATTTTACTGGCACCAACAAGTCAAATAATGAACGCTTATATGCAAAAATTCAATTTAATCTGGATATTTAATCACAAAAACAGTGAGTTTTCACTGAATTGAAGAAAGGATACATTTTTATCGTTTACACAAACATCTTTAGAACTCTCGAAGTAGTCTTCCCAGCACAGCGGAGTGTAATCTCGTTTGCGCCGCATTCCTCCAACAGGTCTGTAATAAATATTTAATCAAACGACTCAAAGGTAAAATGAATACATCCTCTCTCACTTCTTACCCGTGACTTTTCCCTGGTCTTCTCGGTGCAGAAGGTAATCCACCATACTTATTTTTGAAAGCTTCTTTCTGAAGATCCGACATCTTGGATTTTTTTCGTATTACATCGCGGGCTCACACTTGGTATGCGTGCGATCGAGTATGTCACGCAACAGTCCACGCAACATTTACGACCTCCTTTCGACCGGGCTTTCGACGAACAGTGAATGAAAACTGAAACATCTACTCTACATTTACAACAATTGGTTAAATTTTTATTGGAAGCAATGTAACAACAATGGACTCTCTACCTCTGGAAGTATTCCCGCAGCTGGCGTTACACAGCTGTCACAGCTGCGTTACAAATGATGTTTTTGACCAACACTACAAAAGTCACGCACTTTGACTGAACTGTTTGCGATGACTGCGTGTTATAACGTCGTTATAACCGCCACCTTGTTTCTTTTCAACTCTTGTTTTATCTCCCTGACAAACGCAGAAGCTACACAACCTCATATATTGCTTTTACTTGTTGACGATTTGGGATGGAGCGATGTTGGATATCATGGGTCCAAAATACGCACACCCAATGTGGACAAACTTGCGAGGGAAGGTGTTATTCTTGACAATTATTACGTGCAACCTTATTGTACACCAACACGAGGCTCTCTAATGACAGGCCGCTATCCAATACATACCGGTGAGTGCATACAGCTGTTTTTATTACTAACCGGGATATTTTGTGTTTATAAATACTGATGGAGTTTGATTACTAATCCTCTTATTTTGGGGCTGGGGAAGGGGGGTGGGGGTAGGTGAGTGCATACAGGGGACGGACGTCTATGGGAAGCGGGATAAGAGAGGGCAGGAAGTGGTATTCTCAAGGTGGCAGGAACCAGGAGAAATAGGAAAAAATAATTATGCAACTTTTCAATAGAAAAAGCACAAAGAGGTGGCCCAGAGCCCACGATTCTTTGTTCAGCACCAAGGTCGTTAAATGATCGCAGGCTCCGGCACGATATTGGGTGGGAACCACAGTGGAAGGGGTGGGAACGAGGAGTACAAGGTACAGGAAGTGGAGAATTCAGAACCCCCATCTAATTCTACAGGGCTGGCTAATCCTTGATATCACAATCATCAATCATAACTCATTTTAAAAGCCAGCTGTCAGTCCAGCATTGAGCAGTTCATTATTATAAGTCTTATATCGGTAAACTGTCCAATGTATCAGCATTGCATTATCATAATTATGTTTAGGTCTACAGCACCGAGCAATTCTTTGCTTAACTCCATTTGGCCTGCCTCTAGACTTTTCCATTTTACCAGAGAAGCTGAGGGAAGTAGGTAAGCAGTAAAGAACCAACAGGGTCATACATGTAGGTGACAAGTTGTACAACTGAAGCATCTCAAGTTCAGTATAATAAAATTTATTATTTTATTGTTTACTTTTAAATAGCAGGTGTTCCAGGCTTTCGGTTAGTGGGAAGCGGCACACAAAATAGCGAGTGGAGAAATGGAGAAAGGGAGATGGCAGAGGCAAAAGAACGCCTGTGAACATTTGTTTAAAAAAGCTCATTCTGCCCACTTTAGACCACCTCCTCCTCCCTGTCCCCTTGCCTTTTTTTTGCTACTATTAAACCATCCTTAATTATTATTCCTAATTGTTCCTAATTAGTACAGAGTGCACTATTGGAATAGTTTAGTTGGCTGTCATCCATGATAACCCGCTAAAGTGCTATGGTGTAAACTTTAATCAGTTTGTTTATTATTATCCCTTTGGTGATTTTCTACCTTAATAAAACTATTATTTTGGAAATGAGATTTCCTAGCAACGCACAGTGTCTGACATCTCTAAATTTACATGTGTACTCAAGCTGATTTGGGATTTGAAATAATTAATCCCAGGGGGATTTTAGGGGTTAAAATTCATGGTTTGGTATGGCTTAGGGTGTTAAAATCTAAAATGACCACCGTTAAGAGTTATTCCAGTACCTTTAAGGGACTATTAGCCAGAAAAAATATGACAGGTACTAGTTTTGTCTTAGAATTGAATTGAAATTGAATCCGAGCCACACCCACAAAACAAGATTTTGGTACCTTTTAGGGGTTCTTTTCAAAAATTTTGACGATCAGCCCAGTCACTTTTATATGTAATTCCCCCCCCCCCCCCAGGAATTAACCCTCCCTCTCATTGAAGCCCCATCCTACCCCATCTGTGTGAAATGCCTTTACAAAATAAGACCCCTTCTCTTGGGGCAGAGCTTTTAATTATTTATCACAGTGGAGTAACCCTGGGCGCACTTGTGTGTCTAATTACAAGAAGTATCTGATTGGCAGTTATAAATATATTGTTGATACATTGCTAGGTGAGTCATCTTGGGAGGGGGGGGGGGCAAGGGGGGGGGGGGTTGGTTGATGATTTGTGGTTGGTATTCTTGTACATGTAATTAGTTCATCTCTATCATGCATCATCAGGTTACAGTACCCATCTTGTTGGAAAGTGGCACCTAGGGCACTACACATCTGCCAGCACCCCAACACACAGGGGCTTTGACTCTTTCTTTGGATTCTATAACTATGGACATGATCATTTTGACCACACCCATGAGGGCTTCCTAGACTTATTCCGAGGAGACGAGGTGGCTAGAGAGTACGGTGGACAATACTCCACACATCTCTATGTAAAGGTGATTTTAATATTAGAGGCATTGTCACAGTTTTGGTCACCATTTTGTTTGGCAGGCAAACACGTTGGAAATGACTTAACAGTGTTAACTTTGTACTGTTAACCCTTTCCAAGTCCATAGCGAAAAATTTACACACATACAGCTGTTTCGAGAAAGGTTGTCGGAAAAAAGCGCACGCGACAATCCCGAAAGGTAATCTGGGATATGATCAATGAATTTTAATAAGTCAAATAAATACATCAAACCCGCGATGCCTACTTCTGTTGCATTCTTTTAGCACTCGCAAACATACGTCCATGGCGTCTCTTGCCATTTTCTCAGATTTCCCTGAAATGCTGAAGTCAAGGCCAGGAACCGTGAACTTAAAGCTACCCACAATACCTTTTGGAATTGTCGCGTGCGCTTTTTTCCGACAACCTTTCTCGAAACAGCTGTATACAGATGTATGGAAAATTAAAAAAAACGCGACTATTCGCTTTGTAACACGGCTACATATCTATCGGATTTAATCAGTAAAATATTTTGATTCTAGTTTATCGAAAATAATTGACATCGGATTCAAATACAGACACTGTAATCTCCGACGTGTTATCGTGCGTGGCAGGCGTAGAAAGGGAAGGGATAAAGGGGAGTTCGAGCGCGAGCGCCAAGCGCGAGGAGAGAACGGTGATCGACGGGAATGCATTGGAATTTTGTCATGTTCCCTGATGTCACCCATGGGAATAGTTCCACGTCGAAGTTTTCGGAAATCTCCTCTCAGTTCGTAGAATTAAAACTCTAAGCTAACTCTAACCCCAACCCCAAGTTCTAGAAAAAGGCTTTCAATCCGGAATTGTTTCATGTTTCCCTATTCTCGCCCATGGTTGGTCCCACATCGAAGTTTTGGGAGATCTCCTCTCAGTTAGGAGAAAAGCGTAGTTTTGACCCTAACCTAAACCCTAAGTCCTAGAAAAACGTGCTGGTGACGTGTTTTTATTTCGTTTTAGGAAGCTCAGAGAATTATTTCAGAACATAACTCCTCCAAGCCGCTCTTTCTATACATGGCATTTGAGAATGTGCACGACCCAATACAAGCACCAGAGGAATACCTGAACAAGTACAGTTTCATCGAAGACAAAGATAGGAGAGGCTACGCTGCCATGATGGATGCGGTCGATGAAGCCATTGGAAACATAACTACAGCGTTTAAAGAGAAAGGGTAAGGATTATACACCACTGATGCATAAATTTATGTACTGAACACGGCGTCGCCATATACCACCACAAAACTGGCTGCATTACGAATCAAAACGCTCGATTTCGAGCCTGGGATAATCTGTCCGATCTGTCGTGCTCGCCTTCGTTGCGCGGTTGGTAACACAACATTGTTCCGGTAACGGTATTTTACACAAGGCGATTTTTTTTATTGATTTTCTTTCGCGAAATCCAACCAAAATGGCATCCACTTGGAGAGGTTTTGCAGTGCAATATATCGCCAGTGCGATGACTGAGCGACATAGTATACCGCCGAAAGTACAATGGCTCTACCAGGCACGCCACATGGATGGTGCCAAAATTGAACCTAGCACCTGGCCTGAAAGCTAATTATTTTCACAAATCGGTGGCTCAAAACTGGTAGCAAAAACAGCTGAGAGCAAGAGAGGATGATCTAAGAGAAGGATTCCCTGTGACCCATGATATTTTTTAAAATGTATTTAAAATACTTTCGCGCCATACTGTGAAAGTTATTTTTATTTCCTTCTGATCGAGGCACCGACATCACGTTACTCGAACTGACCAATCAGGTAGCGATCTTAAAATAGATCAGCTTTAAAAATAGATTTCAAAATAGATCACAGGAAGAGACCCATGTATGCCGGGGGAATGCTTCTCTTAGATCTTCCTCTTGCTGAGAGAGAACGTTGCGCATGCCTATCTCATGACAATTCCGGTCCTAGTCACTTATTGTTACTGTTACTTCATAGTTTCTGTTTCTTCTATTATTCCAGGCTATGGAATGATACACTTGTAATATTTAGTTCGGATAATGGCGGAGATCCTGTCAACCGCGGCTTTAACTACCCCCTGCGTGGATTCAAGAGGACACTATGGGAGGGAGGGGTGAGGGCGACCGCTTTTGTTCATGGTCAGATGCTCAAGCGAAAAGGAGTGATATCTCGTGAGTTAATTCACGTGACTGACTGGTACCCAACTCTTATCAACTTAGCAGGTATCTGTTGCATTGACGTTCTTTTAATTATTATTTTATCATTCAAAGCGGGAGACGCACGTTATTGCGGCAGTTATTGCAAGTTGAAACCTTGTATCTATTTGCGTCTCCGTTTGGCCAGGTCTTGCGCACGCTTGTATGGACTTTCAGTGACTTGTGTTGATCGAGATCAAATTTGCACTGACGCAAGCCGACGCAAATTTTTCACAGTTTGGCCACCGAACGCAAGTCAACGTAAGTCTTGTTGTTTACTCCGAGTACTGAATGGCAGCGTACGCGGGAGCCTGTAGTTTTAAAGGCGGCAGGGCTTTCAATAGCTTACGGGGAAGGTGTTTGTTATCTGAACAACTTTGCTTAACATTCGACTAAAAGTGAAGAAAGTAGACGACGTGGCTGCCTGTGTTAAACTGATAAGTGCGATAGGCAATAAACTAGCCGGCTTCTATTGAACCTTAAAAGGGGTAAGTAACGCTGTCATTCATTACGAATTCCAAACTAACATGACCGTGAAATCTCAGTTACATTAGACTGCAAGCAGTCCCCTTTCGCATAGTTGTAGTCTACAGTTGCATAACGAACAAAGGAGGTTTTTAACAATATAGACCATGGGGATATATATTATTCAGTCACCGAGTGACGTAAGCTACTCGGAAACAAATTCCGATTTCCCCCAACAGGAGTCGAACCTATGACCTTCCGCACACCGGTCGGACGCTCTACCACTGAGCTACAGGTGACTCATGGCAGCTAAGGCCATATACTGACTAGGTTCAAATGTGACAACGTCCCGGTATACTGCTGGGATTCGATTTGTCGATATGTGTGGAAGTGGCTACATTTTAAGCTTGTTAGAAATATTAGAAATATATTAAATAAAAGTAGTTTTCTTCAAAGCGTTTTCCTAATCGAGTCTTCGAACAATTTCGTGGCACTAATCAGTATCTGCAGAATATTTTTAACTCGTCAAGATCAGTTGCGTCAAAACTTGTACCTTGCAACTATCGCTTTGTAATGCCGGATAAATATACTGAGTACAACGTCAACAAGGAGCTATTTAAAAAAAGAAATAGTGTTTCGTTTCCGGAACGATTAGAATGTCGGGAAAGATTGGATAGACCTGGGTTTGAGAAATTGACGAGAAGATCCTGGGTCGAGGGTGAGTATCACGGGGTCAGGCCAGGGCTCACGGCACTTCCCTTTCCCGAAACTCAGTTGCGTTAGTTCATAGCATAGTCTATAGCTAGTACGCGTTGGCTGGGTTGAAGACGACCGATTCCAGACGAGAGGCCCGAAAAACATCCGCATAAAGCTCGGTGCGGCCCGAGCAATTAACCCGTAAACAGCTTTCCTCAACTTTCCGTTCCTCGTTCCCCGTTCCCCCATTCCCCGTTCCCTGTTTTAGAAATAGCCAAGATAAAGTCAATAACAAAGTTGAAAATGCAGCTAGAATATTTACATTACAAGCATTTCAGTCGTCAAATATTTCTATTTGTACTACATTTGAATTTCTTATTGTCTCCGTGACGATCATTTTATCTATACTTGAACAACATGTGTTCGCCAGTTTGTTTGTCTTTGCTAGAACATGTTTACATTGCAAGTTACGAGGGTTATTCTGATTGGATAGTAGCCCCACTGTGTAAATAGTTCACATCGAATCCAAAACAATACCGTTTCGATATCTGATCCTCGTAGGTGGTACAATAGACTCAAAGCCTGTTCCAGTTGACGGCTTTGACGTATGGGATAGTATTTCAACTGGAACACCTTCGCCCCGGACAGAGATTCTCCTCAATATTGACTTCCCTGAAAAAAGGCCTGGCCTTTTATTGACGTACGTCACGTGGTACACGGGAGCGGCAATTCGTGTCGGTGACATGAAGCTGTTAATGAACGTGCCCAACGCCACTTGGTACCAGGTTCCAGAGGAAGGCGGGATTGCTCCAGACATGGAAGAGATTTGGGTACTAGCTTCCTTGTCTTATTTTCTCTCGACCTACTCTAGATTATTTGGCATTTCAATAGGTTGCTTCAAACGCGCGAGGCTAAGAGACGTTATATTGCTCTATAAAATTGTCACTTTTGTATCCACGTCAACAAACGCAAATATTCTCCCAAATGCTTTAAAACACTATTTTAGGCTGTCTGGTGTGCTTTTTAAAAGATCTATAAATGAATTCTAAGCTGCGCTATAAAATTTATATCTGTTCGGTCATTCTAGGGGAACTTTAGACTTCACGAATTTATTAGGACTTTTTTAGACATTTCCCGAAAACCTCAGCTCTAACTAATTTTTCCTTTCCGAAAATCCTACCTGACCATTTTTCCTTTCCGAAAATCCTAGCTGACCTTTTTTTGACCCAAAACGAAACGTTTATCTCTTCGAAAACAATAGGCATTAATTTTCCCATGTTAAGAAAGTTCGAGATGATATTTCCCTAGCCTGATATCAGGCTCCTGAAGAAAATTTGCGAGCGAAGCGAGCCGAGTCACTGCAGAAGGAAAGCGACGGAGCCTGAAGACATTCCTTTGATGCCGCCGATCCGCCCTCCAGTAATTAGTCCTGTTATAAAATGTCAACAAGTCACCTGGAGTGTTTGGCGTGTTTCCCAAATTAACTTCTTGTTAAGCTAGAATGGTTAAATAAATTATTTCCCACGGCAAAAATGATCATTGCATTTCAAGTATTACTCATAAAACAAGCTTGAAAGTAAAAATTGCTAAAAGTAAGCGTATAAAGCGGTGAGACGGCTTCGTCCACGAAATGTACCGAAATAAGCGTATGCAAATATGTAATTTTAGCCAACGCTAACGTCTGTTGAATGTTCAATTTTCAGCCGTAATTTTCTCTTCGCAAATGAAAGGACTCCAACGCAAAAGATCGCCGGCTAACCGGCTCCATGTCCATTTTTTTGGCAGTTTGTATCCTTCCATTTCGAACTTCAGCTTTCAGGCCTAAACGGGACAACTCTTCGACTTGGTCTTTCATTATCGAAACTGCAACGGCGACACAATTAGAACAGTAGATCGTTCTAATCTCCACCCGAGGTTAAACTCTTACCAAAACCAGTCGGGAGAGTCCCAAATACATCGCGCTCTTTTGCCACAGATTCTAGGCATATCTTTTGCTCTTCCTTGAGCCGAGGGATATCTGAAAGATCTGATGGCAAAGAATAAATTCCGTAACGCTTGCTCAATTCTCCTGTATTCAACTTCAACAAACAACGCGTGACATTGTGTTGTCAACATCTGTCATCATTCACCGCGAATCTGTCAATATTAAGCAAAATGACCAATCAGATCATGATACCAGAATCTGGTATCATGGATCGGCGGCGTCGAAGGAATGTCTTCAGGCTCCGTCGCTTTCGTTCTCGCCCCAGGCAGCGACTCGGCTCGCTTCGCTCGCAAATTTTCTTCAGGAGCCTGATCTCAGGCTAATATTTCCCTAAAGAAAACTCCAAACTTTATTCCGAATATCTGTGGCGATTATAGGCCTTCCGAACAGATATTTCACCGAAACGATCCGTTGGGTGCCCCTGAAATATACTGCAGGGTCGGTTGTTTAAAGGATTCAACTAATCCAGGATTAGCGTGAATATTGATTTCAATTTTGTAACTTTTCAATGAGGTTTTCTGTTTATATTTATTTTGGTCCTTCAATTTTGACTTTGAGTAATCCAATCTGTAGTGAAAAACACTTTTATATAAGAGAAATTAAAACTTCGATTGATTTTTAATCCAGGATTTACATTAATCGCCTTTTATTTCGGGCCCTGGGTCTTTCTCTCTTAGGATCAAAAGACAAACATTGTAGAACTGGCCCTCTTCAATGTTACCGCTGATCCGACTGAGCGACATGACATAAGCCACAAGTATCCCAATATTGTGCGACGCCTGAGGGAACGTATACATGAACATAGAAAGACCGCTGTCCCACCAGGGATCGTCCCAGAAGATATAATAGCGTTGGCTGTAGCCATGAAGAACAAGGCTTGGTTGCCATGGAGAGATACTTGTAATGTCAAATGATTATTGTTATCGGAGGCTTTTCTTTTTTAAATTGCTTTTAGTGTTAAACGTGTAAATAAATAAACTAGTAAATAAAGTAAGGCATCGTTGCGCAAAGTAGGGCAGCTGTAGTTCGCCAGTTGATAGGAATAGACCTTTCTCCAAAATGGCCGCCGCAAATTCATATTAAGCTGAGCGAAAATCAATACCAGTACCAGAAAGACCACCTCTTGTTTGGTAATCGTACGAAAGTTTCGTTAGGTTAGGTTCTACCTGAGTCAAGAAAACGGAAGTTGAAAACTTGAAAATTTAGAGACGTTTGTATGACTAGGGGTATACGCCACACCCCCAAAACAAGAGGTGGTCTTTCTGGTGCTGGTATTGATTTTCCGCTCAGTTTGATTTTAATCATTTTGAATTTGCGGCGGCCATTTTGGAGAAAGGTCTATTATATTACGTGGTTGCGGTGTGCATGTGGGTGAGCCTAGCGGGGTTATTGTGTTGTGTTCTTGGGTAAGACACTACATGTGTACCGGATAATTGTTGGGCAAAATCTGGAGGTTTCCCATCCAGGGGTCGTGGCAATACTGCTAGCTGCTTCATGCTACGGAATTCGGAGTTCATACGTGGATTTTTATGAAATTGAATGAAAGTCGAGGAAGGATTAAATTGGTAAAAAATAAAAACACCAACAGTTGCCACGAGAGCACTTTCGCGTTGGGCAAGTCAATTTGGGTGTCCATCTATTTATTATTAACCAATTTTCTCAATTAATAACAAAATAATCCACTTTTCTCCATCCCCATCTCCTCCTTCGCAAACATCTTAACAATCCTCAAAAAATTCTTAAAATTCTATGGGACCTTTCTCTGTGAACCTATGATGGCAATTTTAAATTTCATCAAACCTCAAAGAGATCATGCGATAATAGTGCTAAAATGTATGAAAAACATCATATTCAGGAGAATAGTTCTCAAAATCATTAACCGGCCATAATGTGTGCTGTCACATGCACGAGGTGTAAAACGTGTAAGGAACAACTGACCCCACGTGCATGAATCGTGATATCCAATCAAATCACAGATCATATGGTGATATATTATGTGTTTGTATATTAAGATTCCTGCGGCGTAATAATGTATTCAACACTTTTAAAGAACGATATTCAATAACCCATCATGTCGTATATTTATTTTACGTTATTACAATCACCTTGAAACTGCATACTAATGACGTAGTATTATAGACATCCTTATAGTGTCTTTGATTCGATGTTACTCGGTCGCGATCTCCGCGCGCAAGCTGTATACATATCTCTACAATTTTTCCCGGTTTGATTGCCCCATTATCCAAATTTTAGGTTATAGGTTAGGGCAATGCTGTTTTTCACCCAATCTGGCAACAAATATCCTTAATAAAGACAATTTGAACTACACCACTAACGTATTGGTGGTTTTCATTAACATTACAAAAACTGTTTGCTTGCATGAACAACATCAGAAAATTAACAGGTAAAAGAACTGGCAGAAAGAAACATTTTGTCCAAATTATAGCTTTGTAGCGTTTTTCATAACCGAGTTATTGCCAAAATAATTTACAGAAAATTACAGTGTTTAGTATGTAGCCGCCATCTTGGTGCCCTTCTCTGGGGCAACAACATGGCCGCCATAAAATTGCACAAGAAATCATAGTCTCTTGGTAGAGTATATTCTACCGTCAATATCATTAGCTTTCACTTCAGATCCGTTTAGACTTCACTTCTAAATTATTATCACGTCTGAAAATTTAAAAATGATATAAAATATCCGTTTTTGTGACAGTTCAGAAACACGTTCATCCGGGACATCACAAATTTCAAATAGCTTTATTTCCAAAAGGAATCACTGGATCGATACCAAACTTTGCATAGAGATTAATGATTTCCATTTCTAGAAAATATAAAAAGAATAGCTTTGTAGGATTAACAATTTAGATTTTAGAATTTTGATGACGTCAGATGAAAACAAAGAATACCAGCGTTAGCTTACAGTATTATGTGCAATCTCGTTCCCAGAGTCCTCGTTACCCTTGTCCAGCGGTGGAGCGGCCAACAAGGAGCTCTGGTCAGCTCTGGGGGGAAGCGATCCGCCATGACAGGATTCTTGGACTTCCGGCTCTACTGTGCATGTGTTAGACCCCATGTTTCAACTAACGGACGCCAAGATTCTTGGACTTCCGGTCTTACTGCGCAAGTCAGGCGGATCACTCTATCCCAGAGGTCCTTGTTGGCCGCTCCACCGCTGGACAAGGGTAACGAGGACTCTGGGAACGAGATTGTATTATGTGTTAAACACAAAGACGCACTATAAAAGGCTAAGCTCCTCCTACTTTCCATCTAATTTGCATTTTAGTATTGCACGTGGAGGCTAGAGCTTTGTAATGTTCTTGTATTCCTTTACAATTTTTGTATCCACTATGAACATAAAACCTTATAATGTCTCAAATTTCCTCGTTTGTTCTCGGTAAGATGTGAATTAAAACTTTTAGAACAGATAATTCAAAATTATGTACTTCAAATATGAAACTTTCCTGACCGAGTTTGAATTTCGCGGGTTGTGTCAGCGTAAACACGCACGTTAGTTATGATAATATTCTATGTTCTTTTGCTGTTTCTTGCACACCGAAATATTTCAAGAAACTAAGTCATTATTCCGAGGGATTTAGAATGATTTATAGAAAGAAAAACGAAACATCATTTATTCTCTACTGACGACTAATTTTCAGCTATTGTCTCGTTCGCTGTTGATTGACAAATGAACTCGAGGTACCTTAGGTACCTCTCCTTTTATAGTGCGTCTTCGTGTTTAAATCGCAATACTGTTCGGCACTCTCTCTGGTAACAGGTATGGGTATGGAACTTCCAGAGGTGCATTGCGTTTTCTGATGGCTTCGGAGATCTTCTGGAGAGAAGCCTGGAAACGAGAAATGGCTTCTTCCACCGCTTCACTGGTCAGGAGGCTTTGCGAGTAATCTCCAATGAAACGCTGTGAGAATACAAGAAATTCAGTATATTACAACATATACCAGGAAAACAACTAAATAAAGCAGTCCCATTTACACATGATGCTTATATTAGTGAACGATGGTTGATCGTTTTAAGCTTTGTCGGGTGAACTTTGCTGTTTACAATCTCGATTTTAGAAATTCACCCTATATGACAACACTGAGATATCGTAAATAGAAAGAGCATATCAAATTAGAGCTGCGGTCACGGATAGCGCATCTTGAAAAAAAATTGGCAATTTTTTCAATTTCACTTCACCTCCACCCAGGAGTATAAATGGGTATTGGCGAGAAAATCGTCGGGTAACCTGCGATGAACTAGCATTCCATCCAGGGTGGATAGCAATATTCCTAGTTAGCTTCATGCTAAGGAAACCGGTGGGATAAGTTTAGAGTTACATTTTTGGTTGCATTGCGTTCCTGCGTGTTGGCCTAAACCAATCAAATTTCCTGCTAGACTCTACGGTCCCATCTTCATTATTGATGACCGAAACGTCTATACAACAATCAAAAGAGTCTCACAAAACCCCTTCAATTTAAATATGTCAACTCCTGACTACTCGTATTCAATTTTTAGACTATGTGTATTCGTTCGCTTGTTGTTCGCGTTCTGTTTGCGCATAATCATTTCAAGGTCAAAGTAAAATCGCTCTAATGTATCAAATACTTGTAATAATTGTTGTGTTTATACCTCGTCTTCTGCTATCCTCGTCAGAGTGTACACAGTAGCAATATGCCAACCGGCTTGCCACTTGTTGGGCAGTGTATCCATGATGGACTTCAGAGTTGCCTCGTTTTTGCTTGTGGGTGGTGGAAGGCGCATCACAGGCGGGATATTTGGGATGAAGCCTGTGATTTCCATCTGAGGAAAGTTCACCGCTGCGTGTTGACACGAGCATGTAAACACGACACAGGTCAGCACGTCAACAAGCTGGTCACGTGTTTGCAGGCTCCTGGGAAACTCGTGATCTACGTCGCCTTCTCTAACAGGGAAGCCATTGTCGTGAATGTCCATCACCCAGGACTGCAGTTCGTTATCTTTGGAAACCTCATCGTCTGACTGATAGAAAATGCTGATGAATTCTGCGATGAAATCAGAGATGGCCTTCCACATTCGAAGTCCGTCATCCCTGATAGTAAGTGGATTATATTAAATACCATCGGTCAGGTGTAACTAATAGATATAAACACAAAGGATACCAAAACGGTTAACTGGATTTATCATGCTTTATGTGTTTGACTTTGTTTGAAATCCGTCAACACTATCACAACTTTTCACCATGTCTTTTTTTTCCAACTCATTAAAAATTCATCAAGTTATAACGAGCAAATCATAACAGGAACGACAGTTTCGATATCTGGTCTTAGATAGATTTGGACGATTTTCGTTTAACTCTTAGTTTCGTTTCGAAACACTCGATATAGTGATTCATCCGATTTCTATCTTACTTCAGATTCAGAATGGTGCAATCTAAGCTAGCCTAAGAATCAATCCGGGCTGGAAGTTTGTTCATTTATTTATAAGTTTTGGAAGGAACAAGGAAACTACAATGTAATCGTTTAGGTACACAATGCGTTGGATGCAACCATGAGAATATTATTTTGTTAAAAACATCCTTGAACTTTGTGATCACTCCTATTTAATGTTATATACTTATACAATAATTATTATTTTACTGAGAATTCTACCATCTCTTGCGTTATTCCAGTTCCTTCCTGGCCCGCACAGAAGCTCCGTCAGTCATTGTATTTTTATAACACGGCCACTCTGTAAATACGACCACATTCTGGGCTCCCTTGGTGGTCAGATTAACGTGGCTCCATTGTACATTGTTTCGTAAAATAGAAATTAGAAATTTAGATGAGAGGGGAAAAGATGGCATATATTAAGTGGTCTTCAAGGGGATTTTTTTTATTCTGAAATACTACCAAAATCATGTTTGTTTACCTGTAAAAATAGTTGGGCAACTTCTCGATGTCATCCACACCTCTCTTCTTCAACATGTCTGGTAAAGAGAGCATCTCAAATTTGAAATTCTTGTACGTCTTTTCCAAGAGTTGAATGTGGCCACCGCCTCCTATGCTGAGAGTTTTGTCAACAATCCCTCCTTTTGCGATCAGTTCATTCCTTCCAATAGTGTTGATGGCCATAACGGAACGGAGATGAGGAAACAGAAGTTGGAAGACTGGGTGGATTGATGGCAGCTGACGCCACGCGGCAACAGCAAACGCTTCCATAAGCAAATGAGTTTTCATTAAATGAGTTCCTATCTGCAAAAGTACGAAATGGAATATCGAAACTATAAAAAGGTTCTCAGTTCAAAGGTTAAACAAACTCTTACCGACTGGCGAGATTTCTCCCACAAGACAGGCTTCAAAAGGGAAAAGAGGTAAAGCCGCACTCGGGCCAAACTGGCCCACACTGCCGGAGCTTATCCCGGTTTCCGTAGCATGAAGCCGACTAGGAGTATTTCTACTCCCCCAGGATGGGATGCTTAGTCCATTGCAGGTTACCCCCAAGCATTTTGTCGCCGGTACCCATTTATACTCCTGGTGGAGAGAGGCAATGTGAGAGTACTAGTAAAGGGAAAAGAGGTCATATGTATAGTTACTTTTGTAAATAAAATCACGAAAATAGAGTGAAGGTGAACGACCAATTAAAGACTGCTTCAGATATAAAGATCTGGAAGAGCAGCAAATGGGCCATTTCCGAGTTGCCTTTTGCCTCTGTTTCAAAACGGTTCCTGGTGCTCAACGTTTCGTATGGAAATGAGTTTGATTTGCACCACGATAAACGTCTGTCAGTGCAAGTAAAACTCATTTCAATATGAAAGTTGTATACCAAGACAAATAAAAATTGCTACAATACACAATAAAAAGATACCAAAACTGTAAAGATGCAAGAGGAAAATTACCAGAATATCAATCAAACAAAAAATGCAACCGGAAAACGGCTCCAAATTTGTGTAGAGCAGCCTTTCGAAACATGTTTTCCATGGAGACATCAAGGCAACATTGAAGTTCAATAAAAAACAAGGCGTTCACCTTTGTGGTGAACTCTCACTTCATTCATTACTGTTTTGCTGAAGACGGTTCAGTAGTAAATATACCAATACGTGTAAAGCACGTGCAGAGCCATCGTACTGGTCATTAGAAATTGTGTTTAGTGACGTTTTCTTGGTCGCGTTATATGTCATGATTTGCTTTGATACATATTATCCACACATTTTAAACCCTTTCACTCCCAGAGTCAAATCTCGAGTCAATAAATGTGGCTGTAACGTACTTTTAAGTCTGTGGATGAAACCCTAGTTTGTGACCATTCAAATGAAAGCTTCTGAGCATTACTTTCAAGTGGTACTGTTTGTTTTTGAAAACGTTGCAAAATGAACTTCAAGACTTTCCCCTCAGTTTTGAATTTAGCACTCTTGGGAGTGAAAGGGTTAAACGTTCTTTTACCTGATGTACTTGATGGTCAGCGTTGCGGAACCACATTTTTGCCAGCAGCCAATCATATTGTGAATCGTCAGGAGTCCATATTGGGTTGGTGTCGCTGGGTTGTTGGAAAATTTGAATGGCAATAGGCACTAGGTCCCCGGAGCTCTTCACATAAAATAAACAAATAGGCTCTGCTTTGTGATATCCACTGCATTTGATATCTTCGAGTTCCTTGTAGTCAACAATGTAAATGTGTCCTGCCTGGTTGAGGAAAAAAGAAGAAAATCAGCATATATAATAGGGCCATGTTTGTTAAGGTTGGTGTATTTGTGAATGATGTCTTTATTAGCTTAAATTTAATGAACATTAAATTTAGTCTGGCGAAATTAAATTTGTGATAAATTAATAGCGACTATGCCATTCAGTAACTGACGCAAATAAAGAGAAACACTGGCATTCGGTACTAGTTTTAGCCAATCAAAGGCGCGCGTGGCATGATTGAATCGGACATGGATGCTTCTGGTTGTGAGATGCTTTTCCTTCTTGGCCATATTTGGGATGCACAAAGTGTCTTTCAATTGAAGGAAACCCAAAACAAAAAGTTTACCAAGGTAGAGAAACACCAAAAATGTAATAATAAACCAAAAAGGAACGAAGCTGGTTAAGGATGGGGATGATTGAGTATTTCGAATGGCGAAATTGAAAAAATTTAGGCTAAATGTGTCATCCGTGACGTAGCTCCTTTAAACTTGTCGAATTGTTTGGAAGCTGATTTGAACGTACTTTTTACTATTTTGTACTTTTTTTTACGAATTTTTTATTTTATTTTTGAGGGAACTTAAATTGAGCACTTTACCGAGCGTAATTTCTACAAATTACTAGCTCAATCTGCATGGGACTTAGTTTGCAGTATTTCCGAAATACATGCTCACTGAAGTAGATTCTGGCATCGAGTCGCACAGGGCTAAGGACTTCAAGCAAACTATTTATGATTAATAGATTGTTCATCAAAGAATGGCATGGTATGCGAACTCGTCCTCACCTGAATTTCTTCTGTCAATGTCATTCCTCGGTCGAGGAAGCTTTTATTAACCATTTCGTTTGTAACAGGAAAGTTGCTTGGCAATTTGCTGCACCGTTCAATGACACATGGGTTGCATCCATTGAGGAACTGATAACCAAACATTCTATCCTCCATCCAAAGGTCATCGTGAGATATTTTAGGTACATCGCCTGTCCAACCAGTAAAGATCTTCTTGAAGCTGTCAAAATTGTCCCAGCTGTCGCAAAGAGTAAACAGATAGGACAGCCCAAGATTCGAGGCTCCTTTAATACGACCCCAGTGAAACGATCGTGAGCTCTCGTCGGAAAACTGTGCATCTCGAGGGAGATCACCATGTTTTGGAGCATCAATAAATCCTGGCAAATCAATTACACCAGGTGGGAGACGTCCCCAGGGGTACTGCTTTTTGCGTTGTTGTACCTCAAGAATTCGCTGGCCCCTTATGACTTCCGGTTGGTCTTGAAATGGAAGAAGAGCTATAAAGGATAACAGTTAGTCGTTGTGACGAACCTATCTTCTTCGCACCAAGTGGTGCTGTGGTTCCCAAATAAACAGGTTTAATGCCCTGGGGTGTTTGTGTGTGTGGGGGTTGGGGGGGGGGGGGGGAGGGACTACTCCTCGGAATTTTTGGTGGGTATGCCGCCCGGTTCTCAAAATTTCAGACCTAAAACCATACCCATTTTCGGACCTGACCTCAAAAATCCCTACTCGTTTTCAGACCTGGTAAATAACGCCTTACCATATCGAATGATTTATCTTTCTCTCTTTTTCGTCTGAAGATGATAGCCCGATGAAAAGAGACGCTCTTGTGGTTCTCTTAAAAAACATACCCAATTTCGGACAAGAAGGCAAAACCATACCCAATCTCAGACCAACATTTTAAAAACTATGACCAATTTTCAGACCAAAACGGCTCAAAAAACCATAACCTTTAATTTGGGGCGGCACATACCTATATAGCATACATGCAGTGTCCCCCAGGGGGGTGGTGGGTGGGTTAAAGGGGAACAACAAACGTGACACTCCATCCTTTTAGAGGGTTCCAAGACAGAGGTATCAAGTTTGGTGGCGGCGCTTTCCAGTCTACGCGGCGTACAGGCACTTAGCTGATAACACAGGAGATTATGGGAGTTGTCACGCGTTGACTTGAGTGAGATCCTCAGGAGGGGATGACCGAAGAGCTATATCCCATGATTTACAACAACAACAACTACAACAGTTTCCGTTGTATTCAAACATTGGTGAAATTATTTTGAGAATTTTAAGCATTGTTTTTCGATTTTCTAGTCTACAGCATAGTTACTAGAGGGAAATGGTTATGAAGCCCGGCAAACTTCAAAGGAGCAAACAAAGAGGCCAAGATTTATGTTGGAAGGTCCATGACCGTGCACATCTTTTGTTTTGAGCTCATACACTATGCATGAATTACGTAATCGCAACGTTTCTATTGGTTAGTTGCTTGAACACACGTAACCACCTATTGTATTTTGTCAGGTTTTGTCCCGTTCAACCCCCAAAATAGCGAACAAAAACATATAACAAAGAACTTTGCCGGGCTTCATAACCATTTCCCTTTATTAACTATGTCTAGAGCGACCGGAAAACGCAAAACGATCATAATGTTCATCTCGGAAAATATTTCGGATCTTCCCGATAACATAAACATTATATTTAGCATAATTCTCCATTTTCCCAAGTTTTATTTTTACTGTAAGAGTTCCACCCTTCACTTCTGCTACCAATAACTACCTGTTCCTTGAAAAACAACCATATCGGAGACAACCCATCGATAACACGGAAACTCGAAAGCCTTCTCTTGCCTGGAACTTGCCACAGTGATCTTGTTAACGAACCAGTTAGGATTCTTGTACCACCAACCCACGCCATCATTTTCTAGACGGATCATCAGTACCGCTCCAACGTCCATCGCCTGCACTGTATACTCGTCAGTCTGTCCGGCTTCGAAGTCATTCCTCCAAGACGCAAGACGAATCTTCTCCGTTTTACCTTTGGTTCCTGAAAAAAGGGACCGCAACACAGCAATTTGTGAAATGGCGGCCGATTGATTATTCTTTTGTATGCATGTTAATTGGTCCTTTTAGCCTCGTTAGCAGATGCACAATTCAAAATAATTTTCACTCTACAACGAAGCAACAAGGGCCAATTTATATGCGTATAAAAGAATAATCAATTGGCCGCCATTTTGGAATAAGGTGTATAGGGAAATATTGCTTGGCTGGGATTATAACTTGAGCTGCAGTGAAAACGAGCACTAAAGGTTTTTTTCACACTTCATCAAGCCTTTCGAAACAAACATGTCGAGATTTGAGGTTTGTTTGTCGTATCGCCGGCGAACGTTTGCTCAACGAGATGCAAAAAATTGCCAATCAAACAAGCTATTGAAAGTTTGCTAGCATCAAAGAATGTTGTCGCGATTCTCCCAACCGGATTCAGTATATCCGTGAAAACAACAGATTTTAACCACATGCCGAGCCCGGCAAAACAATACTGAAATCGACTAAAATGCAAGAGAAGTCAACATCCTACACGGAATCAGTATTTCATACTCAAATCTCAGTGTCAAACTCTCTGGAACTCTACAGAGCGAAAGCCCAACAGGAAATCAAACACGACCTCTAAAAAATTGCTAGAGTGAACACAGATGTTGCCGAAGGATGGTTTCGCGCGATTTCTTCGCATCCTCGGAACAACTTATTTCTCGCAGTGTGCTGGCCTGGTTTTTTTTATTTTTGAGTTGATACTGTTGTTGTTTAGAAAACTGGTACGTGATATAAGCAATTGACCTCGCGAATTCTTATTGGTCCAATTTAATTAATAGGTCAAGGGGCGGAGCTGTTAACGAGAAGGAACAACAGGGGGAGGAGTCTAATCACTGCACTATTTTCCAAAGATGTAGACAGCCTCTCTTTTCTCGTTCTCCCGCTCCCCACCCCCACCCCCTCGCGCTCGCTTCCGCTCACTCTCGCTCGCTTCCGCTCACTCTCGCTCGCTGTTAGCGTCGAGAAAACAGAGAGGCTGTGAACAGTCTACTATTTTACCTGTCAGCCACACAAAGATGTTAGCATCGGTCCCAGCAATCGACTGGCTTCCAGTCTCCACGCTAATGAAGTATGTAGCCACATGATCTGGTTCTTGGCTTGAACGCCTAATCGATCGCATTTTCTGCGTCCACGCATACACTTCCTTTCTTATATGAGCTATGCAGTTAGGATGATAAATAGAGCAAGCCGGTAGAAATTCTAGTGAAGCTGGTAGATTGCCAGAGTTAACATTGAGTAGCTCAGTAACATCCGGGGGAAGGAGACATGTTAATGTGACGTCAGCCAAGTCCAGCCAGGGATGAGTGGCCTCGTCCCAGAATCTGGCGATATTGAGAAGTTCCGGTGGGTCGTCTGATCGGACCTCGTGCAGAGTCAACTGAAGCTTGTATTTGATTGGCCCACGAGAAATTCTTTCTTTGATCTCTTCCTTCAAATAATCTTTGCTTCTAGTTTCCGAAGGCAGTCTCGCGTTCACCCTACAACAATGTAATTTCATTTTTATGAGATTATGTTTGGGACGATAGGAAGTAAACGATGGAATGTGTGTATGTCAGTGGATCAGTAGATTGATGAGTCAGTGAGTCGATGAGGTTATTGGGTCGCTATTTCGACGAGTTAGTGAGTCGATGAGTCAGTAGTCCGTTGGGCATTGGGCATTGGGCCAGTATGTTGATGAGTCAGTATACAGTCTGACAGTAAACTTTTATTGCGCCGTACTCTCCAAAGTGAGGTATTGGTCTACTTACAATAAAGGGTTGATTGGTTGCGAATAAATGTAATGTTATGTTAAATTAATTAGTTAAATCGTTAATTGTTTTTAATTATGGAATGAGAATCCGTTTCTTTTTTAGACTTTAGGTATACATATTTACCTATACTCTTACACTTATTATGATTGTCTGCTTTCATGAAGTATTTTATCTTCTCGTAATTTTCAAGAATCATGAAGCAATCGTCAATTTTTGGAAGGAGGGAAGATAGATCGATATGTCAGTGGGTCAGTAGGTTTGGTACGTGTATGCGTTAGTAAGTACTGTGTAAGTTGGTGGGTTACTTGTAAGTAAGTAAGTAAGTAAGTAAGTAAAGTCAGTCAGTGAGTGAGTGAGTGAGTGAGCGAGCGAGTGAGTGAGTGAGTAATAATAGTAATAGTAATAGTATATCTTTATTGCGCCTTACTCTCCAAAGGGAGGTATTGGTTTAGTTACAATAAAGGTTTGAACATTAACTAATACAAAGAATAAATGACAATGAGTGAGTGAGTGAGTGAGTGAGTGGGCGAGGAAGTAAGTAAGTAAGTAAGGAAGTAATTATTTAATGAGGGTATATAGCACTAAAATAGTTAAAAAAGCTAACAAACCAGTGGCCCTTTATACATTATATACAAGATAAGATAATAAAATTGTGTCAGTACGGAGATACGAGTGAGTGATTCAGTGACTTAATTGATACTATACGTAAAAAAAATAAGCTGTGCCACTAATGAGATGGTTACTTCATAACTTAACCTTGACCCGTCGCCGTCGTCAGATATGATAATCCGTTTGATAAAAATTAAATCTAGTCATTTTTTTTTGTATTTTTGTATTTTTGTATTTGTTTTTAGAGCTGATACACAGACATGACACTAAGTTACACGATATACTTAACAAACTTATACATACGCAATAATAGAAAGATAAATAACAATTAAATAAAGCAAAAAGGAAAAAAGACAACATAGGGTAAACAAAAACTACCTAGATAATGGAATTTCAAAATAAATGGCTTCATAAAAGGGGGATCGAAAAAAAAAAAAAAAAAAAAAACTGGGCGACTGCAGTCTACAAAGAAACGAGAGGGAGCAGAGGCTCCCACTTCTCGTAATGATAGTTAAGATTGTTTTTCTCTCTCGCAATGAAGCGTTCTAGTTGATATGTATTCTTCATTCGCTCTAATAATAGTCTTGGAGATAAAAGTTTGTCATTTAGTTGTTTGCAGAGATATAGCAGATATTTGCCTTCCAAGATAATATAGTTAATTAAAGTGCTGTAAGATTCATTGTTGTGAAGTCCAAAAATAACATCTTTGATCTCAAAGTCCTTACTGATTTGGAGCTGGTCTCTAAACAAATTTACTACTTCATTCCAGAAAGCCTCAACTCGCGGACAATAGAAAAAGAAGTGTTCTAAAGTTTCTGTATCCGCTTTACATAGGTAGCATAAGGGAGAATCGACTTTTTTGAATTTGTAGAGCATATCATTTGTATATAGAATCCTATTTAATATTTTATATTGAAATTCGCGTAATTTGGTACTCAAGGTTACTTTGGTGGTAATAGAAAAATGTCCTTCCAGTTTAATTGGAAAGACTCAGTATTGAAGTAGTTTTCATATCTCTTTATGGCTGTCGGCTTATTTGCAATTTTGGAGATCATACTGCAATACAAAGGTTTTGATTGGATTTTTTCTACATCAATTTTTTCATTGTTATGTAGACATGAAAGGTATTTAGGTTGAAATGTTGTGTGAAGAAGGACACAAGAGCCCTGTTTGTCTTTAAAATAAAACGCCATTGTTGTGGAAGCGCATTAAGTATACTGAAAATTAAGAAAGTATCAACAGGAGAGAGGGCTGATCGCAGTGGTTCCCTTCCAATTACAAGCTCCCCTGCAGTGTCATAGAGGTCACCAACTTTGTATAAACCATGTTCATATATTTTAGCATTAAAAACTGATTTACCACCTATACAAATATGCTTGTTATTCCATATCACTTCATTGGCAACTAGTCATGCTTTACAGTTGAACGAAACCACAGTATTTGCACTGGTTTCTGTTCAGACCGTGGAGGGGCGGAATCTGCCCGCCGAGACTTAATAACTTTTTTAATATTGAAGTAAAAGCCACCAAACTTTTTGACTTTATCTAAAATTTATCTGGGAACAATCTGGTATGACATGTCACTGTTCACGGAACTTGCTGTTACCATGGCAACCATATTTTGACAGACATGTTTGTCCACATTTGGAATTTTCATGTTTTTAAGGAAGAAAATAACCTTCTGGCAATAACTTATACCTTTTTTGACCATTTTAGAATTATTTTAAGGGGGGACCTTCTTAACTACCAGTCTATTCTTAGGAAGACTTCAAACTATCATATCTTTGGATCTCCAACTTCTACATATAAGCTGTTTGGCCATGTTTGCTCAATTGAAAGTACCTTCAAAATTTTTAAGTCACGACCATATTTGGCAAGTCACGTGACCAGGACAGAAAACCCCCTAAAACTCAAATAACTTACATTATTTGACATTAGAAACAATGCCAATGATTAAAGAACATTGCAATGCATAAAGCGACGTATGCATTTGTTGAAATTCACATTAATACCAAAGTTATGACGTCATAAAGACGCAAAATTGTACGTTTTCTTTAATAGATTTGCTGTTTTAAGCGTAAACAGTAATCCCATACGTACGTTTATAAAGGAGGATAGGCTTCCTCTGATCCACAAAAGAAATTGAAACTTTATCAATTTTCCTTCGAGTTTTAGGGATGTCTAATTCTCGCGCGCGGTTTGGGACTGGCACTAGTTACGCACGCGCAATGTGCATTTTTTAACACCAAGTGTTCATACTAATATATCTTGCTGTGTTAGCTCGTCGCAACACGCAAACTTTTCGAGCAACAAAATAATGTCCTTCGCAATAAGTCTGAATCCGGTAGTTAAGAAGGACCCCCCTTAATGGTTTTGTTTACTTCTGAGTCATTTTTGGTGGTTTTCTGACGTTTTGGAAACATCAAGAAATCCAAGATGGCGGATCCAAGATGGCAGCTGTTCGGAAATGACGTATTTTTTACGTCATATTACGTCATCATCTTGCGTTTCATACGTCAAAAGAAACATGTTTGGACGTACTATATATCCTCCAAGTTTCGTTGTCGTAGCTTTAATAATCTTGGAGAAATGGAGTGGGGAATCCACACCCCGGGTCGGAAAAGACCCAAAAAAGCCGGGCCTGAATAGGGTTAACCATTATTCCTGATAAGGTATTGGTACCAGTCAGGTAATGTTGCCCTGCCTGGCTGTATAGGCACCAAACTCCAAACTTGTGTGCCAATTTTAAAGGAGAATCGTCTCCCTTAAAATGTTGACTAACTTACCAAGCGTTTCTTTGGTCATCCTCTGTCAGTAAGCCCGTTTCTGGTGACCCGTCAGCAGGAATTAGTCTGAACCTGACATAACGCTCAACATCGTCAAACGCTTTGAAGTTCAGAATCATTTCTGAATAATACCGCTGGTCGTAAAACGAGTTTGGTGCACGACGCAGGCCTTCTAAGTTACTAGCAAGGCTGAAGTTGTAAAAAGAAAGAAAGAAATATAAAATAAAAAACAGCTTTATAGGTATATTTACGGTATTTAACAATTATCCACGGTGACCGAAGTGGAGGTGAATAGTGCTAGATATCATGATTCCTCGGTAGTCCGCATCGCGTCTCTTTTCTAGCTTTGTTCTGATTCACCAGGCAGAGAAATGCACGCAGACTGTCAGCAGTACTGAAAACCTCTGCCCTTCCACCCAAAAATGCACCAGAGGCGTATTCTAGTAAATTAATAATAAAACTTACTGATCAGGAGTTGTGAGATAATACTCTTTACGGTTGCCAGTGCGATTAGCTTTCATTGCATCATAAATGGTCTGCACATTCCAAAGAACTGTGGATCTTCCAGTTGACATTGGAATATCCAACGGACTATCATCATCATGACTCTCGGAAAATCTTATTGTGGCGCTCAAGAAATTCAACATTGCATCGTCAACGCCCTTCAGAGTTGAATGACGAAGGCAAACAGGGAAAGATCGCCCCGGAGTGAAGAACTCGCATTCAGGAAACTGGGGCTCATCTACGATTGTTGCGATGCCCTGGGCTCCAACACCGACCGAATGGGTTGGCCGCTTCCCAGTGTACAGTGCGGCGGCGCCGAACAGCAATTTGATTTTTCCCGTTTCGAGGCAAAGTTTGACATCATCGAATGTACCGCCTGGTGGGATCTGAAACAAAAGAAGTAAATACATTCTTTACTACGAATCATCTTATTCGAGCGTGTGGGTTTAATTTGAAAAGTTCCTCAGCCGACTGAAACTAGCTTGCAGTGGAGGCTAAATGCGGGGGAATATAATCAATTTGTATTAGAAAAGATTAATTCTCATTAGCCTCCATTGCAAGCTAGTTCCAGTTCAATCCGAGAATACGAAACTCGTCTATTGCGAAACAACAATCAGAATAATTACATTTGCTATTCATCCGCCCAGTCTAGCATTCTTTTGTGACCTAACGGATGTTTTGCTTCATATATATTAACGCTGGAGATCGATGAAGAGTTAACTTAACAGGCCGAGACATGTCGCGCTTTTCTCGCCCTTTTCTCGGTGTTTACTCGGTCTTTTCTCGGTCTTTTCTCGGTCTTTTCTCGGGCTTTATTCGGTCTTTACTCGGTCTTTACTCGGCATTTACCAGCTCGGTCTTTTCTCAGTCTTCAGCTCGGTCTTTTCTCAGTCTTTACTCGGTCTTTACTCGGTGTGTACTCGGCCTTCACTCGATCTTTTCTCGGTCTTTATTGGTCTGTACTCGGTCTGAGGGTCTGAGTGTTTCTTTAGAAGCACGGTGACGAATTATGATAACCGACTAGCGATAATTGTATATAAATATGTCTAATATTTGTCGTCTTGTCTTGTACCGACTGTAATTCGTTTTGTTTTCGTTTGGTTTACGTTTGTTTATAGTATCGTTGTTTGTTTGTATTTTGTGTAGTTGTTTGTATGTGGCGTGTAATTTATAGTAGTCTTTATTGGTCTGTACTCGGTCTGAGGGCGGCAATTTTACTGGTTTAGTATATAATAAAACAATTATTCACCTCATTGTTCGTGAATTCTGGAGGTTATTTACCTCCCGGTTCGATGAGTAATTGTTCTGGAGAATAGAATGCTTATTGCGGTTGAAGTAGATTCAGCGTCTCTCCCCAGTCCCACTCGTAATTTTCACGCTCGTTCCAGATCCTTTTCGGGCCACGTTCAGCCCGACTCTTGCGCTAAAATACGGACTGTTTTGCAGTCTAGGTTGAAGTTGAAATGTGTTTTTTATAGTATTTGAAGACATTCATTCTGGTAGTTTTAAAACGACTTTAGATCTGACTGGGAGTCACCGAGATGAGTGACGTTTTTTTTTAGTTATAAGAACGTAAAGCTAACAGTAAGGGTGTTTCTGACTGGAAATACTGTTGCCACCGTAACCTGTTATGTCATAAAGATTATTATAACTTGTAAACCAGTAATTGGTCATTCGATTAATATCATTATTTTAACATAAACTGGTATAGGTTGGTAGCATACATGTAGAACCATCAAAACAAGGGTTGAAAACAGTTACGAGCCATATTACATATGAACGTTCCTTTACCGTATTTGCTTCCTTCATCTTCTTGTTAAATTCTTCCTCTCCCTTGATTTCCTTGTAAATGTCATAGCCGAAATTTTTCCCTGAAAATACACATCAAGGAATTTTTAAGCAGGAAAGTTTAAATAAATATTTTTTTTAGGACTAGGACTATCGCTACTCCCTTGGATGTGATGCATGTCCATCACAGGTTAACCCCCCCCCCCCCCCCCCCCCCCCCGCCAGCATTTTTGCCAGTAATGAAAATAAACCCACAGATTTAACTGTGTAAACAACTTTCGACACGCGTCCAATTGACAATTCGTTGGTACCCGTTTATACTCCTCTGGGTAGAGAGAGACAGTACAGTGAGAGTAAAGAGTCTGCGCTCGAACCCGGACCGCTCGATCTTGAGTGCAATAGGCGTGCATCTCCCACGATCGATTAGCCCAACTGAAAATACCCCACAACCCTGGAATTCAATAAATCCTTAATTCTAAACGACGATACTATTTTTTCCAGTTATTAGACCTCCCGGGGGTTACTCCCATATGTAAGCTATATAGGTATGTGCTATGTTATGTGCTGATATACCCGCTGATACCCGTTATGTGCCGCGGGATAGCTATAGGGTATGGGTTTTGAGGTGCTCAGTCCTTAAATAAGGTATCCTTTTTGGTATTGAGTGATCCTTCGATAGGGTTCCTTTAAAATTGCAGTGCCTAAACGCCCAGCTAAACGAAAAATATATGGTCTGTGAAAACTGAACGACCGTTAAAATATTAACGAAGCGATTTTAAAATACTGAATAAAAATGACCTGTTCACACAATTTTGAGTTATTGTTTTTCCCTTGAATAGGGTGTCATTTTTCGATTTTCTACCCTTAAATAGGGTCAGGGTTTAAGAACCTTCGCGACACACACCTATCCTAAATTGTCTGCGGACGTATATATCCAATACCCATATATCCATCGACTTCAACAATTCACCAATTTCTGGTTATTTGAAACACGAACGAAATTCGGCTTCCATTTAATTATAAACTGATAAATAACTACCATACATCAATACGTACATTCCATGTTGGTTTCTTCCTCCTAGCTAATTATCCTGCAAGAGGGGAATAAAATATCATGTTACTGGTTTTATTTTGTATGAACTGTACAATTTAATCAAACTTAATCTTTGCTGGAACATATGGTAATGTGCAAGAGTGAAACATTTAAATTGGTACCTGAAATCACCATTCCCTCTACATTATATGCTTTTAGAAAATAAGTTAGTGAAAGTAGAATTAAAGTCAGTACCATTGCCAAGTAGCTTTTAAAAAACTTCATTCAACTGGTGACGTAATGACCAGATAATACATACCAAAAGAGATTTGTTAAATGGCATTCACAAAATAAGTGATAGCTTCTGGCTCAGTCCCTCAGAAAGTACAGAGGTCGCTTGATATATAACTTATGTTTGCTAACCGGTAGTTCGTATAAATTATGTCATTTAAATTTTAAACTGAAAGCATCCGACAAATGTTTGCGGCTTTCGTTCTATTCATAAACATTTGGCAACACAGAGCAACTTCGGAGCGATTTTTATGTGCAGTTGCGCCTTTCAGTGTTCCCAATGACTCAAATAAATGCAACTTAGCTTCTTGACTACCTTGGGTACCAGAGATTCTTATTTCCTTAGCCACTTCGGCTTTGCCTTCTTGGCTCGCTTTCGCGGCTTAGTCGCTCACAGTTGAACGCAAAGGAAAAAAATCCCTCTAGGAAAAGTTAAACGTTTTGCCGTTTAGTTTATCGAAACTCTCTGTAGGCATCTATCAACAGATTTCCATCACTTATTTTACACATATAACTCCATTTTATATTAATAATGGACATTTGTATATCTCTCCAGTCACTTGGAAATTCAATTATCGTCAGTTTGTCCCCTTAAAAAATGTTCGTCACAGTTTTGGTCTAACTGCCTTCATGAAATAGTCCAGCCAGTAAATACCTCGAACGTTTGAATCAGCTGTATATCCCTCTTTGTCTACGAGTTCATGGTCGTCTTGATTTTGCAGACAACTGATAAAGTATTCCCATAATCATTTTGCCTTTCTTGGAAAAAAATGGCAATTAAAATTCCCATGGTAATTTGCCTTTATCAGAACCCAAAGACTCAATGGCTAGTGCAAAGTGTTTAATTGCCCCATTGCTAGAAAAAATATGGGTCTGATCTGTGACGAGCAATTGTCTTTACATATTTCTTCCCTATATTTAATGCTACTAGACAAAGAAACAGTTACATAACAATGCGTGACAGATGAAAACATGTACGTAACAGCCAATAAAAAAAGTATTTTATTTCAAATTTAAAACATTCACCCTTTTAGGTCTGGTTTCCAAGAAATATTTAGTGTAACGGTTTTAAAATGTGTAGTAAATAGTGAATTCTACACCCTTGTATTTGAAAGCCTTCAAATATTCATGTCAATTTCATTGTGACCTTTTGGCCCAGACATCGTGCTACAACATATTTATTATTCATACGCTAATTAAAAGTGTTTTAATTTAGCAACAGTTCATATAGCAGAACACTAAAAAAACTTCAAATACTTCGATTATCTTGAACAAAAAAACAATTTCTTGACTTCAACCCACAGTAAAACACCATCTGATGTAAAAAAAATCTCTGGTTTTAATTAAATTAAGTTGTTTTGACCCCTTGAAAAACAAGTATCTCATTTAATTTTGCTTTCTAGATCCATATTTACAAGGAACCAATTAAGCCGAAAATAAATAGAAGAAAGTGAAAATTATGCTGAAAAAATTGAATATTTTATTTCATTCAAAACGTAAATTTTCAATCAACTGAAAAACAACAACTAATTGAATTATCAAATCGTCACGGAACAGCACATATTATTCTGTTGCGACAAGAATATGTGAAAGCTGAAACGAACATGTGGGGAAAGAATGGTTGCTCTTTGAATCTCCTCTGGGTCCTCTCTTTCGCTGGGTTAATGAGTAACAAAGAGAACAAGTTAGTCGACTCGCTAAACAGGAGTACTCAGGGGGGGCAGGCAGCGCCCTTTGATCTTGCCGCTTTTCCGCTATACATGATCGCACAAGTAAATAAATCTGTCAATCATTCGAGAAACGTACCTCTACGGGAGTTTGATGTGGAAATTTTCATCCATGGTGTCCCACAATGACCAAAGTTCAGTTAAACAGCGACCGAATCGTTCCCATAGATGTTTTAACGTGGAATCGCCAAAATATTTCTGAACGAACACAAACGCACGTCATGTCCGCCATCGTCCACCATGTTTATTTTAAACAAACCAGTACTCAGTCTCGCTCGGCCAAATTTCTTACATGTGCAATCATGTATACTAAGTCCCAGGCCTCGCTGCTAGCCCCCCTGGGAGTAGTCAACGAGCAAATTTTCAAATTTGATTGGTTATTGCCCCAAACGATTATTTGACAGTCACCGAGTTTTCTTTGGTTGATAATTAACTACCGTGGGAAAATAATATCCGCTTCTCAGCGCCAGCTAACCGTAGATTACCGAACGGATTAGCCAGCCAGGATCTGTGTCATAGATCCTTTTTCCCAGCCAGGAATTTTTATTTTCCTCTTTTTTTTTCGCCAGAAAATAGGTGCAATTTTGGTTCCAGGAAAGCAGTTCGAGGCATTTTTCCCAGCACTACATTAATTAATACTGCAATAACATGAAATTTTGGAGCATTTTGTAAAAGTTTTTCAATTTTTATACATCAGTATATATACACTTACCATATATGTCACTTAACCACATAATCCTACTAAGCCTTATAGCTCAGTGGTCTGTAAGAATTACACATCGTGTGAATATATGCGAAATATAATTGTTTACTTTTAAATTAATCTAGACTAAAAACAAAACTCTGTGACGATAGGTTTTCCGTATGTACGGCGATTTGGAACTTTAACTGAAACGTATGTGAACGTGGGGGAAACTTAACTCAAATAGAAGCACCACTTGGCCTACGGGAACAGAACTCGTCACTGTTCTTGGTACCTGGGGATCTACTTCACTGAGACTTCTACGGACGTCAAGGAGGAGACAGAACTTGGTTCCAACAGCAGTTTATTCTTGACTATGTATTCAAGGATGTAATCGAGGATGTAATCGAGGATGTAATCAAAGAAAGCTTTACAAGTTACTTCCTTATATATGATTGTACGCGCGTCTCATTGTTAACAGAGTACAATAAGTGTGCTACCATAAAGATGTGGAAAACAATTACAACGGAAGATAAGGTCCTTTGAAGATAGCGCAACCTAATCAAAATTCTAGTTTAACTCGAGAGCTTATTGTTACTAGTGTTCGTTACCTAGGGAAGAAAGTATCTTTAAAAGTACGTTACTTATAACTAACGAAGCAATTTAAAAGTAGTGAAAAGCTAACAAAATTGTGAGGCGCTAATAAGCGAGATCGTTTAGCAAGTTCTCACCCTAAAAAGCAATTAACTACGCGAACATTCATTAGTGAAACTGGATGTGTTAGTAAATGTATTACAACACAGAAAGTCAATACTAGCAGGTTGTTAATTAGCCGCTCGTGTGGCAGGATAACTAGGAAACGTAACTTAAGAGTAAATATGCTATTTCGACTAAAGATAACACTTTCTAGGACTCAGCGTTGATTAACTCATTCAGTTTTGGCTTAAGTAATAAGTTGTTTCCACAGAATAACTATTGTCGGCTTTTAAAAAGGGTTTTAAACACTGAATACGGATTAACATAAACATTATTGAAAAACGGTAAATCCTCTCATGACAACTCACAACAAAAAATCTGGCTGAGATTTGATCTTTCATTTACAAGCAGTTTTCAAAACGCTGTTAGTTAATGCATTGCCAGTGATAGGTTATCGCCCCGTTGTATCTCAATAAAACTACCTGAATTAATACCTTCTTAATTAAGACTAAATCTCATTTTTCAAAATATGCTATTGTTGGTTGTATTGTGTGGTTCCAGAAAATATTCATGTCACCTTTGACATAGGAATTTACTGTGTATTTCATTCCTTCGCAGAGAGAGCTTGTTTCTGTTTATGTCAGTTATTATAAATAGTTTTGTGTTAACTCACTCGCTTTTGGTTTTTCCCTAAATCATGAACATTCCGTCTTCAGGACGCGACGAGCAAGATTTAACAGAGCGTCGTGACCGCACAGTGTTACTAAATCGCTGGTTTCCTGAAACTGCGCCCCTATTTTGTTCCGGTAAAAATGGTAAACAGTAGCTTTTCGCGGTTGTTTGTTTGCGTATTTACTAAATGGCAGACTCGTTAAAATTTGGTTTCTTCTATTGGACCTCTTACGGACTTCAAAAGTGTTGCCATATACCTTGGATAGATAGGACATTCCCTTTATAGTAGAAAACTTGATTTTCGAGGGAAATAGTAGGATGTTTTATGGTTTGTGTAGCCATTGATGGCAAACAGATGTCAGGCGAAAGCTTCACTTGGAATTAAAAAGTTGAAAAGAATGCTTTTACATTTTATAAAAACAACAAACTTTTCAGCTGCTATATTTTGAACAGAACTAGTAATGTATCGTGTATGGCAGTTAGCACGAGAATGACTCAAGTTTAAAAATTTCCGGTTTGGTGCGGATCTCGTAGGGCCGGAGTAAGGGACGACTGACTAACTCCATACAACACAGTACGTTCAGCATTATTTGTCACTGAAATCAGTTCTTCAAGCGCGGGGTGCTATGCTCACAAATTAAACATCAGCTTTTGGTCACAATGTTTTTTTTTTTAAAGAAAATTGCAGTCTCGCTACGCTTAAATTCTGTTCACATAACTTTAAGATCCTTTAAAGAAACCCCTGCAATTTCTATCAGATGGAGTATTACTACTCAAACAGGAAAACCTGACGAGCTTGGAACGCCAGTTGACTGCTAGCTGCTGGCTATGCTAAACTGTTGAACAACAAACGTAAGGAGGTATAAATGTGTAGTTCTTTTCCAAAGCCGGTCCTCAATTGACAGCAAAACAATGTGGACCAGTTACATACCAAGAGATATTCCGATACAGCAGATTATATTTTTCAGAAATATCCAAAGAAGTGGAAAACCGAAGCAAACTCCTCAGTTAATATTGAAGACACTCATCCATTGCACGCGCGTATTTGAACCGAGTGCTGAGATAGCGGTATATAAAAAAGCCTTGACAGAACAAAAGAGACCTGATCTGTTTTAGCTCTAAGAATGACAGCTTAACAAAAGATGAAAACAATTCAGATTATATCCAACCATTGTTTGCTTGCAAAGTTTTAATCATTAACACTTCAGTTTTACAATATGCACACGCCTTATTTGCGCTTGTCGTCTCCTAGCTACTGGGCAATCAGGTCACGCAAATGCCTGAGTTCGCCACCCAAAAATAGCCAGCGAAAAAATTGCCAGAGTACACTGCAAAAAGCAGAAGGAAGCTAGAAAGGAAGCCTTCAATTTTTTTCCAGCCAGGATCGACATTGCAACTAAAAATCACAGCAAGAAAAGCGTGTACGATAAATTCCCAGCAAGGATTTGACTATCACAATGAAGTTCCCAGCTAGCAGAAATTCAGACTGAGGAGTGGATATTTTGAGGAGCGGCTCCATGAAGAACTCCTGGCTAAATGGTGCAGAGTTTACAGCGTTTACAACGTGTTTTAACGTTCGTTTGGTTTATCAGCGTTTATCGTTTAAAACGTTTCGTTTCTATCGTTCGAAATTCATTCAGTGTATCCCCGGAGTGTATCCGACATGAAACTCTGTGAGAATACAAGAAATTCAAAAATATTAGACTAATATACCAGGAAAACAGCTACACAAAGCATCAAACTTATCACCTTGACAAACGGTTGCCAAAAGCGTACGCATGGTTAAAAGACGTTCAGTGAAAGATGGTTGAAAATTGTTGTGCATAAATTATAATGTTTTCTGACTTGAAAGTTAGTGAAAAATAGATAACTCGTGCTGATAGTTTGAGATATTTCAGCTTACTTGTAAACCTTTCCAAGGAAGTATCTTCCATTAGTGGACTTGTGAGAGCAATTCATACTTTGACAGCTGGTTTTGTAAAAGTTATTTCTATATTGGGGGAGTTCAAGGCTCGTCCCAGATGATCACAGTGCATAGTGTGTCGTTACTGTTACGTGAATAAATGAGTTTCGCAGTTGTGTTTGCAATTTAAGTAATTGCAAGGATTATGGGCTTTAACGGGAATTGAACCCATGACCTCCGCGTTACCAGTGTGATCTCTACCAACTGAGCTATGAAGAAGCCACACATTTGGAACAAGGTTAATTGTGATATCATTACTATAAACATTTCAGACAATGACGAGGTGTACTGTATTGATGGGTTTATAATATCGTTGGAACTTTATTGTAAGTTGTTTTACTGCTAATTGGTTGCCCCGTGCATACCGCCAGGGTTTCAAATTTGCGATCTGAGGACTTTTTGGGGGTTAGAAATTTTGTGGTGACGTTTTTTGGGTGGAAGATTTTGGTAAGGACTTTTTGCAGAGAAAAAGAGGACCTTTTTAGGGTTACGTTCTGGGCCGTTGGACCTTTTTTTTGGTCTGGTTTTAGCCTAATAGGACTTTTTGGGCCGGGGTCTAACAATTTGGCCTAATTCGAGCCTCCCCGTCACTATTATGTACCTGAGTACCCTCTCTGGTTTGCATACTTTGTTGTGTGCGATATAAAGTCTCTAATAGTAGCACGGAAGTAAACTCAGTAAGAAGTATTCTTGCATGTTACCTCGTCTTTCGCTACCTCTGTCAGAGTAGACACGATAGCAATATGCCAACCAGCTTGGGACTTGTTGGGCAGTGTAGCCATGATGGACTTCAGAGTTGCCTCATTTTTCGTTGTAGGTGGTGGAAGGCGCATCACAGGCGGAACATTTGGAATGAAGGTTGCCAAATCAATCTGGGGAAAGTTCACAGCGGCGTGTTGACACGAGCATCCAAACACGATACAGGTCAGCACGTGAACAAGCTTATCACGTGTTTGAAGGCTCCTGGGAAACTCGTGATCTACGTCACCTTCTCTTACAGGGAAGCCATTGTCGTGAATGTCCATCACCCAGGACTGTAGTTCGTGGTCTTTGGAAACCTCATCGTCTGACTGATAGAAAATGCTGATGAATTCCGCGATGAAATCAGATATGGCCTTCCACATCTGAAGACCGTCATCCCTAATTTAAACAAAAGTACAACATAGAACTTATCATCTCTAATATTGGGTGCCATCCGATTCGCGATTAGGCTATTTATAGACGGCTTTTTCACGAACCAGTAGCCAATCGTGTTGAACCATGTTTATGATTGGTTGGAATAGATTGTACGTAGGAAAATATAGGCGAGCAGAAGAGCCAACGGCTATAACATGTGTTTAGCGAAGACGTAATGAACCGGAAACGATACAACAATTTTGTCTTTCGTAGATGATGATAGCATTGACCGGTAGCTACAATTTAACCACCTATAATATGACTATATCCGTATTTTGGAGTCAGAGGTAAGAGTGGCAGCAAGCTCAGAAGAATCTGATTCCGACTCTAAATGTAAATATAATAAGATGAGTTCGACTCTAAATATGAAAGAACCAGTAATTATCGAAGCAAGTACATCTTGGGATAGGGTTGATGACGTAAAGAGAACGAAGATGACGTGAAGAAGTAAACGTCCCTGAAGCTGATTTTTTTTTTTGGGGGGGGGGGGGGTGGGGGCGAGGAGGTGAGGGGGAGGGGGGTAGGGGGGGAGGGTGGGGTGGGGGTTACTCTACAACCATGCAGAGCGTACAAGCGGAATTATATACATGATATTTGTATTCTGGAATAGTCCCAAAATGGCATATATTTTACCTGTAAAAATAGTTAGGCAACTTCTCGGTGTCATCCACACCTCTCTTCTTCAACATGTCTGGCAAAGAGAGTATCTCAAATTTGAAATCCTTGTACGTCTTTTCCAAGAGTTGTATATGGCCACCGCCTCCAATGCTGAGAGTCTTGTCAACAATCCCTCCTGTTGCGATCAGTTCATTCCTTCCAATAGTGTTGATGGCCATAACGGAACGGAGATGAGGAAACAGAAGTTGGAAGACTGGTGGATTGATGGCAGCTGACGCCACGAGGCAACAGCAAACGCTTCCATTAGCAAATGAGTTTTCATCAATCGAGTTCCCATCTGCAAAAAATGCGAACAGCACATGGTCTGAGTAAAAAAGGAATATACAAAATATATAAATTTATCAGGCTAAGTGTAAAAATACATTGTTAACGGGATTTCGCCTACCAGAATGCAGCAATTTGAATGAAAAGTAAATCAAACAAACAATTACAAAAAAAGTGATAAATGGTTACAAATAGTTACTTAATTTTTGTTGTGTATGTAGACAACCACGGAAAAGGAACAAAGGAAGTGGAAGTCTAAGTAACCACGACGGAAACGACAATGACAATGATATGTCCTTTGAAATAAAAAATAATTGTTCTGTTTTCATTTCTTTTAGCATCATGCTATTATCAAGGTCCTTCAAGTTTGTATTACCTCTTGCCTTTAGAACAATCTCATAGGAAAATTATAGCAATCTCATAGCAAAATCTAAAGTAAGGAAAAGAAGGTCAATTCGCCGTCGCGATGAACTCTTGTTATAGTATTCGGTATTCCGTCTTAATTTTGTTTTGCTGAGGATACCAAAGAAATATACCAACATTTATACCGTGCGCGCAACGTTTTGTTTAGAGAAGTTCTCGTCGCTGTCGTTGTCATGAAGTACCTCTCAGATACATGTGTTATCAACCCATATGTTTACCTGATGTACTTGATGGTCAGCGTTGCGGAACCACATTTTTGCCAGCAGCCAATCATATTGTGAATCGTCAGGGGTCCATATCGGATTGGTGTCGTTGGGTTGTTGGAATAATTGAATGGCAATAGGCACTAGGTCCCCGGAGCTCTTCACAAAAAATAAACAAAGAGGCTCTGCTGCGTAAAATAACTTAGAATTGCCGTCCTCGCCATTGCGTTTAATACCCTCGAGTTCCTTGTAGTCAACAATGTAAACATGTCCTGCCTGGTTGAAGAATAAAAGGTTCAAAATCAGTTCAGCGATCAGTTAATTTCCCGCGGCTTAAAACGGGTTTTACAGTTTAGAAACTTTAAAACGCGACTGTTCCCTTTCTAGCGTAGGGACCAATCTCAAATTTAATCAGTAAAATCTTTTGCCTGGTACCGGAATCTTTTAAAAGTTCCTAATTTTACAGAATTCAATTTTTACGGAAATCATCTGGCAGAATATGGCGAAAGGATCTATACAGACGCTTCGGACGTCTTCGGATATGGTCGGGTCATCTTTGAAAAAAATCATATTTATTGGAGCCTATTTATGGGAGCCTATTTAGGCTTCTTTCTACCAGCCACCCAATCACCTTTCCACCAACTACCCAATCATCCCACCCACCTTTTAAGGTAGACTCTCCTCGTACGTATCTCTTTCCCCACCTTCTTCTTAATTGTGGTACAATATAGTACAACATGTGTGACTGACCCTATTAATTCTTGACGACTCGCGATCGATTTTACTTTTCGATTCTTTCTCGTTCCTTTAATTTCTTTCTCGCACTTTCTCTCTATGCTTATATTTTATCCCCTTTCTTTCTACCAGAAAAACCCATCTAATATCTTAACCCTATTCTGCCTGGGGGGGGGGGGGGGGGGGGAGGGGGGGGGGGCAGAAAGTGCCCGCGCTGACTTCAAATTTATCGTACTTAAAGAGCATTCAAGCAATCATAGCCAAACGTTATGACTTTTCCTAAAAATTATCTGGAAACATTTTGGTGTGCCAATTTTTTGATCACGTGACTTGATGTTTCCATGGCAACCAAGTTTTGACAGGCCGTTTTAGCCAAATTTGGTATTTTCAGTTTGAATGTCCGTTTTCATGAGATTTTCGCTTTTTACGAAGAGTTTATTCCAAACTCTTTGCAATTTTTGCTTCCTTATATTGTTTTCGTTTTTTTTAAATCAAATTTGGTGATTTTCTGACATTTCTGAACAATTGAAAAATCCAAGATGGCGGATCCAAGATGGCGGACGTTTAAAGTATGACGTTATTTCGGCGTGATATGATATAATAATTGATTCGTAATTGCCACTAAAATAAACATGTTTGAATGCTTTATTCACCACATAAGGTTCATTTTTATAGCACAAATACTTTTCGAGATACAGATCGTTTTACCCAAATTTGTTGATTTTCTAACTTAATTTTCAGTTTTCATAAAATGTTTGCTTTTTACGATGAAATCCTTCCAAAATATTTGCCGTTTTAGCATCTTTATATTTTTCTTAATTTTTTCAAAGCAAATTTGGAGATTTTCTGACATTTCTGAACAATTTAGAAATCCAAGATTTAGGATCCAAGATGGCGGATTTTTTTAACGTATGACGTCATAATTGACACGTGACTGCCATTAAAATAAAGATTTTCGGATGCTTTACATACCATGTAAGTTTCATTTTCATAGCGTCAATACTTTTCGAGATACATAGGGGGGCACTATCTGCCCCCCCCCCCCCCCCAGGCTCAGGAACGAAAAAAAAAGCCCAGGCAGAATAGGGTTAAGAAGCCCGAAAATTAAATCTCGATTAATCATATAAGGAAGGTGTCAGCATAATGTACAATAAACCTTTCACACACATTTTTTTTCTACATAACTCTAAAATGAGTTATTTTCAAACTTGGAGAAGACCAGTACGCAAAAGATACATCCTTAGTGCGTCAGTTGTGACGTACTAATTGTTAGTTAGAAAGCGCCGTTCCCCAGATGCATGTCCACCTACATCACGACCAATAGAATGTTCATCAAAGAATGGCATAAAAAGAATGTGGATTCATCCTTACCTGAATTTCCTCTGTCAATGTCTTTCCTCGGTCGAGGAAACTTTTAACCATTTCGTTTGTAACAGGAAAGTTGCTTGGCAATTTGCTGCACCGTTCAATGACACATGGGTTGCACCCATTGAGGAACTGGTTGCCAAAGATTCTGTCCTCCATCCAAAGGTCATCGTGAGATATTTGAGGTACATCGCCTGTCAATTCAGTGGACATCTTCTTGAAGCTATCAAAATTTTCCAAGCTGTCGCAAAGAGTGAACAAGTAAGACAGTCCAAGATTCACGGGTCCAAACGATCGTACAGTCTCATCCGAGAACTGTGCATCTCGAGGGAGGTCACCATGTCTTGGAGCATCAATAAACCCCGGCAAATCAGTTACACCAGTGGGGAGACGTCCCCAGGAGTACTGCTTTTTGCGTTGTTGTAGTTCAAGGACTCTCTGGTCTCTGATAGCTTCTGGTTGGTTTTGAAATGGAAGTAGAGCTGCAAAGGATTACAGAAACTGGTTAGAGCACATTATCAAATGAAGACTGCCTGTTAGATGGTATCATGAAGAAATTGTGGTAACTAGCTACTGATCAAGCACTGACTGTAGCAAATGATTTATGGAAGATCCAAATATAGTAAATTTAAGTGTATCCTAATTCAATAAAGAATTGATCATATATTTCGAAGAGGGACAAGCAAGGCACGATATAGCAACAGCACAGTATTGTAGAGTTGCGTAATAAAGCTTTTGTAGGATCTCTTTGTGCGGTGAATTTGTCTTCGAAGGTCAATCTGGCTCTCTCTTTCGGTTCGGTGTAGTAGTCTGAAGTGTCAGTCGCCTCCAGTAGCTATTCATACTTTCTTTTGTTTTTTACTATGGTGGACATGCTTCTGAGCTCATTTCCATTAAAAAAAGTGATGTTCGATGTTCTTCTCCAGAACGACGGGGAAACGCACGACGGATATTCAAATACAATGTTCATCTCCGAAAATATGTCGGATCTTTCAGTTAACTTAAATAATTTGGCATAACTTTCCAGAGATTATGCAAGGACTATCTCCGAAGAAAACTCTGTCGCGCTTGCTTTTTTTTGTTGAACGGTTTCATTACGTAGCTAAATGAACACTGCACCATTTGGTTTCGCCGGTTTTTCATTCAAATCATTTGATTTAAAAAAAAAAAATTAACGCTGAAGTTCCCGACGTTTTATAATTATTCCATTCGCGTTTGTTGGATACCGTTGACTAGCCAACTCGTCGCTACGCAATTTGTTGAAACTGTTGGCTCTCACAGGAGATTTCTTCAACTCTCATTGGCAATCATCAAGGTTGTCCAAACGAGAGAAAACTCTCGACGACTAAGAATAAAATTGTTTCACAGGTTCAAATTTGACTAGAGCGCATGTCAGACTCGATGAGAGTCGCTGAAAGCGCATTAGAGTTTCAGGCCAAACGAAAGAGAGAGCTTGAACTCTCAACAATTAACTCTCATCCTTGTTTGGCCCGGGCTTTGTGGTTGATGCAGTGAAGTAACATACGCCCTACCAATTACAATAACTACCTGTTTCTTGGAAAACAACCATATCGGACACAAGCCATCGATAACACGGAAACTCGAAGGCCTTCTCTTGCTTGAAACTTGTCACAGTGATCTTTGTAACGAACCAATCAGGATCTTTGAACCACGAACCCGCGCCATCGTTGTGAAGATGGATCATCAGTACCTCTCCAACATCCATCGCCTGCACTCTATACTCGTCAGTCTGTCCGGCTTCGAAGTCATTCCTCGAAGACGCAAGAGGAATCTTCTCTGTTTTACCTTTGGTTCCTGACAAAAGTGATCATAATATATAACAGCACAGCAATCTGTTGTGTTATGGGAGAAAATTTCGCCCAAGCAGTCAAACTAACCTGCGCTAACCCATTAGTATTTTCATAATCCAGGCGGAGAGCATAAGAAATATCCCTATAGCTGTCGCCCTCGATCTATACCTGGAGCTACCTGGATTTCAGAACAGTTTCTTTAAACAAACATTCCTTTTCAAAAAAGAAACACCCATTTTACCTGTCAGTGAAATGGAAATGGAAGCATTCGTTCCAGCTCCTGGTTGACTTCCAGTTTCAACTCGGATGTGATAGGATGCCATGTGGTCTGGGACGAGCTTGTTTGACCTCATGGAACGTAGCTTGTAAGACCAAACGTACACCTCGTTGCGAATGTGAACAACAACACTAGGATCGTCAACAGACTGGGCCGGCAATAAACCAATGGTGGATGGCAGGTTGGTATGAATAAACCTCAGACGCTCAGTTACTGTTGGAGACAGTAATGACGTCATTTTGATGTCAGCCAAATCTAACCATGGATGTGTACTCTCGTCCCATTCTCTCCCGACATGAAGTGTCGTTGGCGGATCATTGTCCTTAGCTTCATGGAATTGTAGCTGGAGTTTGTACTCGAGTGCTCCCCGGGTTATTCGCTCTTTGTATTCACGCTTGAGGTAATCTTCTGGTAAAGTCTCAGTAGGTGATCTTCCATCCACCCTACAGTTTGAGGAAAATGAAATACATCTACGAAAGCAATAGCAATGAAATAACTACAGGGGAAAAATATACGGCACATTCTTGTCAAAGAAAAAGCCAAGCGTGGTTTTGTAATCGCAACTATCCTTGTTGCGATTTGATCTCCCATCTGATTGGTTGATACGCAATTGAAATTTCAAAGTCAAATCAAAGTATTCACTCTTTGCTGATTAGCTCTACAAATTAAACTGTTCAGGTGTTGAAGGCCCCACAGCACTGACACCCACTTATTCCTTATTATACGGTAGTTGTGTTTCGCACCCCTTGTGGTCAAAAGCTTTCAAAGTACATTCGTTTGTGTACAACTGCGCATCATTATAACAGTCGCCTGGTTTTCACCCAACTTACCAAGGTTGCCACTGGACTTCCTCTGACAATAAACCTGTTTCCGGTGACCCGTCAGCCGGAATTAGCCGGAATCTGACGTAACGCCTTACTCCATCCAACGCCTTGAAATCGAAAATCGCTTCCGTGTAATACCGCTGGTCATAAAACGAGTCGGCTTTTTGGCGCAGACCGCCAATGTTGGCTGCAAGGCTGTTCGTAAAAACAAACAAATATGATATTTGCGATTACAATCAATCACTTACATTTCACAATTTTGTTCTTTTAGGACTTCAATTCAAAGACATGACAGCAAAATATTATTCAGCTGGTCTTTTAAGAAACTCTATTTATTCCCATCTCAAGTCTTAAATTGGTCAACGCCAAATAATATTGTAAATGCACAAACAAATACTCGACAACTCCGAACATTTGGTTTTCACGCCAATCGTCAAACCAGATAAGAGCAATTTTCTCCAGATCGAAAATTGTGATTTAGAGTCTAATTTTTGACAAAAGACGTAATTTCGACAACGTCGAAAACAAATCGTTTTATGAAATAAACAAGATACTACGCGCGCTCTGATTGGCTCAAAACCATTTACCATAACTCTATGGAAACATAAAAAAATTGCTTCGTGCTTTTATTTCATAAAAAAACAATAGAAAACGTTTTCCCTGTGTTTCTTAGAGTTATGGTAACACTCGTGAAAGTTTGGGAGAACTCGAAACATTTCTCGTTCTCCCAAACTTCACTCGTGTTACCATAACTCTATGGAAACACGGAAAACGTTTTCTACTTGGTATGTAGTAAACACGAACTGAATATAGTTACTGTTGCAATCGATTACACGCGCGTCAATAACGCTTTCGCGTATCGTTTGGTAGCTAGATGAAGTATGTCTTAGTCTCTTATTATCGACTGAAAGCAACATTCTTTATAAAATGTTGATCATATAACGCGCGTTCTGATTGGTTGTGCAACCGCCGGTTTGCACGAGGATATGTAAACACGGACATGTCATTACATTTTGTTGGCTTTATTTTATAAAATAAATAAAACGACAGCTTCTTGTTTCATATCCTGATGCAAACACTCGAGAAAGTTTGGGAGAATTCGAAAGTACATAAACTTTGGAAATTATCCAAAACTTTCTCTCGTGTTTGCACCATTTTCACGCGTGCCATTTTCTCTTGCACAAAGAGTACTTTTCTGAGTTAACTAATTATTAACTAATTGTTAACTAATTATTAACTAATTATTAACTAATTGTTAACTTATTCACCTGACACATTACTTACTGGTCGGGATCAAGCAGAAGATAAGTCTTCATATCTCCTGAAACCTTGGCTCTCACTGCGTCATAGATGGCTTGAACGCTCCACAAAGGGGTTGTCGGTCCAGTTCCCATCACGAGATCGCACGGACTTTCCACATCATCACTTCCGGCAAACCTCAACGATCCGCCGCAGAAATCAATCAACACGTCATCAACTGACTGGATGGTGGAGTGACGCAGACAGACTGGGAACAAACGTCCAGGGGTGAAGAACTCGTGCTTTGGAATCTTGGGATTAGAGACAATTGTCGCGATTCCCTCGGCTCCAACTCCAACCGGGTGGGTTGCCCGTTGTCCCTTGATTAGCGCCTTTGCACCGAAGAGCATCTTGAGTTTGGTAGTGTGGTACGATATTTTCAATTTGTCGAAAATTCCAGGCGGAGGAAGAGGCTTTAAAAACAAACAAGACAACAATACGATACATTTGCGGTCGGGTGTGTGTCTCTTTCTCTGTGCATTGCTGTGTGTTTGTGTTTACCAAAGGAAGACAGGCTTCATCATCATTTGTCAATAGTAGTTATTACATATGTCAGCGGTTTGACATGCAAACGAGGCGAAAGGGTCAATCCGGCATTGTATTGGCCCATTAGCCTCATTTGTAGGCTCGATTACCAGCCGCTGTTCGGAAAATGAGCCAGAACGAGGACCGGACTCGAGAGAGCGGCGGAAATCGAGCCTAACTCGTTTGCATACTTTTTAAAAACAAGATAATATTTGACTGCGGGCTCAACTGTAATACTGCTATTATTAACGAATGAGTTAACAGCTCCAAATTAGCGGAAAATGAAATGCTGAGTTAATCTTCCAAAATTCTTCCAAATAAGCAGAAAAATAATAGAAACAGTTACACACCTTGGAATAGTACGTTTTCACTAGCATCAGCACGTGCGTTTACGGAACTCAGAACCCGCGAAATTCAAACATTTTCCATTTTACCCTACATTTTGTATAATGACACTACGTCACATACCCGCATGGTCATTCTTAGAATAATCTGTTAGAAATTAGGTTTATAGCGGAGTTAGAAATACAAGTGTTTAGCAGAAGGTCAAGCTTTCATGTGCAAAAACTATAATGCACAATCGGATGGTGTGGAAAGTAGAAGGGGGAAATTAGCGGCATGAATCTACGAAAATAGATTTTAAATAGTACATTAAGTTAGATCATATTTCCTTGTACCTTTTCAAATTCCTCGATCTTCTGTTTGAACATTTCTTCCCCATAATACCTTTGTAGACATCGTATCCAAGGTTTCGCCCTGAAAATATGCACACAATTATTCAGTTTATAACTAGAACTACAACACAACACTATAAATTCACCCATATCGAGAAGGTTCGACTACTGCTGGAAACTGATTGCTGATAGATGGCTAACTCTATCATGTCTGGGAGGTGGGGAAGACAGAAAGTCTTGAAATCCAGGATGGATGATCCAAGATGGCGGATTTTTTTAAATGTGTGACGTCGTTTTCCGCGATATGACGTCATATTTGATACGTGAACTCCACTAAAAGCAACAATTTTGAACACATTGGTGGGGGGGCGGGACTTTCTCTCTCCCTTGGCCCATGAACTCCCCAAAAGCCCACGTAGAATAGGGTTTAGACAATTGAATTATTTCACCATGTCAAAATCTGACCTTTAAGTAAAAATCACAGAAAATAAACTTACAAGGCATGTTGACTTCGATACGGATCCTGAAAATAAATGATATCCAACATCAGGTGATGAAATAAAGCTGAATATTAAACTCTTAAATGTCAAGTCAACGAGATTGTCTGGACATTTGTCCATAGTCCATACCGCGACAACTGCATTTTGACGCCTCTCAATCTGATGAGCCCCGGTTTCGAATTACGTACACCGACTGCGGCAAAATACTGTCGACAGAATGCAGACAGGAAAGCAAGAAAGGAAGCCAAGAAGTTGGAATGGCAACAGAAGCGCGTGCGTTCCAGTCGAGAGATACCGAACTTCCCAATTGCATATATAACTCGAACCTTAAACTAACTTTATTCTGACTGGAAACCCGGGCTGGAAACAGCTGTCAATCGTGAATAAAAAATAATCGGTTTGTAGCTACAGTTTTTAAACCACCATTCTGAATCAAGTTAATTAATTTACTTAATCGCTGAATATAGCCATCTTTTGATTCTTTCTTCAATAGAGAATTGAATAAACGAGATGACAACCTCGTTCCCAGGGTCTCTCATCTTCCCGCATGAAAGACCCTGGGAACGAGGTTGACGAAATGAGCATTTCTTCTCAGTGGTCCGCTTCGCGTGACTTTGCTGGTTATGTTATACGATATTAAAACACCGACGGAGATCCTTGCTTGACTGTCGCAGCTGTCGTGGAGCAGAGACTAAGGCTTAAGCTGGTTTGGGGGTTCAGATCCGAATATAACCAGGCAGCTTGACACAGAGAAGTTGAAGGATGAGAGGTGCTAGTTAGCATACCAGGAAGAAGTGACCCGGAGAAACACCGACCTGGATTTGGAGGATGAGTCAGTGAACTTGAGTGCTGGAGTGGCAGAGGTTGTTATTGGTCCAAGAAGACGAAAACACAAGGCTGGATATCCAAAAGGACGCCGAAATTGGTGCAAGAACGAAAGAGAGCAAAAGAAGCCCGATACCGACTTGAAAGAGGATGTCTTCACGAAAGACACTGTGTTTGACAAGCAAGTAAAGAGCAGTCTGTGCCAAAAGTGACAAACACAAGTGCATGGACAACATCGGAATTGAAATGGAGTGTGCAGCCCAGAGTGGACAGCATCGACGTCTCTATCAGTTTGTTTTGTATCTGTAGTTTGTTTTGTATTTGTTTTGTATCTGTTTATTTAAGTAATTCAGGGCCCCATTTAAACCAGCTTTTGCTGAACTGGGCATCCCTGAAAACATATTGTTAATAAATACATAAATAAATAAATCAGTTAGTCAAGTGTCTGGGAAGTGCAGCCAAAGTGCACATACTATCAAAGACAAATATGGTGTGGCTCTCGAAGGTCCTAGAGGAGGCGAAGGACCGATGGACTGCGAAGAAAGCTGTACAGAAACTCAAGAACCACAGGGCTCCTGGAACAGATGGGATTGTGGCCGAATTGACGAAGTATGGTCCTCAAAAACGGATATCTCGTGTCTAGTCTGGGATGAAGAAGTAGTTCCGGATGATTGGGCAAAAGGCCTCATCTGCACTATCTAACAGAAAGGCGATCGATCAGTCTAGTAACTATCGTAGGATTTCCCTTATGTCTGTCCCAGGAAAGGTCTTTGGCCATATTGTGCTTGAAAGAATGCGTAGTGGTGTTGAGAAGAAGCTCTGTAAAAATAAAAAAAAATAGGACGTAGTTGTACTGATAAGATATTCTGCCTTTGAATTCTGATGGAAAAGCTGATTTCGAATTTCAAGTTCCAGCACTTTCTGTCTTCGCGGACTTCAAGGCCACCTTTGACAGTGTCCATCGTCCCTCAATGTGGCACATACTCTCCGTACTATGGAATCCCTTTTAATTTTATGCGAATCATCCTTTGTGTGTACGAGAACTGTGAAGCTGCTGTCGTCGTTGAAGGTGAAATAACGGATTGGTTAAGGATTAAAACACTGAGAAATCCGCCAGGGATAGTGTCTGGTCACCACTACTCTTTGGAAAACGTATCCCCGGGTACGTATCGGCTTCGTAAAACGCAAATCCTGTAGCTGGGATCTGCATGAAGGAACGTAGAGCACACTCCTTGGGATTGATCAAGCCTGGCGCGTCTGACAAGATTGTGCGGATGATGTGCCACTTCTCAAGTCCAACAGTGTCAGGGGCGAGCAGGCACTCTGCTTGTTCCAATGAACTGGAGAGGAAGTTGGACTATCAATCCCCAAACCTAAGACGAAGGTTATGGCGATTGGGGAATCCACCCGGATGGGTAGATAGTTGACACCGTTGATCACTTCGATACTTAGGCTCAGAGGTGATGTCAAACAACCTACTGGAGGAATAATTGAAAGTTCGGATCGGCCGAGTATCAGCTGCCTTTGGTAAGCTTTGGAAAGTATGGAGGAGCAAGACCAGCCTCAAATCCAAGCTGCAAGCTGTCACCATCCCTACGCTGCTCCCTACAGATTAGAAACTTGGACGACCATTCAGACTGACGAGAAGCGGCACGATGTGTTAGATAGTCGATGTCTCTGCCGGACCCTTATAATTAAGGTGAAATGGTTCCATCGAGTTAAGAATACAGAGATCAGAAGAAGAGCTGGTCATGATTCAGCCTCAAGAGTAGAAGGTTTGGCCATGTGTGCCGAATGAGCTCACCCAGCCTCCCTAAAGCACTACTTGAGTGGCGCTCAGAGGACATCGGAGGAAAGCGCCGGAGTGGCAGATGCCGTACTAGATGGCGTCATACCATTTTACGTAGGTATTGATGACTGACGAGGAGGTGGAAACCTTAGCGGCGGACAGTTCAAAATGGAGGAGTGCGTTTGCACCATTGGCATCATGATGCCTTATTTGTCAATTAGAAGGAGGAAACAGATACTAGTACTCCAGCTAGACAAAATTAAACTCGCAAACTGTCAGTATAACTGAAAACCTCTCAGTTACCTTTCCCTCAAAAAATACACATCATTTCAACCTTCTCGAGGTTCTTCGTTTATATATTGTTACAAGCTTTAGGGATATGTTCGGTTTATTTAAATGAGTACCGGCCAATTGTTAGGGCAGGGCAACCTGTAAAAATGCCTAGGGGTCACCTGCGATGGTCAGACATTCCATCCAGGATAGTAGCGACACTCCTAGTAACTTCATGCTATGAAAACCGGAGTTAAGGCGCCGGTTTCATAAGGCACTAGGCTTCGAATAATAAATATTTTATTGAACGAGCCTGTTCGGTCAAGATCGCGGAATATTGGCCACGTTCTTCTTTTGCGTGCTTGTAGCCCTCGTCTTTGTCTCGGTCCTTGAACATTCCTAAAATAATTACTTGGCCAATATCCAGCCAACTTGACCGAGCAAGCTTGGTCAATAACCCATATTCATTAGGAAAAAGAAATAACACAATATACGCTAACAGCACTCCTGTGCGATGGCTCAGGAAAAGTCTGAAACATTTCTTTCGGAATACCCGGCTACTCTTGCGACCATCAATTGCGTGAAAAAGGAGTGCTTTGTGGAATGAGGCATAAAATAATAGCTGGCCCTGGTCTCTTTCAATAAAATGCTAATTTAATTTACGCAATGCATTTTGGAGTTGAGCCACCTATTTTATCGAGTTGGTATAGAAAGAAGGCTAAGCTTTTACTAAGATATAATTTACATCAGGCTAAGCTTTTACTAAGATATAATTTACATCAGATATTAACGAAAGATATTGGTCTCCAAAGTAACTAAAATCACATCAAAAATTGTTCCCATTTTTTCCTTCTGCAGCGGTTGGCCGATGAAATTTAAAACGTCTGGCATCAACAAATCCCACGAAAAGTAAAATAATAGCGTTTACCGTCTATGTAACATATTATATGCATGAATTCCCGAGTTATTAATGAGTTATCAACGCGACTGTTTGTTGTGATATTAACGTCCGGTCCATTTGTTTTAGGCCCAGTTCAGACGCCGTACTTCACATGAGCCGAATCGAATTCGAATTTAGGCCGACCCAAATTAATTTAGACCGGCTGAATTGATTCAGACGCCGAGCTTAATTCAGCCGAACTTAATTTAATAGGGGAAAATTGCTGTTATATTGAAAAATACATTATAATAATTCATGCATTTGTTTCGACTCATGTGAAGTTCGGCGTCTGAATCAAAGCCGGTCCACAACCGTTATTCCCGGCTGAGCCAGGCGGGAAGAACGGCTGAGCGGATCCGAATTCATCCAGCCGTTCCGAATTGATTCAGGCGCCGTACCTCACATGAACTTAATTCATCGAATTTGATTCGGCTCATGTGAAGTACGGCGTCTGAACTGGGCCTTACTGACTAGTATGAAGTACATTATATGTAGGAGGAAGTGTGGCCGAGTGGTTTAGGGCACTGATCTGGTAATCCGGATCTCGTGTCCCAGTCACCTCGGCTCAACACCCTGTAAATAGCCAACTGGTTGGCCTCCAGCTAGTTGGTACTCGCATCGGGCTTAGCTTAATTATTTTGAAATATTTGTTTAGTTGGACACCAGGGAATGACCAGCCCTCCGTTTGCGGTTGTGCTAACCTAAGCCTTCCAGTATAAATAGAGGTTTTTCCTAGTATGGCCAAGGCAAAGGACTGACCACCAAAATTTTGATCATTTTGAAGCCAAAGCGAGGATGACGAGCTATGCAGAGTGAACGTACAACTTGATAGTTTGTGCAGGAACTGATGCCCATTGCATATTATATTCAATTCGCGATCGACTTTCATACCTGAAACACTTTGCGGAAGGACATTCAATCTCCAGTATTAGAGTGATGTATCAGTATTAATAGCATTGTAACTGTGACTACCTGGGCGTCACTTTCCCTAAACATTTTAAAGCAACAATTATATTGAAAACAAACACGACAAGGAGCAAAGGGTTTGGCTAAGCAATTGTGGTATACTACTTACTGCAGGTGATTCCTGTAAATGCGCTACCAGGGTATTAACAGGAAGGATTGACCACGGCTCTGAAAAGCCTTTTGGGCGGACGGTCAGTAGTAACGGACCGGTTCAGAGAATGTGGGCTATATTATGAGCGATGACGTGACCGAAATAAGAGATAGGCACAACATAAGTATGCAAAATGCAAATTAAAATGCAGCCCGCTGATTGGGTGAATACTTAACAAACGTGAAAAATTGGTCTTGAAATGATTTTTTCGTGTTTTTTTTCTATTTTCGGTCCCAGATCGAGTCTTCTATCAGTTGTCTATACCAACTGTCCTATAAATAAATACCGGCAAAAGAGGATGATCCAAGACAAGAGAGGATGATCATCCTCTCTTGTCCAAGATAAGCATTACATGGGACTTTTCCAATGACAATTTTTTTTAAATCCATTTTTAACCTTCAGTCCATAGCTGAGCTATTTTGGGAGCGCTACAAGGGGGCGCTGCCTTATTGGTCAGTTCGACTAATATAACGCGATGTTGGAGCCTCGATCAGAAGGAAATGAAAATAATTTCCACAGCATAGCGCGAAACTATTAATAGATTTAAAAAAAAGTATCTTGGGGGACGCGTAATCCTTCTCCTAAATCATCATCCCTTGGTAACGGCGAATTGCCAGAGCTTAAATTGTTGGAAATACCTTTAGAAAGTGTAAATTATTCTTTATTATACGTTTGGTAGATTTGATTAACTGAATACCTCTAGTTGAATAGGCTGAAATTATGGGAAATTAGACAAAGAGTTTGTACTTTGTAAGCTTAGTTCTGCAGGCCATAGTTGGGTTTCACACCGCTGGTCAAGTGGACCGAATGCTCTGGATTCACTGATAAACATGCATCGGTTTGACTAACAGGTGTTACTGAACACTTCGGGTATCGTTTGGTGCAGTTCAGGTAAGAGCAGCTAGAGCAGAGGTCTAAAACTTAGTTATTCCGGGAGTTATTATAAAGACCTCTGGTAATACGCAACTGTCCGATTAGTTCGGGTACGTTTCAATGGCGTTATATTTTGATTTTCTTGTGGATTACACTTGAACCAGTCTCCGGAGCCAGTCATGCAGTTTATTACAAATTCGAAATTAGCTTCTAGACATTCGCTACGGTAGTTAATTTACCTTTATCAACTCCGAGTTGATATTCAACATAGTGTTTCACTTGCCCGCCGTCGCAGCACCACAGTTTCATTAGAAACTAATTACTGTTTATGCAGTTTATTATCTTCGCTCGATTCTCAGCGCCTAAAATGATACAAATCAGCGGATAAAATTGAGCCTGGGGATATAGACTATTACGAATTGGGATTCGAGACCGTCCAACGCCATTCAAAAGCATTTGGGAGACCAAAATCAATTCCATTGAAAGTAACGATAACATTATAATGAGTTGAACAGATAGCCACCGTATTTGTTAGTGACTCAGAAGCACAGAACAATTATTTGAACTTATAGAAGTTTAGTCAAAGTTCTTTCATCGGTACACTGCAGGAACAAATCCATAGCTAGTGTCTTAAATGCCACAGTTTCGTGACAACGGCGGGACTCAGAGTGTCGTACAGTATGGCATGGTATGGAGTGGGTGTACATGTTTTATATGGTAATTAGTTGGTCTTAGTAAACACGGTACACCAACTAAGTTCTTTCTTTCGTATAAAGAAGGTTCTATTCTCAAGGTTCTATATTTATTATTCTACCAGCTGTGTAGGTTATTGTAAAGCAACTAAGATATGTAACGGGGCTGACAAACTGAACGACGAAAGAGGAAAACAAACCAAAACAAAGTTTAGGAATTAACTAATTCCATAGCTCACTGATAGCTGCCCTTTTGTTTTTTGTTTTTGTTTTGTTACTACGGATATTGGAACTTACTTAATTTATTGAATTATTCGTAACGTTTTGAAAATATGTGAATCCATACGGCGACACATGTATAATGATTTCAGTCAATACTGGCGCAAATGTTTTCCTGACAACCAGCAAGAAAGATGTGGAAAAGAAAGATGTGGAAAACTAACCAAAACAAAGCAAATGAATTAACTAATTCCATAGCTCACTCATAGTTGCTCGTTTGTATTTTTTTGTTTTTGTTGTTTCGCTACTGCGATATTGGAACTTAATTTATTGAATTATTCGTAACGTTGTGAAAAATAACCATATCGACACACAATGATTCAAAATAATGGTACGAATGTTTTCTTGACGATCAGCACGTTGCATGACGAATTAACTATACGCTTCAAAGAGATTGTTACATATTGTGATTCCTGTTACCACGACAACTTTAGTCACACTAATGAATTTGGCCGAATATGTTGTGGAATATTTTTGTCACGGCCACACTAGCCGGTGTTTTCGTATCGATTGCACCTGTCCACACTAATGACTTTCGTATACTCCTTGATGCGTTTATGCCTATCGTCCACATGCACTAAAACTACCCAAAATGGCCGTAAGACGTCAATATTTCCAAACGTCTCCGTTATGACCCATCCACACACCCACACCTCCCACACCTCTCCCCATGGGGGGGCGGAGGGGGGGAGGTACTCCCTATATAAGCAATTTAGATATGTCCGCCCCAACAGGTATGCATGGTTTTGAGCCACAACGGGTATGGTTTTGAGCCACACAGTGGTCTGAAAACGAGAATAGATTTTGAACATTTTGGTCTCAAAGTGGGTATGTTTTGCTAGCTTGTCTGAAATAGGGTCGAAATATTTGCTATTTTGGCTTGAAAAGGTTGTTATTATTTATTATGATGTTGGCGTTTCTTTCAAAGCTTTACTTCTTGGTGATGTGTATTCAAGACCTTATACCAATCAACGTGATTGTATACCCAAGTTAAGTCAGAGTTGTATTTTCCTCTTTAGATTTTTTAACAAATAAATGCATGGTCAGTTGTGTATAATATAACGTGACAACTGGCATCATGGGCACCTACGCGAGTACATCTGATGACAATGTCGAAGGTATCCTATGATTTCAAGTAAGCATTCTGCACGCTTTTTAAACACGCACGCCAAGTCCATGCTTGTTACACCAGACATTGTTACTGCGTTTTCCCCTAGCCAAAACAACTAAGTACCACTAAGAGCGCTTTATGTTCATTGGTGCGCGCACCTTCAATACTTTGCTCAATTAATAGCATAAGATCGCTGAACGAGTTCAAGATCCAGGCGAAACGCCATCTCAAGCGCTATCTACCACCCTAGCATTACCAATATTATTCTAGCCTGCTTTATTTTAGAGGCGGGCGCGCGCGAAGCGCGTGGAAATATCCGCGCCTCTTCGCGTCGCGTCTTCTCGCGCGAGGATATGTCCACGCCCTTCGCGTGCGCGCGCCCGCTCGATCTGAGAAAAATTAGGGACTACTCGTAGTCTAGCTTTATTTAATTCTTAATGTCTTTTCATATTTTGTATTTAATTAGTTGTTTGTTTTTGTTACGTCAGGACTCTGTTTAAACTAGCTACAGTATGCACAACCAGATGTCCCTGCATACATATTGAAATAAAAAAAGATGAAGGCGCAGTGATGTACTCCGCAAGTTGATCGATAATTTTGTCTAGACAGTAAAGCCCTGACCAAACGGAGTCGCAAGCTAGTACGTTATCGCGGTTATTTGACTCGCGACGAAACGCTCTATGTTGTGTGACGAGCCAAATAACGGCGGCGAAGAAAACTAATTATGTTCCGAATGGTTTCAGTATCATCATATCTTGGACTAGTCTCCTACGCAGCCGTTATTTGTGTCGTCAAATGAGAGTGGGGAGAAGCGTTGCGTGACGACACAAATAACGGCTGCGTTGTCAAGCCAAATATAGCAGCGGAAAATATTTCAACAACTTTCTGTCACGATGAAATCACGTACTTACCTTTCACGTTACCCACTCAAACCTCTGTCGAAAAGTTAATTTGTGCACTCTGGAAAGTACGATGTTTGAATTGTAACCCGCGCGGGCTACCATCTTCTTTCGCCCTGCCCCCTATTAATTAGTTTTGACCGTGGACGTGCTGTTTACGAAAGCTTTAGTAATCTGCGCGCGCTCAAAGGAAAAAGTCACACTTATAACTGTTATAAGTCTGATAACGACGCAAGCATAATAATGACTTTACTAGAGTGTCGGAAATACATAGCCCCTCTACTAATTGGGGACACCTAAATCTAAAATACGCATATATCAATCTCGTTCCCAGAGGCCGCGATCCTTTTGGTTCGGTCACCGCTGACCGAAACGCGCTGGCTCTGGGGACGAGATTGACGCATATATAAGCGCACGTAAAACATACGCAGACGCAGTAACGTGTTGATCATTAGTGCCTTTTGTTAGGACAATTCAAAGAATTCAGGCAAGTCCATGATCCATCCGGGTCATATTTTACTTCAGCAAGTTCTTCTCGCGAACGTAATCGATTAGAACGGCAACATTCATCTTCTCCGAGCCCTGTCGCTAAACTTCTTCCATATTCGTTTGCTTGGTAAGTTCATGAATTCATGATTCATGATTTTTTGTAAAGCAACGTGTGTGTTTAAACGTTTTGGGCGAGACTGAATTTTAACAATGACTTTAAACACATTTTATCGACCTCTGTTCACAAGCTAATTGTCGACTAGCCTCCGAGCCAGGGAAGTAGCGATACTCCTTGTCGCTGCATGCTATGGAAACCGGAGTTAATCCAGCGCCGACCTGATAAGACACTATGCTTGTAGACAGACTTTAACTTTAAACCATGTTAAATATTTGATATTTTATGGAACGAGCTTGTTTGCAGTCAAAGTGGCGTGATATTGGCCTCATACTTCCTTTGCATATATGCTAACGGATTCCTGTGTCATGCCTCAGGAAAAGTCTCCGACATTTCTTTCGGAATACCCGGCTACTTGTGATCATTTCTTTAGCTTCGTATGTAAATTGCACCTTTAGGATCCTGTGATATTTTCTCTAGAGAATTGTTCAAAAAGAAATTCGTGCCACGGAAACCGGGATAATTAATGCTCCGGCACTTTGCCAAATGCAGCTTTACCTTTACCTATCTAAACAATTATGAATTTATTTATTATGCGTTCATGTACAAGTGAATATGATTCGATTTGAAATAATTCCCTACGGATAGTCTGAAATGGGGCAACAGACAATCCAAGCTAAAGTAGTCTCCTACGCAGCCGTTATTTGTGTCGTCACGCAACGCTTCTCCCCACTATGGAGTCGGCTTTGTAAAGTGTAAGACAATAGCCCCTAATCTCATTCAACTAAAATGCAAATTTTCGCCATTTTTTTTTTTGTTGTTGAAATTTCTAGACTGATTAATTTAAAGAACGTTCAGCTCAAACTCAAATCGCCAACAAATAAGAAAGTTCAGTCCTGGCTGAGCCTGAGCTCAAAAATTATACTTTCTTATATAAAAAAAGAGACTTGTAAACATAGAAATTGACCACCTCCGGCAATTGATTATGATAATATGGCCAGTTACATCAGCTATTCTCGAAAGATATATTGGTCTCCAAAGTATCTGGAAGCGCCTCAACCGTAGCCTTTCATTTCATGCCCTGATGTTGGATTTTTTTTTTTTTCAGGATCCGTATCGAAGTCAGCATGCCTTGTAAGTATATTGTCTGGATTTTTTTTACTTTCCGGGGGGGGAGGTGTTCTCCCATATGTAAGCTCTATAGGGCTGCGAGGTGCTCATTGCAGTACCTAAACGCCCAGCTAAACGTTTATCCTAAATTTGACGGCATCACCCCTCCCCCCGGGTTTCCATCCACTATAGCGATCGGGTTTTTGAAACGAGAACGAACTCGATCATAGCAAATGTGACTGGACGGAAAATGTGTGTTTACCGCACCAGAGCAGTTGTGAAAAGCACTGTGGAATTTGTCCACTGCTACTGGTACTAGTTGGTACTAAACAACTATAAGAAGTGGCACCAATTGTTTTCTACACTATCATTATACAAGATTTAGAAGTTCAGTATTTAGAAGTTACAGTGACACATATTACAGTCAAAAACGGTTTTTAGAAGCGTTCTGTTTCAATAACGATGTTCTCGTTTAATATTCCATTATTCGTTCTATTTTTTTTTTTACTGAATTGCTGCTTTGCAACCAATCCCGAGAGATTCAAATGACAAAGACAAGGGTTTGCTCTTGAACCACGACTGCGACGGATTTGCATGTTTGACAGCTATATTTGTGCATTGTGCACTGCTCTGCACTGATTAGAGAAGCGTACGAGAAATAATAATGTCTGCTATCGCAAATTCGAGTCAAAGGTTTTTTTAAAATCGCTTTACAGCAAATTTCTGAAAATTCCACTCTGTTTTCGCAGCTTTTCGACAATAGCAATTTAATAACTACAGGAACGAATTATATTTGCAATTTATAACCGTTTCGCGTTTCGCGACTATATCCTACGGTTTGGGCAGTAGCTGTCAAATACGGAAAGTGATGCTTTGTCATTCAGATCAAATCAACATTCGATATTCGAATGGAAGTTACGGTTGAATTATTCCATTTCAAATATAGAACGAATAATCATGGAATAATGAAAACATTGATCATCATTTTATAGGCGGAATGCGTATGCCGGTTTGGCTGTAAAAGCTATTTGTGTCTTGAAAATTAATAAATAAATGAAAACATGATGAAACACTCGCATCCGTATTTGAAACGGTCAAATTCATCATAGCAAACATGAAAAAAAAAAAACATGATACAACTTTTAATAAGATAAAAATGTCGTTTTGGGTGCAAAAACAGGTCAGCTAGGCCGATTTTCGGAAAAGAAAAAGCAGCTCATAAATTCGGGTATTAAAGTTCAGCTAACGTATCCGAAAAGATACATTTTTCTTAGCGTTTAAAAATAAGCCATTAAACTGCACAAAAAGCACAATTGTAATGTAAAAACGGCGTTCCGATACCTACAGGAAAATTTTGTCGTTGGGCGCCCCTGTTGATCATAGCAAATGTGATTGGACGGAAAATGTGTGTTTACCGCACCATATGTACATGTAGGCGAGCAGTTGTGAAAAGCACTGTGGAACCACAGGCACTAAAGCCTGGTTTTCACTAGCGACGCAAGCACAAGCGCAAGCAACATACGCAGACGCAGTAACGCGTTGATTTGTCGTAAACTAAAGGCACTAATATAATGATCAAAGCGTTACTACGTCTGCCTATGTTGCTTGCGCTTGTGCTTGCGTCGCTAGTGAAAACCAGGCTTAAGAGTGGGACGTGACTCCCTGAATTAAGCGAATTAACCTTATGAAGGTTACGACAGGAATGGCAAAATCGCCCAAAAACGCCTAAATAGCCCAAAAGCTCTACAGAAACCAGACAAGGTGAGTTCGTTTACTTCTTTTTATTAAAAATACGAAAAAAAATTACCATATTCAACGCTTTGTTACGGAGTAAATTGTACTATTAGGTTTAGAGAAAACATTCCCTCGCAGTTTAGTTGTACATGTCCAATCGATGTAGTTGTACATGTCCAATCGTTGTAGTTGTACATGTCCAATCGATGTTTACCGTAATTATCATATTGTCGACCTGGCAAAACAAAGTCATCGCGCAGAATGCCCATTGTTCTCGGGACATTTACTTACAGTCGATTAAAAACTATAGGTCTGTAATATTGCTCATTCAACTTGAACTGAGCGCCTATCATTGGTCAACGAAAATGCGCGCTTATATCCGCAGGGAATACCTCTCGCTCATCAAAGTGCAGGACGCGGAGCAAAAATACAATAGGCCCCAAAACCTTTTGTCTTGCAATATCACACGTTTAAGTACTAATCAGGAGCTTTCAGCGCGGCAGCCGCCTTCATTTTTTTCTTGCGAAGCTTAAGATTTTACTTTCGTTGAGTTTAGCTGTGATCCGAAAAATGTCGAATTCGCTGCCGACGAAAGAAAACAAATCATTTGTTCGCGCATTACATATTCAGGAGTACCCAACGAGAAAATTTTCAAAATCGATTTGTCATTGCCCGAAACGATTACTGGACATCCAATAAGGGATTTACGGTTAATAATTAACAACCGTGGGAAAATAATATCCGCTCTTCAGAGCCAGCTAGCAGTAAATACCTAATTCTAGTTGCCAGCCAGTATCCGTTACGAAGATGCTTTTTCCCAGCCAGCGCCACTTTTGTAAAGCAGGTTTTCCCAGCAAATTTTACGGTAGTATCTTTGCCAGCATCTACTGTATCTACTATTTGGATTCATGCTAGCTTTCCTTTTTCCTTTAATTTGGAGCCACAAACGTTCAGACTAACTGGATGGTAAACATTCTGATCTAACTAACGAGTCACTCTCCTAGCTTACGATTCTTATCCCGGCGTACGCTGTCAGAAATAATAATGGACTTTCGCGCCTGGCCAAAATATATTCGGCTTGTTTGATAGTTGGTAGCGCTCCACAAATGAAAATTTGGTTTGCCATCTCGGTTGCCTACTTAAAATTGTTGGCGTTGTCAATCGTTATCTTATCCAAAAGACATATGTATTCCTGAAAAGTAAACTGGATTACTCCAGCACCTGGCTACTCAGGGTAATTCATATTGGAGGTCAGTATCGGCGTGAATTCCGGCCAGGGTGCCGGCGGTCTAAAAGGATAGAAGCGCGGCGTATGCAGGTTTATTCGCGAGAATTGAACGAGTTTTGACCATCTTATAATTAAATAAACTATAACGCCCTGTGTCATGAGAGGATTTACCGTTTTCAATAATTTCTATGTTTATCCGTGTTCAGTGTTTTAAATCTTTTTAAAAGCCAACAGTAGGTTCCTTTTTAAATACAGCAAAACTAGAAGTTTCATTTATTTGTTATTCAATATGGACATTGTACTTTGAACATTGCCGCGTCCTTTGTACACTAGTACAGCTGCACTTTTGAACATGGCCGTCCTTTTATTCTAAAAATCAGTATTTGAGTCAGCTGTCCTTTTGAGCCTTACGCTCGCAGTGAAATTTCTTTGTTAGGTATTTCTTCCTACGGTAGTTTTCCAGCTGAACATATATTTTTAAAACCGTTCTATTCAAGGGGAGTTAACCCTTGCTGTCAGTCACTTTTCTGCAACAAAGCAATTTCGGAAGTAAGCAGAATTTAAGTAGTAATCGCTAACTTCAAACAGAGTATTTTCCGTTCTTATTGTATTTCTACGCGTGGTAGAGTTTGCCAAGTCATAAGATTGTAACAACCAACGCTTACACTAACCATATATAAGGAAGTAACTTGTAAAGCTTTATTTAATTACATCGCGAGTTACGAGTAAGCTCTGAATAAACTACTGTTGGACCCAAATCCAGTCTGTTCCTTGACGTCCGTAAGAAGTTTCCAGTGAAGTAGATCGCCGGTACCGAGAAATAGTGACGAGTTCCTGTCTTTCCGCAATCCAAGCGAGTTGTCCGAGTTGTGTTTATTTATCTCCTATCGTCACAGTGCGTGGAGAAGTGAGGAACTTCTTGGATCTTCAAGGACGTTATCAAGGTCAAGCAGACGAAGAAAAACAAAACAAAAATCCAACAGTGGTTTGTCCGTACGGCAAATGTAATTCCTTGGGCAACGAACAAAAGCACTCGCCCAAGTAAAACCTATCATCACAGCGTACTCACAAAGAAACATCCAGGAGACGATTCAGCGTCCGCACAGAAAAGATACAGAACCCTAGCCATTGGAGTAATCAACGAGAGAACGACCAAAGAGTCCCGCTTCACCAGTACCAAACAAACCTCACAAACCATAGAATTAATTTGAGATCATTGGATGATCAATACACAACAGTTACTCCTCTGGGTACGTGAAAACCGCGCATGAGAAAGCTACGTCTACCATACACTGAAGTAACAGGCTGAGATGGAAAATAAAATCAAGAAAGACGCGCGCATGGAATCGAACTCCCTCAATGAAGAAGTACTCTGAGAGATTACCGGACAGTCAAATTTTACATAACAGGATTTGTGACATTGATTATTGAGGAGAAGAAGAGAGATACTAGGACTTGTCATTAAAAGAAAAACACAGGAACAACAGCCGATTTGGATCAGAAGACCACATCTTAGTTCCTGGCCGGCAAAGAAAAAAAAACCTTAGCGATAAAACGTAAGTCAAGAAGGACAGAAAGAGTAACAAGATTGAATATCACATTGGTAATTACTTAACAATAGTAACCTTGAATCTAATTTGAATATTGAACATGTTGGTAGTGTTGTCCGCTCAACTACAACTGAGGTAGAGAATTGAATTTGAATTTCAACTAAAACACAATTTCTGTGACATTATTTCAAAAGTTTTCCGTCGTCCAGCTACAGTAGATAGCCACACGCGTTCCGTCATAACGCCCCGTCAGTACATAAAAGTTAATCGAGGGCCTTGCGAGTGCCCATGTTTCAGAAGAGTCGAAAGTTTTCCCGTGTCAAGAATATAGTGTTAAGGTAAATCGAAGATTTAAGTCGCTTCAAGTAAGTTTGAAAAGTATGATACTTGTCGATCGTTTGATTTCGAAAGAAATTCATGTAACTTTTATTCAGTTATTCCATTGTGTAGTTTTATCTTTGTTTATCCCAGACCAGAATATCAGAAATTTGATGTTTAATAACACAGCTGAGGACAGCTGTAACTAAGGTGGAAGGAATGTCATGAGAGGATTTACCGTTTTCAATAATTTCTATGTTTATCCGTGTTCAGTGTTTTAAAACCTTTTTAAAAGCCAACAGTAGGTTCCTTTTTAAATGCAGCAAAACTAGAAGTTTCATTTATTTGTTATTCAATATGGACATTGTACTTTGAACATTGCCGCGTCCTTTGTACACTAGTACAGCTGCACTTTTGAACATGGCCATCCTTTTATTCTAAAAATCAGTATTTGAGTCAGCTGTCATTTTGAGCCTTACGCTCGCAGTGAAATTTCTTTGTTAGGTATTTCTTCCTACGGTAGTTTTCCAGCTGAACATATATTTTTAAAACTGTTCTATTCAAGGGGAGTTAACCCTTGCTGTCAGTCACTTTTATGCAACAAAGCAATTTCGGAAGTAAGCAGAATTTTTAAGTAGTAATCGCTAACTTCAAACAGAGTATATTTTCCGTTCTTATTGTATTTCTACGCGTGGTAGAGTTTGCCATTTCATAAGATTGTAGCAACCAACGCTTACACGAACCATATATAAGGAAGTAACTTGTAAAGCTTTATTTAGTTACATTACAGCTACCAGTGAGCTCTGAATAAACTACTGTTGGACCCAAATCCAGTCTGTTCCTTGACGTCCGTAAGAAGTTTCCAGTGAAGTAGATCCCGAGTGCCAAGAACTCGTGACGAGGTTCTGATCCCGCAGGTCAAGCAGTGCTTCCATTTGAGTCTAATTTCCCCAAAATTCAGTTGCCTTTCAGCTAAAGTCCAAAGTGTCCGTTGACCCGAAAAACCTATCGTCACACCTGTCGGTGCAAATTTTTGGGTCAACTGACCATCAATTAAGTGTCAGAGAAAGACCAGAAAGGGTATTTAGATGAAATTAATGTAACGAACGGTAAAACAACACATGAAGGTAAACCTTCGATCGAAAGGCTTCAAATTTGTGTCAGTACCCTGGGTTGTTCTTCTTCGTAAAAGGAGCGACGTAAGGCGAAATTAAAGCGCCTTGCTTTATCATAGTTTAAAATTGACGAGTACATTTTTACATGGTTTGGTGCGGATCTTCAGTGGCTGGTTTTAGCGCGAGGCGGAAACTGACTAGCAAATTTGTTCACATAACATAACGGAACATAACCACATTGCATTGCATTACATTACTGGATCAATGTAGATTAGATCAAAGTAAAAAAAAGTTCTTACCAGTTGTATCTGCAACAGGAAAACCTTGAGCTTGGAACGCCGGCTCACTGCTACAACGTAGCTATCAGCTAAAATTGAATATACACATAACAAAATGAGGTAAATGTGTAGTTCTTTTCCAAAAGGTCCTCTTGACAGCAAAATAATGTGGATAGACTACTTACCAAGATATATTCCGTTAAAGGAGATCCAAATCCAAAGAACTTAAAAAACGTAACCGAAGTAACAGAAACACTGTGACACTCCGCCAGTCCGAGTGGTCGAAACAGTGTGGCTAGCTAGTTCGCGGTCTAACCTTGACACAACAAAAAGAACTGATCTGTTTTAGCTCGATATAAAAAATGACACCAGAACAAAAGATGCCATACAATCATTGTTTAATAGTAATAATCATTAACATACAGATTTATTCCTTGCCTCCTACGCAGTCGCAGCAGTTGTTTGGGTCGTCACGCAACGCTTCTAATCAAAAATGCGCTCGCCAACCTCGTTCCCAGGGTCTCTCATCTTCGAACGAGGTTGTGCGCTCGCCAGCCTAATAGCCGGGGAAGAAATTGCCAGCGTACGTACATTGCAAAAAGCAGCAGGAAGCCAGAAAGCAAGCCTTCATTTTTTTCCAGCCAGGATCGACATTCTAGCAAAAAATCGCAGCAAGTAAAACATTTATGATAGATTTAGTAATTTCCCAGCCAGGGAAAGACTTTCCCACTGAAGTTCCCAGCTAGCAGAATTTCAGCTTGAAGAGCGGATAATTTGCGGAGCGGCTCCGTCAGGTACTCCTGCATATTAGTCGACGCGCGCTTTGCTACAGCTGTTAGTACACTGGGAAATAGAGAATACAAACCTTATTTATGACCGGCTTCAAATGTTCAGACAGAACTGTCGGAGTCTTTCCCTTTTCGAGCAAGAATAAAATAAACTGTCTTATCTACGTTCGCGTCAGTTTGCGCTTCGTTTAACTTAATTGCGCGTGCTTGACTGGAGTTCTTGCCGATTGTGTCGTCGTGTTATAAAACGCCAACTTCAATAAGCCGTGTAAGATACGTAATGCTTCGTGTAATCAGCTGATACACTGAGAATTTTTTTTAAATTCGCGGCAATAGCCCTTTTCACGGTTAACTTGTGATATTTGCATAACAATACACTTGAACATAGAAGCGAGGCAATTTCGGGCACAAGCTACAAAACATCGTGTTTTTCTTGAACTCCTTCAACTCTTTTAGTATAAAAACAGTTTTAAAATGCAGAAGAACTACAATTCTTTTAGTTTACGTTGTTTTTAGAAAAAATTGTAAAACGACTTGTCTCTATTAATAAATAGTAGATTCGCATAAGCAACAGGGAGATTGGGTTACGATCTTTACGGCAAATTTTAACTAAAAGAGTTGTATATTTAGTTCCTCTCCGTTTTAAAACTATTTTTATACTAACATAGTTCAAGGAGCTCAAGAAAATCACGATGTTTTGCAGCTTGTGCCCGAAATTGCCTCGCTTCTATGTTTAGCTGTATTGTTATGCAAATATTTCAGGTTAACTGTGAAAAGGGCTATTGTGAACCATTTTACAATTGAGTGATTTTCTTGAATGGAAAACAATAGCTCGCTCGCCCTCGACGCGCCATTTTCAAACCAAACTTCAACTAGCAGTTTTCAAGCTGAAAAGAACAGCACTTCTTGTTCGCCAATTTTCAAACTTAAAACGGATTATGTTCAAGAAAAGCTCCATCTTCAATTTGCCGCGCGTGAAAGTTTAGAAAGCAGTTTACATTTTCAGAAAATCGCTTTTGAAAACTCCCTCCATACTAAAGAAGCCCGGTTTTTCTGTATTTTCAAGTGCAAAAGAACAGCATTTATACTTTCTCAATCTCCTTCGTTTTAGGCTTAAATTGTAGATACAACATTCCTCTTCAAAAAGTCGTGCGTGAGTTACCACTACTGGAAAACAGAAAATCGAGTTTTATCAACCCTACTTGGCCAATTTGGGCCCTTTCTTCTCTTATTCAAAGCGCACTCGCATTCGAATTTGCCGCTTCGCCGGTTATGAATATAATGATGTCCAAGCATTCTGCGCGATGAATTTTACTGGTGTTATAATTTCTATAGGGAGATTGACAAGTGTCATGCAATAACAAAGAAACAGTGTTTTTACTATCTATTTAGCTAATGCAATATTGATGTAATGAATAAACAACGACCTGGCAAAAGTAATTTTAATGGGGTTATAATTTCTATAGGAAGATTGACAAGTGTCATGAAGTAACAAAGAAACAGTGTTTTCACTATTTATTTAGCTAATGCAATACTGATGTAATGGGTAAACAAAGATAGTATAAAGGTAGCAACATTGTAACAGCAATTCGATTTTACATTCGTGGGAGAGAGTTACATCGACCCGTTTTACGAAGTGACTAAACTACGTTGAAGTCAAGTCCTGAGTGAGAGTCATTGGTTCGTCCGAAGTCCGTTTGCAGTAGATCGCCGGTATTCAGAAATTTGTGACGAATTTCCCGGGGTGGCCAATCGATAAAATCGATAATCGATAATATTCGATAAAAATCGATAAAAGGTTTCGTTGTGAGTAATCGATAATTATCGATTTTTCAATTAGCGTTATCGATTTTATCGATTCTAGCTTATCTTACAATTTATCGAAACGAAATCAACAAAAGATATAAACGAGCTCGCAAAAACACTAATAATAACAACTTCCTTAAACGTTTATTAATAAAATTGCTTATGGTAAAGTTTGCTACAACTTTTCTAGTTCAATAATGATTAAAAATCAATGATAATATTTATTGTCATCCCGTACAGATGTTTTTAATACTACTTGAACATTAACAAAACTATAAAAGTGATTTAATGAACTTAACCGACTTTCAACTACGTCGGTTGAACCAACTAGGTTTCGATTAGCCTGCGAGCGCAGACGTATTTCCGGCTCGAGTTGCCCCGCCGAAAATTGCTCGCAGGCTAGGTTTCGATGTTCTGAATAGTTTCCAGAACCTCTTGCTGCTGCAAAAATCATATTAATTAACAGCTTTAAAATTGTTCTACAAATCAGTAAAACAATGTAAATGATGAACTCCACAACAAAATAATATAAAAAGTATAATGACAAGAAAAACTCCACGGACACAGTTTTTAAAAGCGTAAAACCAATGAACAAATACTAAATTTAAATTGATTCTATAACGATCGATAAATCCGATAAAATCGATAACGTTGAAACTTCATCAGCATGTGAGTATCGATTTTTATCGATTGATCGATAAAATCGATAATGGTTAAATTCAAATTATCGATTGATATCGATTTATCGATTGGTTTTCCGATATCGATTTTTATCGATTGGCTACCCCGGGCGAATTTCTATCGAAAATATTTGACTACTGGAATCCGCCCCTCCCCGGTCTGAAAAGACCAAAAAAAGCCCGGTCTGAATAGGGTTAAAAAAAACGTGATACAACGTGTTACAGCTGCGACTATGAGTTAATTTATAGTGACATTTGTGGTTCTATTTATAAAATTAATAACTTGGCGAATTATTTTTAGGGCGAAACCTTGCATATGATGTCTACAAAGGTATTATGGGGGAAGAAATGTTCAAACAGAAGATCGAGGAATTTGAAAAGGTACAAGATATGTGATCCAGTTTCATGTACCTTTTAACATTTCGAACATTCATGCAACCTGTATAATCCCTGTCTTCTTCTTCTTCTTCTTCTTCTTCTTCTTCTTCTTGGCCAAATCGCATGCACAAGCTGCTGTTACTGAGACTTTTTTGTCATCGCTATACACTGAACAAGTTATTTTCTTTACGGCAGTTTCATTTGTTTTTCCAAACGCAATTCTTCAAAGGCGAAAGTCCCCCACAAGTAACTTTCACAATTATATCGCAAAGGCGGTAGCCGAAGTTCCGCTCCGGCCCCCATCTCTACCCCGCAGCTGACTTGTGCCCAGTTGTCTCTTATGACAAAAACTGGACCACGCGAATGACTCACACCAGTGGTCAATCAAGACCAGGAGGTGATATTCCATCTTCCCCATCCGCTCAGCTATGCCATGATTAATCAAGACCCAACCCACTCTCCACAAACACAAACACAAATACACAGACACAGACACACACCCGACCGTAAAATTGTTGCATTGTTTGCTTCCAAAGCCTCTTTCTCCGCCTGGACTTTTTGACCGCAGCAAAATCGTATACCACACTACCAAACTCAAGATGCTCTTCGGTGCAAAGGCGCTAATCAAGGGACAACGGGCAACCCACCCGGTTGGAGTTGGAGCCGAGGGAATCGCGACAATTGTCTCTAATCCCAAGATTCCAAAGAACGAATTCTTCACCCCTGGTCGATCATTCCCAGTGTGCCTGCGTCACTCCACCATCCAGTCCGTTGATGACGTGTTGATTGATTTCTGCGGCGGATCGTTGAGGTTTGCCGGAAGTGACGATATGGAAAGTCCGTGCGACCTCGTGATGGGAACTGGACCGACAACCCCTTTGTGGAGCGTTCCAGCCATCTATGACGCAGTCAGAGCCAAGGTTTCGGGAGATTTGAAAACTTATCTTCTGCTCGGTCCCGACCAGTAAGTAATGAAATTAAACTGTCAGCTAGCTCACCCAGATAAATATAAGTAATTTTGTGTAAGTAATTGTGTTATTATTATGTCGATATAATCCTCAGTAGAAATAATAGGAAACTATCGAAAACTAGCTGGCATCACTGAAGAGGTTAAACCAAACGTGCAATTAGCAGTAGCTTGTCATGAGAGGCATATACATTCAATTCGTGTTTCGTTACAAAGAAATAAAACACTTTTAAAATAACACGTTCTACCTTGGGAAGATGGCGCTTTCTGGCTTTAAGATTGGCGTGAAAACTAAGCTAGCTAATTTGACGTATTTTTGTCGGACAGTTTAGATTCCCGTGGGGGTGGGGAGGGGGTTCCCATATAAGAGTGACGGGGGTGAACGTCGATCTAATACAGGGGGGGATAGAGACAGGGCCTGGGACCGAGAACCATGCTCTCACAACTTGCAAAGCGATCAATTTCGTTTTGGTCAGCGGTGTTTTCTTATGGCTTCTTTTCGCGCGCAAAATTCCTTAAAAAATTAATTAACGTTCCTATAAACTATTTCGAGATTATTCCAACATGTTCAATTTGTCCAATGCGGCCGAACTTTCCAGGAGCTGAATTCGTGAGTTCAAGTCCAGGACAGAAAAAGGAAAATTAACCTTCGCGTGTTGACGTTCTCCATAATACCGCGAATGTGGACATTTGATTGTTTTTGTTTTGCATACGAAGGCAAAGAAATGTAAATGCAAAACTCACGTGCGTTTTGTTTTGCATGGGACGGCAAAGAAATATGCAAAACACACGTGCAGAATATTGTATTACTAATTACACCTATTGTTTTGTGACGTTCTTGTTGTCGTCGCGGTCGTGGTTGCGTCTTAAAAACGAAAAACTTGAGGAAGAAGTTTATCTGGTTTAAAGGATCACAAAGTGAAAAACTACAATAATCATTCATACATCAGTACGCACTTCCATCGCCTCATCGGCCGCCATGTTTTTCTTTTATAGCTTTCCTTCTGGCTTTACACAGCTTCTACGCACGTGCAGATTATGAATCCGCTGGCTAAAGTTGTGATGATTGCTTTGCAAGTTGTGAGAGCATGGTTTGGATTTGATTTAAGAGAATGTATGGGAAGTAGCTACCCCCCCCCCCCCCCCCCCCCTGATCTAATAGGTGCCAAAATCTAACTTAGTGGGTGTGGCTCGAATATATTTTTACCCTAAGAGGTACCAATTCTAAGACAATACTAGTTTCTAACATATACTAACGGTGGTTTAACACCCCTACGCGGTAACAAACCACTAATTTTAACCCCTACAAGGTATGAAGATCATCCCCATCACTTTTATATGGGTTTAGATTATTGTGTGCCGTAACAATACTGTTCAGTCTTTACCACTTCAGGAATTGACTGATGGTAAAAATAGTCAGAACTAACCGATTGGTGTTTTAGTGTCCTAAGAGGGCTAAAAATTTAAGCGATTGATTAATATATGATTGTTTTTTTTCGCGGACAGCCTTGCAGCCAACATTGGCGGTCTGCGCCAAAAACCCGAGTCGTTTTATGACCAGCGGTTTCACACTGAAGTGATTTTCGATTTCAAGGCTTTGGATGGAGTAAGGCGTTACGTCAGATTCCGGCTAATTCCTGCTGACGGGCGACCGGAAACAGGTTTATTGTCTGAAGAAGTCCAGTGGCAACCTTGGTAAGTTGGGTTAAAATCAGGCGACTGTTATAATGATGAGCAGTACACAAACGAATGTACTCTGAAAGCTACATGTGTATTGGGTGTGTTTTGGGTTCACAACATTTGAGCACTTCACTTAAGAAAAAGAGAAACATAAATCATTCCTGCCCTATTTGAAAAGGGCTGGCGCGCTAGCTAGTAGCTATTTTCGATCCTTTTTATGGTGTACTGAAAGAACTAAGTTACCAGTTGAAAATCAAAACATGATCAAGACGATTAACCGTGTTTAACATTTTTCATGTTTTGTTTCAAGGTTGTAATGGTACTTACCATTATGGTGCTTGTTGCAAAGAGAAACATTTGGAGGTTTTGGGACTTCCTTCTGCATCTTGCATTTGGTATCTGATAAACTCTTTCAGTCATAACAGTGATCAACATTTATAGTTTTGCCAAAAATGGCAAAAAAATATATATATAGGAACGTAGGTACAGAACAGACTGTACTGAACACTGTAAGGGAATAGTCCAGTTTCAAGTTTACCAAAACCTCTGAGAACATGAACTATTCACAAATATGTGCTTTGTTTCGTTTTACGCTTCAGCACTTTTATGTTGGTATTCGTATTTTTTTTTACTTCAGAGCGAGTCTAACCCTGTACAGATATGCGTCTTTAGTCTTTTTGTTCAGCGGTCTTGTTTAACTCGAAACTGGACTATTATTCCAGTTCAGTCATTTAAGACAAGAAAATAGATCAAACTGATATCTTTCATTTTACTCAAAATGTAGGGTGAATGAAAGATCACCTACTGAGACTTTACCAAAAGATTACCTCAAGCGCGAGTACAAAGAGCGAATAACCCGGGGAGCACTCGAGTACAAACTCCAGCTACAACTCCATGAAGCTAAGGACAATGATCCGCCATTGACACTTCAAATCGGGAAAGAATGGGACGAGAGTACACATCCATGGTTAGATTTGGCTGACATCAAAATGACGACATTACTTTCTCCAACAGTAACGGAGCGTCTGAGGTTTATTCATACCAACCTTCCATCCACCATTGGTTTATTGCCGGCCCAGTCTGTTGACGATCCTAGTGTTGTTGTTCACGTTCGCAACGCTGTGTACGTTTGGTCTTACGATTTACGTTCCAAGAGGTCAAACAAGGTCGTCCCAGACCACATGGCGTCCTATCACATCCGAGTACAAACTGGAAGCCGGTCAGGAGCGGGTACGGATGCTTCCATTTCCATTTCACTGACAGGTAAAGTTAATGTTTTCTTTTTGGACAAGGAATGTTTAATTGATGCGTGTTGCTATAGCTACACGCAGTTGACTTGAACTTATGCTCTTGAATCGAAATAGTTTCACTTTTGGTTAAATATCACGTCAAATCGAGGCATCTTGGCCAGTTTGACGTCACGCAGCTTGGAAGTAGTCCATGCGTACAAATCCATACAGTCTTCATTCACTGGAACGCAATTTAGTTAAAGTGTTCGTCTCGTAATATAGGAACCAAAGGAAAGACAGAACTGATGACATTAGACACCTGGGGCAATGACTTTGAAGCAGGAGAGGCGGACGAGTATTCTATAGAGGCGATGGATGTCGGGAAAGTTCTAATGATCCACCTTCACAACGACCGCGGTGGCTGGTGGTACAAGAATCCTGATTGGTTTGTTAACAGGATCTCGGTGCTTAGCTCTACGCAGGATGACCCATTCGAGTTTCCGTGTTATCGCTGGGTGCTGTCAGATTTGGACGTCTTCGAGGGAAAAGGTAATTTAAAAAAAATGACCTTTGGTATCTCAGCGTAAAAGTTTTAAGGTTTGTCAGGAGAGTTGGACAAATTGTTGAAGTGATCCGTCATCGTTGGCCTATACTTATAAATAAAACAAAGGCCATGTACCGTGCTAATCTAAAGAAAGGAAACATTTACTCGGAGAGGCCGGGCAACCAATCGGTTGGAAATGTACACGTTATTAACGTTTATTATATGACTCGTTCTATGAACGGGCAAGATAAAGCAAATCATGTGCTGTGATTGGAAACCCGCGCGGTCAAGATGGAGCCATCTTGCCCGCTCGGGATGGCCCGGCCCGCTGTGTTCCCGCAATAAAACTTTTTACTGACGCCGATTCAAAATTTGTCATTTGCACAAAAAAAAATATTTTCCGAGTCAACCTAAATATTTTCTGTCTCTTTTTCTATATATCGATGGAGTCCAAAAACAAAGAAATAGAATGTCTTGAAGAGAATAAACAAATCACAACTTTGTCTTTGGCGTCGTTCTGGTCATAGTTAATAATCCTTTATTGACCACAAGCTTGTTCGGTCAAGATGGCGGGATATTGGCCTCGTTCTTTTTTTTTGCGTGTTTATGAACCTCGACGTCTACTAACTTTATGGACCTCGACTTCGGTCCATAAACGCAGAAAAAGAACTTGGCCAATATCCCGCCATCTTGAGCTCACGCTTGGCCAATAACCCATATAATCTCAGTTTAGTTTGGTATTTCTCTGCCTTAGTCACCATTATACCGAGGTAATGTAGTTGTATATGACACAGCTCTTTTCAGACCGGTTACCTCCATGCCATTTAAGATCTTAAGGACCAAAACATTTGAACGAACGTAGCTTGTGCATGCATCCTTGGTAAGGAATGTTAAACTCATTTTGTGCAACTCCATCTTTACAGCCATTCCGCCCTTCCAAGACCAACCAGATGCCGTTAAAAGCCAACGGAGCCAGGAACTAAAGCAGCGACAGGAGAGTTATAAATGGGGAAACCAAGAGGTCTTCCAACACCTACCTGGCTATCTTCAAGCTTCCACACACGCTGATATCCCAAGAGATTCTCAATTCTCCAACGAAGCCAAAAGTACCATCAAGGAAGACAAGATAAAGGCGGTTATGGACATCGGCCTCGATTCTTTGTCAACACTTTTCGACAGCTGGGATAATTTTGACGACTTCCAAAAGATCCTGGACAGAGCGTATGGTGGCGTGCCGAAGATTGTCGAAGGTGATCGGTGGATGACCGATAAGGTCTTCGGATCCATGTTCTTGAATGGCTGCAACCCAAATACTATCCAGCGGTGCGAGAAATTGCCAAGTAATTTTCCTGTTACTGAAGAGATGGTGAAAAGCTTTCTGGATCGTGGTCAAACACTGGAAAAGGAGATAAAGGTAATTGAGATGAACTGACACTTTATCTTTAGCTCGAAAGCTTTCTGATGCTCACATCTTTGTGTTCGGGGGTAATCTTTTTATTTCACTTTATTTTATGTACCGGTTCTAAGCAGTCGTTGTCATAAAAATCACTCTAAGTCGAAATCTCTTCTCCGAGAATTTATGGAATCAAAGTTTGTCGGAAGACAGTTTGCTAAAATACATGGCGCTTGCCCGTCCGACGAAGTGACGTGACAACGGATCATGGGAATTTAGATAAGTGACAATCGGAAAATGTTTGGGAAATCCCCCCACCCCCTAGTTGGTTCAACTGTTAGAAGTGGATAGTGGCGGGACGTCTGCCCTAGGGAAGGTTATTTTATTAGGCTCTCATTAAACGAAAAATATTTTAGCATTTTTCACACTGCCCACGAAGGTCCGATAACCCCAGTGTTGTCCGTTTTATTGCCATAGGCGCCTTATGACCATGCCAGGTCGGATAATTACACTTCAACATGTTATGAAAGTCATCGTATACGAAAACAAGAGCGGATAAGAATTTATCATGGCCATGTCACCATTTTTATCCTATTCACACCACGCTTGTTCTGTAGTGCATGCATGTTTAAATGGACCAATTTGCGTTACGTTCACTTGCTAAAAGCAGGCCACGTTCGCTCACGAAATGCGTGCACGAAATGCGAGCACCGAATTTCACAGCATCTCACTTCTACGAAACACCCTGCAGTCCATCTTATATTTAATGTAAAAAGTGTACCTTTACTTATTATATCCTTGCATCATGTTTTTATTGTTACAGGCAGGGCACGTATACATTGTAGATTACAAAGAACTTGAAGGTATTAACATCACAGGGGAGTCCACCTACACTGCACATCCCATGGGACTCTTTTACGTCAAGGCCTCCGGTGACCTGGTACCCATCGCCATTCAACTGCTCCAGCAACCGAGCAACACCAACCCTATATGGACTCCTAGCGATTCAAAATATGACTGGCTCCTAGCAAAGATGTGGCTACGTTACGCCGACAGTCAAATACAACAGGTATAAATTAATTATTTCCGTACTGACATGCGTTCTAGAGGCAACAATCAGTTCCAATTATAGGTGATCTACTGGCAAAGAGTCATTCAAATGTTTCATCTGATTTCCAAACACCGAGAAGAGAGTTTAAAATACGATGCCTAGCGAAGTATTTTTGACGAAATGGATGTGTTTGGATTAAACATTTATCTTGTGTTTGATGTACCTTCTCACTGCAATCGAAACAAAAACTAAGGAGTAACGGATAAATAGAATCGTAAAAATCTATGCTGATTAAGACCAAGTATCCAACCTCTGTTGTGGTTTTGATTTTCCTGGTAATGACGTAATATATTATTAAAGAGTTTGAGTTTTGTCAAATAAAAAAATAATGATTGGAAATTATATATCATAATTTCTTACACGTCAAAGTAGTAAACTTTATTCCGTTGTTCCACAGGGAAGTACTCATCTGCTAAGAACCCACTTGGTAATGGAGGCATTTGCCGTGGCCACGTGGCGTCAGCTACCCTCGCTTCATCCCGTTTTTCAAATGTTATTTCCCCACCTTCGCACCGTTATGGCAATCAACAACTTCATCAGGAATGACGCAGCCGACAATGACGGATCCATGCAGTTGTTGAACAGGCTTTACAAGACATTCAAGTTTGGTATGCTCTCGCTGCCTGGAATGCTGAAAGAGAGAGGCGTGGACGACCCTGAGAAATTGCCCAAGTTTCATTACAGGTGATTTACATACATGTAGTACACTGTATGATTTTAATAACTTACATCAAGGAGCCCAAAAAATGTTAATTAATTCTCATTCTTTAGTGCGAGTATATACTATCCAATCAGAAGCCGAGGATAACTATCCTCGGCTTCTGATTGGATAGTCTGCACGCACGAAACTGATATGAATAAATTAAAAGTGGTCACACTCTTGGGCTCCTTGCTGTAAGAACCTTGTTCAAGAAAACTATGTAACCTTTTCGTGGTAAATATAAAGACAAAAATAGGGTTTTATTAACCTCAGTAACGCTTCTCTAATAATCTGCATGTATCGTTTTGTATGTAAATAATTTTATAAAACGTAAAATATATAGTTAATATTTTTATCATTTCCCAAACAAAAGTATGCCAGTGACACGAACCACTGATACAAAACATTAAATTTGTTATTGCCAGGGATGATGGTCTCCGACTATGGACAGCCGTCACAACCTTCATCAAAGAAGTCATCGCCATCTACTACAAATCTAATGATGATGTTGTTAAGGACAACGAGCTCCAAGCCTGGGTTAACGATATCCATGATAACGGCTTTCCCGCGAGAGATGGCGACCTCGACCATGAGTTCCCAAAGAGCCTGCAAACACGTGATCAGCTTATCCACATGATAACATGCGTGGTGTTCACGTGCTCCTGTCAACACGCCGCAGTCAACTTTGGTCTGATGGACGTGGCTGGCTTTGTTCCCAACACGCCTTCTCTGATGCGCCAACCTCCTCCTACCAAGAAAAACGAGGCAACTCTGAAGTCTATAATGGCGACTCTCCCAAACAAGTCGCAGGCTGGTCACCAAATAGCTACCATGTTTGTGTTGACAAAATTTGCTGAGGATGAGGTGAGAACAATAGCTTATATGTAATTATATCCACGGGCCTTGCACAATCTAGTGGGGGGAGGGGGGGGGGGGGGGGGTACTCCCCTATATAAGCTATACAGGTATCTGCTGCCCAAATGTTATGGTTTGTAAGTAAGCCATTTTGGTCTAAAAATGGGTGTAGATTGTTTGCCATGTTGGCTTGAAAAGGGGGACATTTTTAGTTTTTGAGCCGTTTGGTCTGGAAATGGGTGTAGATTTTGAACATCGTGGTCTCAAATTTGGTATGTTTTGCCTGCTTGTCGAAAATAAGTTATAGTTTTTTTACCATTTTGGCTTGAAAAGGGGGGCATTTTTAATATCGGTATAACTGACGTTCTCTCTCGGTTCCGAAGTTCTATCCAGTCTGACTGTTGTTCATTGCTCACGTAACTGCAACTGTTTGAAGTTAATTTAGTTTCAGTGTGTATAAAATTGTGTTTATTTAACTATTTTTATTCCTATCTTAGCGTTTCATTGGTGACATCACACATAGCCTATTGACTGGTGATGACGAAGACGACGCAATCACTCGCTTCCAGGCCGCTCTCCAGGAGATCTCTAATTCGATCAAGGCTCGCAATGCGTCGATGGAATTGCCTTATATCAACCTGTTACCCGAGCGAATTCCTGATAGTATTGGTATCTAAGGAGCTTTGAGAATGAATAAGTCACAGACTTAAATGTGCACTTCCGTGTGATAGTTTTCTGAATAATTTTGCCCAAGAGAATATTTTCCTCTAAAATACGTTGCAGCATTCAATTTGTTAAAATAGGGTTTTTGGGGGGACGTTTATAGCAATCAACAGTGTTGTTTTTCAATAGTTATGAACTAGTCGTGTACGTTAAACTTGTAGGGTTTATAATCATTTCTGGTGTAATGGACACAAGTTTATTATTATTGTGGCTTTTTTACAGTTCAATCTGTGGACTAAGGCGTGCGTATGGGCTTTTTTGGTGGAATGTTTTGGAGCATGTTGCTTTCGGCCGCGGTTGACCACAGCATGTCCAACAATGGATCAAAATGTTGGGACCAGGGCTATTATGATGATGTGGAGGTAAAAACAGTGACGGCGTCCTCGTTCGTTCGTTCACGCCGTTTTTTGTTTTTGTTTTTGTTTCGTTGTTGCTTTACTTTATGTGGAAACCTGCAAACTATATGGACGGTTATGCAGTTTGTGGTATCTGGTATATAACTAAGTTGTTAGAACAAGCTTCTAAAGCTCGCTAATATAAATAACCTAAGGCGTGAAAATAAAAAAGGAATTAGACTGAAACAACAATATGTTCTTTATCGGTACTGCAGAGCGCTGCCGCGCGCCCGACGAAAAAAACTCCTGTACTGCAGGCTTCTAGGCAATTTGCGTCTGTTTCTCTCTCGAAATCGCGAAGCTAAAGTTTCGCTCTACTGGCTAAAGATCTCAGTAAAGACATAACAACCTCAATGAAAGATAATAAGAATATCAGTTGGTTGTTTTACTCATTGATGTATCTCGCCGTAACTGAATCTTTTTTCGGCTGGACAGAAACCACTGAGTTTAAGGCTATTTTGAGAGCTTGCTTTATAATGCTCACTATATATTGTGTTTTGTATAACCTGCATGCACAGTTAATATAACCCTTTTCCAAAAGTGTCAAACTCTATCATAAATAGTCTGTTCACAGACATTTTTTTTTCTCTTAAGGTCGTCTATAGCGCGAGCGAAATAAGAGCCGCGGGAACATAACGAACGTGAGCGCAAGGGGGTAGGGGTGGGTGTTATTTTTGAAACGCCGCTTATATATTACAGCGCAGACACTCGAACCGTGAACGCTTTGGATTTATTTTGGCTTTATTTTGGCTTTATTTTGGCTTTATTTTGGCTTTATTTTGGCTCTATTTTGGCTTTATTTTGGCTTTATTTTGATTTCATTTTGACTTTATTTTGACTTTATTTTCACTTATTTTGTATTTTTTTCAGTAAAAATACAAAATAAGTACAAAATAAGTGAACATAAAGTCAAAATAAAGTCAAAATAAAGCCAAAATAAAGCCAAAGCGTTCACGGTTCGAGTGTCCGCGCTGTAATTTCCTATGAAACTTCCTACTGATTTATAATTAGTTGTTATTCAAGTCAAGTACGTGATTTAAAGCGAAAGCTTAGATAAATTCGTAATTTCACACTTATCTAATAGTTATAGAATTCGTCGCGCGAGGAATGAAATAGTCTTTATTGTGTCTTTATTATCTACATTTATTACAACGCCCTAGCATTTTTCACGCAGTATAGCCAATAAAAGACGGCGCACAACAACAGTTAGGCCCAGTTCAGACGCCGTACTTCACATGAGCCGAATCGAATTCGAATTTAGGCCGACCCAAATTAATTTAGACCGGCTGAATTGATTCAGACGCCAAGCTTAATTCAGCCGAACTTAAATTAATAGGGGAAAATTGCTGTTATACTGAAAAATACATTATAATAATTCATGCATTTGTTTCGGCTGATGTGAAGTCCGGCGTCTGAATCAAAGCCGGTCCACAGCCGTTATTCCCGGCTGAGCCAGGCGGGAAGAAGGGCTGAGCCGATCCGAATTCATCCAGCCGTTCCGAATTGATTCAGACGCCGTACCTCACATGAACTTAATTCATCGAATTCGATTCGGCTCATGTGAAGTACGGCGTCTGAACTGGGCCTTAGTCAGAAGTTATTCCGCTACAGTGCTACCGTCATACAGTAGGATCCGAGTCGTCAACCAAAGTACGTAAGTTTTTGTTTGTTATAGTTAGCTAAGTCACGGGAATTATTAGTCTTTTCTTTTATACTACGAAAACGTTTCATTTAGTCAAGTTAGTTGGAATCTATTCCACGAGATTTATTATTGCCAAGGACTATTTCCCCGGGGGGGGGGGGGGGGGGTACTCCCTATAATGGACTATACGGGGAGGCTCCGCCCGAAAGGGGTACCTTTTCAGACTGGAGGTATATAAAAGGGTAGGGATTTCACGAGTTGGAGTATAGAAAAGGGTAGGGAATTCACGAGTTGGAGTATAGAAAAGGGTAGGGAAAACTGTCATTTAGGTATGAGGAGGACTGCAGGTTTGAAGTTCTTAGCCATCGTACGACAGCTTCCTTCCACTTCCTTCTGGGGATATATATTGTTCATTAAGTTCAGTCCAAGGGTATAGAAAATGGTTGCAGTGTTTCTACTGTAGGTATGTGAAAGGGGTACCATTTTCATAATTTCTATGTAAGGTATATGAAAGGGGTACCATTTTCCATGGAAGGTATATGAAAGGGGTACCTTTTCTGTCAAAAATTGGTATATAAAAGGGTAAGGGGTTGGCGGAGCCTCCCCGTATAAAACTTTTTTGAGTGCCCCCCCCCCCCCCCCCGGGGGGCTATTGTCAAGCTATTATCATTAGTCAAATAATTTACAGGATTTATCAAAATTGTGATTCTTTCAAGCTAAATTTAGTTCATTTTTATTCAATGCAAGATTGCTGTTGATAACTTCGTTTGATAGTGTTATCCACGTTATGAGTTGTTATCATCTTAGTCTATTAGTTTCAAGTATCAATTATCACGTCTATCTGTTTCACGCTATGATCTCGCTAAACGAGTGTTCTATTTTCATGTTATGTCTGTTATATTCGTATATTTTATACTTTATCTAAGTTAGAACTATTTTAACTATCGCGTTTCAGTTCGAACCTACTACTACTTCTCACTACTACTACGACTACGTTCTACTTCATTCTACTGCTATATCCACTATTTGGTTTTCGCTATTACTACCGCTACCGATTGTGAACCTGTATGCAACTGTGAACTTTGATTGTCATTTTAAGTGGAGTTCGAATCACTTATCGCCTCGCATCGAGCTACCCTGTAGTTGTTTGAGAAGTTGAGTAAGAATCAGCATCTAGAATCTTTACAGTTACATTGGGTAAAGTGAAAATATATTTTTTCCCGCTATGAGGTAATTATCGCGCTCCGCGTTCGCTTCGCTCCCGTGCTCCCTATAAAAAAAAAGAAAACGGCTGTGAACAGACTATATCATAAACACTTTTCTAAGCATTTATTCCTCACCCAGCGATCAAAGTTGCATCCTCTGCTCGACAGTCTCTGAGAATAGAAAAGGGTTCTGACTTCTAGGAAATAAATAGTATAAAAATTACTTATATAATAACTATACCTCTAGCTCAGAGATAATAAAACTGTTGGTGCCCCGCTGTCTGTCAAATATAAAAGGCTTTTGTTTCTTTGTTCCTTTAAGAACTTTCTAATACATTAACAACTTTTGACCCAAAACGGAGGTTTCTTAGAAAATCAATGAACCCAAAAAGCTGACCGACGTTTCTTAACTAATTGTCGACTTCTGGTGGGCGTTGGCAGTTATTAATGTAGTCGATTAACATGCAAGATGATCAAGGAATGATCAACAACAATTATATTAAAGCAAATATTGCCTAAAATGCTCTAAATGTACCAAAAAGTAGTATTTTCGCACAGAGAAGTATTCTTCTTGTTTTGTTTTTTTTGAAAAACACGGCTGGTTCAAACTTCCCATTACCTCTCAGAATTAGCCACATCATTGCTCACAAAACAATACATTGCATGTCACAATTTTAACTACAATAGAGGTATACAATATAATAGACCAATGGAAATGGTAGTGGTTTACCCGAGACGATTATCACATTCAAGTTCAAGTGCTAGCTTGGGTACGGTTTGCTCAACCGAAGTCGAAAGAAAAAACAAATCTTCTTCAAGAAAGGTGAGTCCTATATTACTCCCATTTGAGGTACTCACGAGTGCAGACACACTTTTACACTAGCGAGAGTCAGACCCGCATAGTTTTAGATCTGAACCCAAGGGGATCAGATCGGACTCAAATCTAGGTTCGACTCCAAGATGTTTGTATAATTACTCACGAAGCCTATAGCGGCTTTAACAGTTTTGCCTCGTTTAACCCTGCCTCCCCAGTAAGTGTCTTGACAGACACTTAAGTAAAGCGACTAGGGTGGTGAGGTTAATTATTTTAGATCAGAAGCAAAAGAGATCATCAATCGCATATCCATGCCGGCTCGATACCAACATCACAGTTCGCAGAATAACCCACGAAGCCCGAGGAAGCTTTATAATTAACAGTTTTTGGTTTGTTTATCCCTGTCTCAGCCCAAACATGTCGTGTCTCCAGGAATGTGTTTCTCGATCGAGAGACCATTTGCCATTGTAGCTAGAGTGTATCATTCAGGTAACATATCGAAAATGAGAGACAGTGCTTGAAAGGGATTTCTTAAGTTGATTTATAATCCGAAGCAAGGAAGATCATAACCGTGACTGAGGGAATTTGATACGCGGTCTTTAATTAATTTTAGAGATTTTACTCCTTCAATTTTATCTTTAGATTACTGACTGTTCGAGATATCCTACAGCCCCTAATTTCGTCCAAAACACGCCATGATTTGTCGTTTCAACATTTCTCTTGGCGGCGTTTGATGAAGCAATGAAATGGCAATTAACTCAAGGACAGTTTTCATACTTTCTCAGCGTACCTGATCGACGTTTGTGACACTGCAAATATTATTTTTTGGTTTCGCATTCAGGTCTTAGCTTGTGAAGACAAAGGCAATCTGTGAATAGTCTTTGTAGACCTTAGAGATCCGATCTGGTGTGGGAGACTCTTTAAATTAGAAGTCGTCTAGTTTTGCCGCTTGATTGAAATTCTAGAAAGATAGATCTCTGGAGCCGCTGAATGTTGACATCAGGAGTCGTGTCTCTTTTGTTTCTTTCAAAGATTCCATCATGCGATAGCGGACTCTTACATTAATAATCGATTATGAGTGAAAAAAAAATTGGCTTAAAAGCAAAACTATTTGCCTTATTGAAGAAAGGGCTAAAGCTACTGATCGTCTGTAAACAACTCTGAAACGTGCATGTGATTTCACGGCCTGGTTAGTTCCGCCAGTTGATAACAAATGTGTTCCTATGAGAGAGATATTATTCTGTCAGTGACATAAGCTACTCGGAAAAAAAATTCCGAGTTCCCCCAACAGGAGTCGAACCTATGACCTTCCGCACACCGGTCGGACGCACTACCACTGAGCTACAGGAGACTCGTGGGAGCTAAGGCCATATTATAACTAGGTTCAAGTGTGACAAACATCCCGCATACTGCTAGGAATAGATTTGTCGATGAATGAGAATTTGTGGAAATAAATAAATAAAAACATTAAATATACCATCATTTATTTCCACAAATGTGTTCCTACTTATCTATTGATGCATTACAACAGTTTCGCAATAGAACCTTAAATGCAGGCACTTCACGATCAGTTCCTTAACAACGTCTATATTTTTTGCGCTGAGGCTGAATTGTTCAGCTTCAGCAGGGCTCACACATCAGTTTTTTGAGTTGAGGGTGGAGGGTGGGGTCTCTGAGAGCTGACTGAGTCTGTGGTTTTAATTACTTTGCATGACAATGAAATAGGAACAACTCGAACATTAAACTATTGTGTAATTACGTTCAACGAAGGAGAAGGCTTACTAATCTCTGGTAGTTATCCTATGATCTCGTGGTGTCCCCTTGCATACCGGGAGGACTGAATTGTTCCTTCGTCGTCTCCCATTTCTGCGCCATTTTGAATGACGTCACATGCAGAGAGTCACGACTGTTTAGGCGTAACCTGCGTTCGACAATAGTTTAACCCTATTCGTTCGTGAGCCTGGGGGGGAGATAGTGGTCCCCCTATGTATCTCGAAAAGTATTGACGCTATGAAAATGAAACTTACATGGTGTGTAAAGCATCCGAAAATCTTTATTTTAGTGGCAGTTATGTGTCAATTATGACGTCATACACGCCATAATGACGTCAAACGTTAAAAAATCCGCCATCTTGGATCCTAAATCTTGGATTTCTAAATTGTTCATAAATGTCAGAAAATCTCCAAATTTGTTTTGAAAAAATCAAGAAAAATATAAAGATGCTAAAGCGGCAAAGATTTTGGAAGGATTTCATCGTAAAAAGCAAAAATTTTATGAAACCTGAAAATTAAGCTAAAAAAACAACAAATTTGGGTAAAACGATCTGTATCTCGAAAAGTATTTCTGCTATGAATATTAAACTTATGTGGTGTATTAAGCATTCAAACATGTTTGTTTTAGTGACAACCACAAATCAATTATGATATCATATCACGCCTAAAATAACGTCATACTTTAAAAATGTTCGCGCCATCTTGAATCCGCCATCTTGGATTTTTAAATTGTTCAGTAATGTCAGAAAATCACCACATTTGATCACAGGCGGACCATCCTATGTTTGAGCGGTCAGTGTTTAAGTAATTTATTCAGGTCATTTATTCAGGTCACGAACTACAGACTTACTGTGACGGTTGAGATTTGGTTCACTAGTTTAGATTTAAGAGTCAACTTGATCTGTATTGTTCAATAAAGTTTAGAATATAACATGTGTGCTGTTATTTTGTCATTCCGGGCTGTTTATGACGTTTTTTGGCGAAATTAAAAATTCGGCCTCCGGCCGAAGAGAAGAGGAGAGACAAGGCTTGCGACTCGAGCCGCGGAAGCCGCGACCGGCTCTAGTTCAAAATGGATTTTACGCCAAATAATTAAAATTCTCACCTGGCGGACACCGGCATCTGATCAACTAGATAATTTTCTATGTCTTGACCGAGTTTGGGTTTCATCCCTCCAATTTCGACCGAGCCGGAAAGCGATGCTGAAATGTTCCATGAAGCTTTCTGCGTATGATCGGTGCCCGATCATCAACTGAACGAAGCACATATCGCCATGTTTTCCTCTCGGCTTGGTAGGTACTTCATGTATGAAAGCACATATTGTACCTTATAATGTCTGCATACATGAAGTAGAGCCGAGAGGAAACATGGCGATATGTTCTTCGTTCAGTTGATGATCGTTTTGTCGTGGAAAAACTTCGTTGTACGGCCAGTAAGGAAGGGAAAACACATCGTAATTACCTTTACCTGAATCGTACGTTACATCAAGGCAAAGTTTGGGCGGCAAAGATTGTTACTTCTTGTGGAAACATTGAGTGAAGTCTGATCTGTAGAAAAGGGATGCAAGGATCAGTTAAGCTCATTTTAAAAAGCCGTTAAAATCAATGTTTCGCTTTGAATTGAACTTTGGTGCATTTAAATTACATTTGCCTTTATTTCTGATCGTTTTAGATATGTCTATGAGACAGTCTGGTGCAGCGCTTCATGTTGACGAGTCTCTCAAAATGGAGGAAAACTTGGAGATCGTCGAAATTTGGCAAGTTCACACAGCTATAATTATTTCATCAAACAGATACCGCAAGGTTTCTTGCTATAGTAACATTATCTATTGTATCTACTTTTCGGCTGCGTTCGTTTAATTGAAATAGTACGCCCCACTTTTTCAAAAATAAAGTTTGAATTCGATCCGTTTTCGCGTGTTTGATCAAGCTGTTCGACAGGGGTGTCGTTAAAGTCTCACTGCTTGCTTGATTTAAACTCGATGTTCATAACAATCAGCTTGGTTAATTAAAAACTCTAATCTAACTGACTGTGGCGTTTGTTTTGTACAGGGATTGTTTTTTTCGTGATAAATTGATGTTTAAAGTTGTACTAAATTTATGCCTTGACATCGGTCATCACGAGCGTTCGCGGGGTGAACCGAAAATCCCGTAAAAACTAGAAAACTTTAAAAGATCCGATCAAGCGGATTGTGGTTTTAGTATTAGTACATAATGCAACACACAAGAAATGAGCGAAATCTATTTTTCAAACCAATCGACCAGACCGCTTTTACAGATACTGTCTCTTAAACAGCCCGGAATGACAAAATAACAGCACACATGACTCAATTAACATATATTTCTAAACTTTATTGAACAATACAGATCAAGTTGACTCTTAGCCTGTTCCAGGCTCTCGGATAGTGAGCGAAAAAGCGAATGGCCGCGCGAAGGTAGTCTGGGAGAGAGTTTAGGCAGCGGCGGGAGAGCTAGCCTGATATCAGGCTCCTGAAGAAAATTTGCGAGCGAAGCGAGCCGAGTCACTGCAGAAGTCACCTGGAGTGTTTGGCGTGTTTCCCAAATTAACTTCTTGTTAAGCTAGAATGGTTAAATAATTTTTTTCCCACGGCAAAAATGATCGTTGCATTTCAAGTATTACTCATAAAACAAGCTTGAAAGTAAAAATTGCTAAAAGTAAGCGTATAAAGCGGTGAGACGGCTTCGTCCACGAAATGTACCGAAATAAGCGTATGCAAATATGTAATTTTAGCCAACGCTACGTCTGTTGAATGTTCAATTTTCAGCCGTAATTTTCTCTTCGCAAATGAAAGGACTCCAACGCAAAAGATCGCCGGCTAACCGGCTCCATGTCCATTTTTTTGGCAGTTTGTATCCTTCCATTTCGAACTTCAGCTTTCAGGCCTAAACGGGACAACTCTTCGACTTGGTCTTTCATTATCGAAACTGCAACGGCGACACAATTAGAACAGTAGATCGTTCTAATCTCTACCCGAGGTTAAACTCTTGCCAAAACCAGTCGGGAGAGTCCCAAATACATCGCGCTCTTTTGCCACAGATTCTAGGCATATCTTTTGCTCTTCCTTGAGCCGAGGGATATCTTGAAAGATCTGATGGCAAAGAATAAATTCCGTAACGCTTGCTCAATTCTCCTGTATTCAACTTCAACAAACGACGCGTGACATTGTGTTGTCAACATCTGTCATCATTCACGCGCGGAATCTGTCAATATTAAGCAAAATGACCAATCAGATCATGATACCAGAATCTGGTATCATGGATCGGCGGCGTCAAAGGAATGTCTTCAGGCTCCGTCGCTTTCGTTCTCGTCCCAGGCAGCGACTCGGCTCGCTTCGCTCGCAAATTTTCTTCAGGAGCCTGAATCTCAGGCTACGGGAGAGCCTGTAAGCATTTCTTTAACGACCTACTTTCGGTATAGCAGGAGCTGCTATACCCTCTGATTGGTTGATTTTGACAGGTACAGTAAAAACCCGCGTGTAAGAACCTACAATTTTCTAAGTCTGGCAAAATAGGTTCTTGTATTTGGGGGCATTATACAGCATTTATTCATAACTGTATTGCTTCAAGCCTCATGCAAAACACACTAAACAATCTATATAAACAAATATCTCTTCAACAAGAGCTGTATAATAAAAAAAGAAAATAATTAGATAATTATAGCAAAAATAAAAGGATATAAAATGGCAAATTTCTGCCAGCAGGTTCTTAAACCACTAGGTTCTTACACGCGGGTTTTTACTGTATGTCAACAAGTCGCGGCGAGCCTCGTTCATAGATGTCAACGCTAATCGATTAGCCTGCATGCAGACGTCTCCTATTTCCTTGCTTCACGCACGCAGGCTATCGATTTGACTTGTATGTATCTGGAATCGGCATAAATTTTATCCAAACGCGTGTACTTTCATCGTGGATGGACGTTTTTCCCTATTACACAAATGATTACAGCTATGCACCAGGATCTTTCAGCATTCTTCGCCTGGACCGAGCGGGATTTTCGCCGGCTCTACACAGTGTATTTATATTTAACAGCCAGCGGCAGCTCAGGTATTCCGAGTTCACTTGAAGCGGTCCCGAACGCCTGGTTTGTCTCGGCTCATTTCTATCGCAATATATGTTTTTGTCTCTCTTAATGTTCTCTCTGGAAGGAAGGACTAGATATCAAATATTACGTGTAGGATGTTGAATTTCTTGTATTTCTAGCCGGGCCCGGTATTTGAATTGATAATTATAAAAGCTATTGCAAAATGAGTCGTTTGGAATAACGGATATCATTATTTGTCCTGGTCCAGAGACTACTCGAGCTTCTACGAAGGCAGTTAAACCAGCCAGAGGATCGACGTTTTCGACATTTTCCTTGTCGGCCTGAGATGGCGCATCGCTGAGTGCAAGCGAACGTCGAGAATTCCTTGAATGAACATTGCCAGATTCTCGAGTCCGCTTTGCCGAAGGTGAAATTCCAGTTGGCGAGTTACTGGATAGTCTCTTCGATGTCGTAACAGGAATACCGTCCGCGTTCGATTGCCTGACAAGTTTAACGAAAGTCCGGTAAATTCGAGTAAGTGTTCGTGCCTCGCGAGCCTGTGGCCCAGCGAAGCCACAACATCTGCCAAAATCAAACTTTGAGTGCCCGTAAAAGCCACTAGTTGTTTGTTTTGTACAACGAAACAAACAACGAAAACAACGAAAACGCGTGGGACCTTTGCACCACTACATGACAAAATCGACAAAATCTGCAGAATTTTGAAATATGGACTTCAAGATTAGAAGGTCCTTTGGTACCACGGCATGAAAAACCAAACATTTCCCATTCGAGATTTGCGCGAACTGCTGGCGCGAGAAATCCGAGAACGATGCGGTTAATTGCCAGTTTGACATTTTGACACCTAAATTCTAATTACTCCAAAAGGGGGCGGAAGTAGGTCGTTAAAGAAATGCTTACAGGCTCTCCCGCCGTAGCCTGCGTCGCAGACGGACTTGACCGCCGGTAATGTCCGTCTGCGAATTAGTGCACAAATCCTTGTTCTAGACCCCAACGACGTAACGAAATACCGGAAGGGCCTTTCGAAATCCCCTTTATTCTGATTGGCTATGGTAAAAGGCGTGACAGGCCTGTTCGAAGTTCGTGACATTTGCCGTTCTCTATTGAATTCAGTCTTCTGACCTACTTTGCCCTTCAAGAGGGTTTCTAACGGGCAAGATATGTTGTATTATGAGGAGGATTTTGAAGTAGAATAGCTATAGAGCCATCGACTGTGTTCACTCTAGCAAATTTTAAGAGGTCACGTTTGGTCTCCTGTCGGGAAAACAGATATTTACAACGCGTTAGTTTAGACAACAAACACTCGGCAAACCGAACAAGGTAGTGCCAATTTAAAACCTGCTGAATAGTTTCTGGGTCTTCCAAGTCCGTGATAGCATGCAATCGCCAGTATACGGCCCCAGTATACCCATATTGTTGAAATATTTAAACTTGGTCCTCCATCAGCGATCGTAAAAGGTGAAATCACAACAATAATACTCGATCATATATCAGCGACTGCGACAATCGGGAGACACTGAAAGATCAACGACTTTCCAAAACCTGTGGGTAAATTGATAAACACGTTTTTACCCTGGAAGAAAGATTTGATCGCTTCTCGTTGTTCTGGGAGTAGCTCCGTTAATTCAAACTGAGCTTTCTCTAACCGCTTCGAAAGCTGCACTCCATTATATCTTCAGTGATTTTTTTAATACTGTACTATTTTTAGGCTCGCTTTCCGCTAGCTTCCGGTCCTAGCTCGCGTGAGATTCCCTTAGCCAATCACAACCCAATCATAGCTAATTGAACAATAGCTTTATGTAAAGGCCAATCACAGACAAGTACTCAGATCCTGGTACGTCGTTGGGGGTCTAGAACAAGGATTTGTGCACTAATTCGCAGACGGACATTACCGGAGGTCAAGTCCGTCTGCGACGCAGGCTATCCCGCCGCTGCCTAAACTCTCTCCCAGACTACCTTCGCGCGGCCATTCGCTTTTTCGCCTCACTATCCGAGAGCCTGGAACAGGCTAGTTGACTCTTAAATCTAAACTAGTGAACCAAATCTCAACCGTCACAGTAAGTCTGTAGTTCGTGACCTGAATAAATGACCTGAATAAATTATTTAAACACTGACCACTCAAACATAGGATGGTCCGCCTGTGATTTGATTTGAAAATATCGAAAACAATATGAGGATGCAAAAATTGCAGAGATTTTGGAGGAAACTATTCGTATAAAGCGGAAATCTCATGAAAACTGACAATGAAGCTGAAAATACCATATTTGGCTAAAATGGCGTGTCAAAACTCGGTTGCCATGGAAACATCAAGTCACGTGATCAAACAATTGACACACACCATTGTTCCCAGATAATTTTTAGGAAAAGTCATAAAGTTTGGCTACGATTGCTTGAATTCCCTCTAAATACGATAAATTTGAAATCAGCGCAGGCACTTTCTGTCCCTACTCCCCCCCCCCCCCCCCCCCCCCAGGCAGGATGGGGTTAAAGGATTTTTTATCCCGAGATAAACTTTTATCCCGAGATAATTTTTTATCCCGAGATAATTTTTTATCCCGAGATATTTTTTAATAATAATTACTGCAATTAGACACATTTACCATGATTCTACTTTCCTAACTCTACCTTAATTAGGCGTATTCCATGTAACAGCAGCAGAAATCCAAGTATTTCCGAATAAGTAAACCCTAGGTATGCTCGGCCGTACTTAAGGAAGAACATAAGTATGTACTCAGCCGGTACAATTTATAAATCATTTATTCTCCCTATTATTGACTACTGCGACACCGTATGGAACTGTTGTGGGTTTGTGACCACCTCAGATTGCCGCCTGTAAGACTAGAATGTACAAAAAAGGCATTTTATTATCATGGCTGTCTAGTTTTTAACCGTAATATATAGATTTTTATTATAATGTAGCTCTTTTAAGTATTTTCTTATCCTAACTTATCTCATTTTCTTGTATATTTTTATTATTACTGTTAATGGCCTCTAGTGATATCAGTTTTTTTACCTTGTAAATACTGAAAGAGAAACCCTGGTTAAATAAAGGTATCTATCTATCCTTGGCAGAAGTACTCGACGATAAGTAGATCTCCTTAGTTCCACAGTTCATCATTTAGGGTAAAGTTAAGGTTTTTTATTTTCTTTAATTTTTTTTTAATGATAATGCAATACTACATTAATACAATGCTTACATACTACTACTAGGAGTTACAATACTTATATACTACTACTAGGAGTTACAATACTTACATACTACTACTAGGAGTTACAATACTTACATACTACTACTAGGAGTTACAATACTTATATAATACTACTAGGAGTTACAATACTTACATACTACTACTAGGAGTTACAATACTTATATAATACTACTAGGAGTTACAATACTTACATACTACTACTAGGAGTTACAATACTTATATAATACTACTAGGAGTTACAATACTTATATAATACTACTAGGAGTTACAATACTTACATACTACTACTAGGAGTTACAATACTTACATACTACTACTAGGAGTTACAATACTTATATAATACTACTAGGAGTTACAATACTTACATACTACTACTAGGAGTTACAATACTTATATAATACTACTAGGAGTTACAATACTTACATACTACTACTAGGAGTTACAATACTTATATAATACTACTAGGAGTTACAATACTTATATAATACTACTAGGAGTTACAATACTTACATACTACTACTAGGAGTTACAATACTTACATACTACTACTAGGAGTTACAATACTTATATAATACTACTAGGAGTTACAATACTTACATACTACTACTAGGAGTTACAATACTTACATACTACTACTAGGAGTTACAATACTTACATACTACTACTAGGAGTTACAATACTTACATACTACTACTAGGAGTTACAATACTTACATACTACTACTAGGAGTTACAATACTTACATACTACTACTAGGAGTTACAATACTTATATAATACTACTAGGAGTTACAATACTTACATACTACTACTAGGAGTTACAATACTTATATAATACTACTAGGAGTTACAATACTTACATACTACTACTAGGAGTTACAATACTTATATAATACTACTAGGAGTTACAATACTTATATAATACTACTAGGAGTTACAATACTTACATACTACTACTAGGAGTTACAATACTTACATACTACTACTAGGAGTTACAATACTTATATAATACTACTAGGAGTTACAATACTTACATACTACTACTAGGAGTTACAATACTTATATAATACTACTAGGAGTTACAATACTTACATACTACTACTAGGAGTTACAATACTTATATAATACTACTAGGAGTTACAATACTTATATAATACTACTAGGAGTTACAATACTTACATACTACTACTAGGAGTTACAATACTTACATACTACTACTAGGAGTTACAATACTTATATAATACTACTAGGAGTTACAATACTTACATACTACTACTAGGAGTTACAATACTTACATACTACTACTAGGAGTTACAATACTTACATACTACTACTAGGAGTTACAATACTTACATACTACTACTAGGAGTTACAATACTTACATACTACTACTAGGAGTTACAATACTTACATACTACTACTAGGAGTTACAATACTTATATATTACTACCAGGAGTTACAACGAGATTACACTACTACATTAATACAAGATTATTATACTTACTACAAGGACTTACAGAAAAATTACAAACTACAATATAATATACTATTATAATGCAAAAAACTTGTGTGTTGAGAAATTGAAAACATTGAAGTGCGGGGCGAGAGGGAAATAAAACGTCACGTGTTACAAGGTATTCCCTTTTTTCTTTTCTTAGTTAAGTGAGTGAGTGAGTGAGTGAGTACTTGGGAACTAGTTTATCACATCTACAAAATAGAGAAAAAAACTAAAAAGTGAGGGATAAAGGGTTCCATTTTTTCAATTCTAAAAAGTTGTGTTTTGTTGCAGGTCCAAAATTAATGGGTCAATGAATCAAGCTCATCTTCGCAAAATGAGCAGTTGCCGTTTGTCTTTTAAGCCAATATTTTGCAAAAAATAGTTTGTGGGTAGTCTCCGGTGTAGAAGTTTGAAATGGAACTCTGTCAACTTTGAGCTCTTAGTGCATTGACGGGACAAAAGATAAGCAACTTTCCAGTTTATATCATAACAGTTACAGTCCGTTTGCCATTTTTCTTGACTTCTGTTTGGGACAGGGGGCGGGGGGCGGATAGAAAGCCGGCACTTTTCTTTGAGGACATAGCGGTGCCGGGCAACAGACCAACATAGCGAATCCTGTGTCAATCAAGCCTTTGCTAAGAATGACGTCAACCAAAACTTCATTGTTTCATTCGGGAAACGTTTTTTCAAGCTCGCAGCAAAGTGCTGTACGCGTGTAGCCTGCAAACGCACCGCTAGCGGATTTTTGGTCTGATCTTTCAGGCCGCCGAGAAAATATCTCGGCAGTGTAAAACAACAAGCGAAAAATCCGTCTGAGCTGCATTTGCAGGCTACAGCGAGAGTCTTTCGGATACGGTTAGTAGTGTTACTACTGGAACGGGAAGCGAAGTCGGATGAAAATGTTTGTCGTAATACACGGAGGCGAAGCGAAATCAGACAACAACGAAAAGAACACGTCTTCGTTTTCGAGCGAAAACAACCCAGGAAAAACACATTTTTGTTATCATGCATACTAATTTTAAGTGTGAATTTCTTGCCTGACTAGCTTTTTTATTGTTAATAAGTTCCCGTGGGACAATCATCTTAGCAACTAGTTGAGTGCTACTGCGCACACTCGGTTTCCCGGCACCGCTATGTCCGTAATTATGCAAACCATTTATAAGGAGTTTCTATCCCCCCTGGTTTGGGAGAACACTCTTTTTTCGACTAGTATCTTGTACAGAAGTTGACTTGCTTTTTCGTTTTTTTTGTAAAGACGAGCTAATCGATTCATACTTCACTATTTCTGTTGAGTTATTTACTATTGATCTTTTAGCTTTTTTAAGCATGGAAATAACACCGCAATAGGTTAGAGGACATACTGTAAATTTAAATTTTTCTTTAAATTCTCGAATATGATTTATTAACTTAAGTGAAACGTAAGCTTGACTTCATGCCAAATTACACACACATTTAATAATAAATTGCAAATATTTACCGGATATGCGAAAAAAAAAAATAGTTACACCGCTGGTCAAGCGAACCGAATGCTCTGGATATGATTAGTCGGATTGTCTTATCAGATAGTGACATAACATCGGTTTGTCAACCAACAAGCAGCCTGTGTTACTGTGACACTTCGGGTATCGTTTGGCGCAGTTCAGGTAAGACGCAATAGTTCGACTTGTTCAGATTTCAATGGCGTTACATTAATTTTCTTATTTAGATGTCGTCGATCGTGTGAATCGACTCATGAATGATCATGCGGTACATGCAGTTTATGATATTGGCCGTATCAGAATGCCGCAGACTAAACCTAACATAACCCTAACCCTACCCAAAAACTAACCCTAACCCTAAAACTTGTCAGTGTTAGGATTAGGGTTAATTTTTAGGGTAAGGTTAGTTTTTGGTTAGGGTTATGTTAGGGTAATTTTAGAGTTAGTCAGCATTCTGCGGTCTGCAGTCTGCATTTGTCACACACCGCGATTCTCAGCGCCTAAAATGATGCAAATCGGATAAAACTGAGGATTTAGACTATTGTGAATTAGGATTCGAGGTCGTCTAAAGCCATTCAAATGCATTTGGAAGACCAAATTCCATTGAAAGTAATGTTTTAATCTAACGATGAACATAACTGATAAGCAAAACTATTAGTCAATATATCTGTCAGTTGCCTCAGAACATTTATTTGAACTTCTAGAACATGTCTAGAAGCCGAAGTTAGTCACAGTTCGTTATTTGGTACACCGCAGGAACAAATCTAGTGTCTTGAATGTTTGACTTTGTGACACTGACGGAACTGTCGGTATTATATAACGACAGTATGAAGCGGGTATTTGATAATTAGTTCAATTGCGTATTTAAAATACGTTCACCATCAATATTCTTTCTTTCATATAAAGAAGCTTCGATGTTTTGTTTTATTGTACATGTAGTCGTCATGCCACCTAGATCAGTTATTATTCTACCAGTCATGTAAGTGATTGAAAGCAACTAATTGGGCAAACAGATTCAAGACGAAGTTTGTGGAAAACAATCCAAAATAAATCCTTAGCCAAGGATTAATCCTGATTATAAGTGCTCCTGTTAAAGCCATAGGGATTAACTAATTCCATAGCTGCTCTTTTGTGTGTGTGTTTTTTCAGTTCTGGTACCGGTATTGGAACTGATTTTATCGAACGACAATAAACTCAGTTCCAATACCATAATAGGTAAATACTGAAGCAAATAATTTAACTGTAAGAATCAAATGGTCACAACATTTGTTGAGACATGTTGTACCATGCCCAGTCAAACGGCCTCAACAACCTCTCAACATTTCAAGAACAAAATAAATGTTGTGACGATGTTGAGACAAAGTTTAAATGAATTCAAACTCGTCTCAACATGTCACAACACCTCTCAACATTGTTGAGAGGGGTGGTCAAACGGTCTCAACATCGGCTCTCAACAAATGTCGAGAGAATGTTGTGACAAATGTTAAGACCGTTTGACCGGGGCTTTAAGCATGTAAGCATGTGTAGTGTTGTAGTGTGAGATAGTAATGAGTGTATACAATACAATACAATATTTTATTACTCTCCCCAAGGGGCTTTTCAGAGTTAATTTACAATTTACTTGACTTAAACATAGTTAATAGAGGGAAATGGTTATGAAGCCCGGCAAACTTCAAAGGAGCAAACAAAGAGGCCAAGATTTATGTTGAAAGGTCCATGACCGTGCACATCTTTTGTTTTGCGCTCATACACTATGCATGAATTACGTAATCGCAACGTTTCTATTGGTTAGTTGCTTGAACACACGTAGCAACTTATTGTATTTTGTCAGGTTTTGTGCACGGTCAACCCCCCAAAATAGCGAACAAAAACATATAACAAAGAACTTTGCTGGGCTTCATAACCATTTCCCTCTATTAACTATGACTTAAAGGGACACTGTCCCGGCGTACTTGCTCAAAACTGTTATAAATGCATGAAATAGTCCCTAAGTCTATGAAATGAGAACTTAATAAACTCTAACTAAATGATAAAAAGCAATTTCTTCAAGAAATTCCATACTGCAACAAAATTTTTGCAAAATTTCAAAGATTTCCGAGCCAAATTTGAAACTTTGAAAAACTGACATCCTAACGTTTTTTCAAAAATCCATATTGCAATCCATTTCCATCCTCGCTGTCGTTTGTCATCCTCACTTCCTAATGGGTTCCTGTCATTTGTCGAGTGCTATTCTACAGAATTAAACCATTATTGTTCAACTTCCTATGATCTAGATATGTTTTTGAGCTTCCCAAAATCATGCTAAAATCAGGACAGTGTCCCTTTAAATAACCTATAATTTACAATAAAACTACATCTCATAACTGATCATCTAAAAACTTATACTTATATGTAACGTGATCGTGGTTCAGTAAAGAATCATTTAAAAATAATAACTTATTCACATTTCCACACAACGTTACGAATAATTATAAGTTATAATTATTCGTAACGTTGTGTAGAAATGTGAACAGATTGAAATCCATACACAATGTTGGTGAGTTCATGATTCAGATGAATGTGTTTTTTGTTAAAAAAAATAAAAAGCATCCAAAACGTTTTAGGTGATATTACACTGCGGCTTCATGCTATGGAAGCGCTGACCTGATAAGCCATATTTTATCAACCGCAACCTTTTATTTCATCACCTAAAGTTTGATTATTATTTATTTTCAGGATCCCGTACCGACGTTAGCATGCCTTGTAAGTGTATTTAACAATTATTCCATTCGCCCTTTTTGTTGGATATGAGAGGATAAATAGCCAACCGAACCGCGTAGCGCGACTTGGCTATAATCCTCTCATATACAACAAAAAGGGCGAATGGAATAATTGTTTTATTAAAAACTTCACTAACTTTAGGTTAAACTTCGTTATTACTTTTTAAAACTTTCTCAATCGACTGAGTGATTTTTCAGTTCAATTTAAATGAAGCATGATTTGTATGAAAACGGCGGCAAAAAGGCTGGCGCGGTGTTCAGATAGCTCTACGTCTTCTAAAGTTTCGCATATTCTGCAAATGGTTTAACTTAAAATGGGAAGATCAAAGATAATTGTGGAGCTGAACATTATATTCATTTTACAAGTTGAACAGCTGAACGGGTTGTTTACGGCGAGCAAATTAGTGTACGACTACATAATTAATTGTGTTGAAACCAGCCAAGCTGAGCAAATTAAAATCATGTTCACTGAAGTAAAAAGCAAGGAAAGCGTCAATATCTTCATGGATGAAGAGAAAAAGAGTGATCTTCGAAGATAATTTCACTGTGAAGTGGTCTTCGATATTGTACCATGCACCACCAACGTTTGACGATCGACTGCGATATTTATGCTCGATATGCTTCGTCCCCGATATTTAAGTTTATTGTGCTGATTAATTTTAAAAGCTTAGTCCAGCTGGAATTGACAAGCCTCTTCGAAATGCAGGTAACAATACTCAATAGGTTAAGCTTAAAATTTTAGTGTAAACAGGTTTTCATTCAGTTTAAATTTGTGCAGATTTGTATTGGTTTACGGGACTTCCCGCCGTAAATTGTTTCAGGCTTCCTTTAGTGCTCGTTCAGTTGCATTTGTTGTACATTTGTAGGCATTTGCTATTAAATATTTCGTTCCAAACTTTGCTGCATTTTCTAGCAGTTTTGTTACTTCGTCTTCAGTCAATTCTTCCGTGACACAACTTTTTTCCGGCGGCCATTGTTCTTTGAAGCGGAAAGCAAATCAGCTCTCTTTCTCGCTGACGTGTTCATATTTGTCGGAGCAGGGTTATCAGCTGATAACCTATCTCCGTTCAACCAATCAAAAAGCTAGAAATCCAATATCCGAGATTCAGTTTTTAATAATGTCTGTTATTTGTTACTTCAAACTCATTAATAATTCATGAGGTTATTAGCCAATCCAGGTGGTGGATTTCGTCACGTGCATGAGTTTCAAACCACGGTCAAGATCATTCATGATTAGGAAATCGGCTGAAAACACTTAAAAACAGTAAATCGTGTTTTCATCCATATTTAACTAAGCAGAAATATTTATTTTAAACCAGGGGGATGCTACCCCCCATGATGTTTTTTCACACTTTCGAAAAAAATCTACTCTTTGATGCTAAAACTTTCAGTAGCTGTTCATTCATTCCTCCCGGACATTTTATTATTATTATTTTTATTTTATTTTATTTTAATTGTTTAATAAATATTAATGAATTACAAATAGGTTACAAACATTGAGTTACACTTAATGACACAACGGCACTATACAAGTCTACGCTAAAAAACTACACTACACAATAAATAAGTCTAGACAACACACACAAAACTAAGCTACACTGTATACGGACACCATATATTTTTTGTTTTCTGCACTATTATTATACTCGATTTAATTAGAAGCTATTTGTATGGGGCCGAGTAAAATTAAGGATTAATATCACGTGTGTTTTCAGAAATTTGCAGAAATTGGCCGAGTCGCGTAGCGACGAGGGCAATTTGCAAATTCTGAAAACACAAGTGATATTATCCTTAATTTTACGAGGAATCATGCGATTACTTGTTAATAACATAAAGGGCAAAATTAGTGTGATTAAGACATCGGGTGGTCTTCGGCAATCTTCGGAAATGTTCGGTTCATCTTCGGAAATCTTCGGAAGGGTTCGGGTCATCTTCGGAAATCTTCGGAAGTCTTCGGGTGAACTTTGCACTCTACGGAGGTCCTCGAGCAATGTTCGGAAATCTTCGGAGTAATTTTGGCCTGGGCAAACCAAAATTAACAAAAAATGCCCTCTGTCTTAACCAATCAGAATTCACTAATTTTGCCCTCTATGTTATTAGTTATATTAAAATTAAAAACTCGTGCACCCGTTTTTTTTACCCGAAATCATTTTTACCCTTAGTTAATTAATTAATTAGTTAGTTAGTTAGTGAGTGAGTTCAGCTATTATTGCATATTTGTAAGCGCGTTGAGATTTTTAAACGCGCAGAAAAGAACTTAATTATTATTATTATTATGAAATAGTCAAAGTAATCATAGTCAAACCTTTTCGATATGAGTTAATTTATAATGACTAGTAACCTTTGTGGTTCTATTTATAAACTGAAAAATTTGGCGAATATTAACAGGGCGAAACATTGGATATGATGTCTACAAAGGTATTATGGGGGAAGAAATGTTCAAACAGAAGATCGAGGAATTTGAAAAGGTAGAATGAGATATGTGATTCAGTTCCATGTACCGTTTAACATTTTCGCAACTTCATGCCACCTGTATATAAATACTGTACTCTTTTTTATATTTATTTGATGCAACCTAACTGCTCGCACTTGAGGATTATGGTTGGGTCAGCGGTCAATACAAATAGAACAGATAAAACATACAGTCGAATCCCTATTAAGCGGCCACCTATTAAGCGGCCACTTGCCATTTCCCCGAGGGTGGCCGCCTAATAGGGCTTCGAATGTATACAGCTGTTTCAAGAAAGGCTGTCGGAAAAAAGCACACGCGACTATCCCGAAAGGTATTGTGGGTAGTTTTAAGTTCACGGTTCCTTCTGACTTCAGCATTTCAGGGAAATCTGAGAAAATGGCAAGAGACGTCATGGACGTATGTTTGCGAGTGCTAAAAGAAAGCAACAAAAGTAGGTTCGACAGCTACATTGTCAGGAACGTACCTTGCTGATCATATCCCAGATTTCCTTTCGGGGTTGTTGCGTGCACTTTTTCCGACAACCTTTCTCGAAACAGCTGTATATATAGACGCTTAATAGGGATTCGACTATACATGATAAATAGAAGATTCATATTGTTTGAAGGTGGTCACAGAGCAAGTGTCAGTTACAAGATAATGGGGTTCACTGTTCCATTGAAGTATTATCCTGGCTCCTGGGGTAAAAGGAGAGGCGATGGGACGGCTGATCGTTGCACCTTATTACATGAAATTTTCGCGACTTTTTAATTTCGCGATTTTACGGAAATTCTGAAAATCTTAGCCACTTAATTTTCGCGATTTCATCCGAGCGATCGTATCGAATATTGGCTTATATACCGGTATTTGTCGCAATAAAACGATAAAATCAACATGACCTACCATTTGAACTGCATTAATCACGACACTTTGATTTCGCGATTTTGAAAAATTCGCGAAATTAATCGAGTCGCGGAAGTTTCATGTAATAAAGAAGATAACGGTCTAAAGCTATTGTCATAGGTAATTCCTGGGGGCCATTCCTCTCCGTGCCCGCACAGTCATTATATTTTTGCCCAATCGCAGGTCAGGCAACGCACACGTACGTTCTCTGGTAATTTTTGGGTTAATCACACATACAAGCCGTTTTTTTTTGTTTTTTTGTTTGTTTCATCGCGATACACTATACTGAGCAAGTTATTTTCCTTATGGCAGTTTATTAATATTCTTTTCCAAACGAAATTCTGCTAAGGCAAATGTTCCCCATAAGTAACTCCCACAATTATGTCACAAAAGGCCCACGGCAGTGGCCAAAGTTCTACCCCGCGCGCGGCTGACTCGTGCCCAGTTGTCTCTTATGAGACAAGTGTACAACCCGAATGTCTAACAATTTTCTCATAAGAGACGACTTCCGGGACCAGTCACTGACTCACACCAGCAGCTCTGCGATGATCAATCAAGACCCGAAGACGGGATTTCCTCTCCCACATCCCCTCCCACAAACACAAAACTCAGAGAGAAACAAACACACACCCGATCGTAAATGTATTCCATCGTTGTATTGTTTGTTTTCAAAGCCTCTTCCTCCACCTGGAATTTTTGACAACATCAAAATCGCATACAGCACTACCAAACTCAAGATGCTCTTCGGTACAAAGGCTCTAATCAAGGGACAACGGGCAACCCACCCGGTTGGAGTTGGCGCCGAGGGAAACGCGTCAATTGTCTCTAATCCCAAGTTCCCAAAACACGAGTTCTTTGCCCTGGACGATCATTTCCAGTCTGTCTGCGTCACGCCACCACCCAGTCAGTTGATGACGTGCTGCTCGATTTGTGCAGCGGAGCGTTTGAGGTTTGCCGGAAGTGACGATGAGGAAAGTCCATGCGACCTCCTGATGGGAACTGGGCCAACAACTGCTTTGTGGAACGCGCAAGCCATCTTTGACGCAGTGACAGCCAGGGTTACAGGAGATATTAAAGCTTATCTTCTGCTCGATCCCGACCGGTAATTAGTGAGCCAGGTGGAATTTAGTCAGCTATCTAACCCAGACAAATATAAGTAACTTTGTCAGTGTAAGTATTTATATTGCAAGAGAGGATGATCTAAGAGAAAAATTATCCGTACCCCCATGATATATATTTTTTGAAATAAAATTATGTTAATAGTTTCGCGCCATGCTATGAAAGTATTTTTATGTCCTTCTAATCGAGGCTCCGATCTGACGTCACTCGAACTGACCAATCAGGTAGCGCTCTTAACATAGCACAACAATAGACTGGAAGTTTCACTAAACAATTTATAATTGAAAGAGATCCGTGTATGGAGGAATCCTTATCTTAGACCATCCTCTCTTGTCTGTTGTAATTATTTCGGATACAATCCTTAGTAAAAATGATAGGAAACTAGCTGACATTACTTAAGAGGCTAAAACGTATGCTTCTACGGAACGTGCAATCAACAGTGCATAGACATTAGTGTTATTTGGTAAAAATATAACTATTTTAAAATAAAACTTTATATCTTGAGTAGATTGCTCTTATGTTTGCAGCCTGCAATGATTGGCGTGAAAACTAAGCTTGCTAGTGTGTCTTCGAGTGGGACAGTTTTAATTATTGTGTGCCGTTACAATATGAGCTAATATGTTTAGTCTTGACCACTAAAATCCTAAGATACCTAAAATTGCGAAACTTAGCTACTGATTATAATGAAATATTGTTCTTGTTTGTTTTTCGCGAACAGCATCAAAGCCAACATTGGCGGTCTGCGACAAAAACCCGACTCGTTTTATGACCAGCGGTATTACACGGAAGTGATTTTCGATTTCAAGGCGTTGGATGGAGTAAAGCGTTACGTCAGATTCCGGCTGATTCCTGCTGACGGGCGACCGGAAACAGGTTTATTGTCTGAAGAAGTCCAGTGGCAACCTTGGTAAGTTGGGTGAAAGCCCTGCAGACGATTCCTATAATAAGGCGCAGTTGTACACAAAGGACTGTACTCTGAAAGCTAGGAAAGGAGTGAATGTATTGTATTAACACTTTTCATTATTTGTTTCAAGGTAGTAATGGTACATGTAGCAAAGAAAGAAATGTGAGGCTTTGGGCTTTGGGCTTTCCGTCTGTACCTAACATTTGGTATCTGATAAACTCTTTCAGCCATAACAGTGATCAACGTACATTTATTTCAATTTCTTGTCAATGCCAAACAATATAGTACGAACGTAGTACAGAACAGACTGTGCTGAACACTGCAGGAAATTATTCAAGCTCAGTCAGCTACGACCAGGAAATAGACCAAACTGATATCTTTCAATTTCCTCAAACTGTAGGGTGGACGGAAGGTCACCTACTGAGACTTTACCAAAAGATTACCTCAAGCGTGAGTACAAAGAGCGAATAACCCGGGGAGCACTCGAGTACAAACTCCAGCTACAACTCCACGAAGCTAAGGACGATGATCCGCCAACGACACTTCACATCGGGAGAGAATGGGACGAGAGTACACATCCATGGTTAGATTTGGCTGACATCAAAATGACGTCATTACTTTCTCCAACAGCAACGGAGCGTCTAAAGTTTATTCATAGCAACTTGCCATCCACCATAGCGTTATTGCCGGCCCAGTCTGTTGACGATCCTAATGTTGTTGTCCACATTCGCAACGCTGTGTATGCCTGGTGTCAGAAGATACGCTCCATGAGGTCAAGCAAGCTCGTCCCAGACCACATGGCGTCCTATCACATCCGAGTACAAACTGGAAACCAGTCAGGAGCGGGTACGGATGCTTCCATTTCCATTTCACTGACAGGTAAAATCGGAATGTTGAATTTGTGCGTATATTGCTATAGCAACATTTAGTTGACTTGAACGTATGCTCTTGAATCGAAGTTGTGACATGAAATGAACTATGAATTGAGCTAAAGGCGATCCAATTCAATCCAAGTTCGGGGCTTTACAGCTTGGATTAACTTGGAAGTGCTCCCTGTACTAAGCTATACAGGCTTCATTCGCTGGAACTCAATTTAGTTAACTGAATTGTTTTTCTCGTAATATAGGAACCAAAGGAAAGACCGATCTGATCAAATTAGACTCCTGGGGCAATGACTTTGAAGCAGGAGAGGCGGACGAGTATTCTATAGAGGCGATGGATGTCGGGAAAGTTCTAATGATCCACCTTCACAACGACGGCGGTGGCTGGTGGTACAAGAATCCTGATTGGTTTGTTAACAAGATCTCAGTGCTTAGCTCTACGCAGGATGACCCATTCGAGTTTCCCTGCTATCGCTGGGTGCTGTCAGATTTGGTTGTCTTTGAGGGAAAAGGTAATTTTAAAAAAATGAGAGGCTTTGGAATCTCAGAGTAAAAGATTAAGGTCGTAAAGGAGAGATGGAAAAATTGTTGAAATGATCCATCCTCATTGACCTATACTTTCCAACAAATAAAACAAAGGCCCTGTAACGTGCTAATCTAAGGAAAGAAAACAATTTTTTTCGGAGAGGGCAACCAAGGGTACTTTACACGTTATCAGCTTTAGTTATACACCTATTTCAATTAACGTTGTCGGATAACAATCGGATAAAGCGTAAAGCCTACAAGACAAGACCAAATGGTAGTCTGGGTATTCATTAGAATTTGCATATCGCTGGAAAAGAAATCTACACGTTTTTATTTCGTACGTGATGTATTTGGTTTGCCCCGAATTATATAATTTGTTTTTCCATGTTTTTTTTCACTAGCTGATTCTGCTAAAATTTAGTTTGGCTAAAAGCAGCTTACTTCTACAGGTTTAAAACAAAAAGGAAACGTTATAAATAATGTTTTACATGTTACTTCTCATTAGTATTCGTTGCGTGCAGCAGTTTTCTACTTTTACCCATGCTACCTTTCGGTCTTGTTTGCGGGCTTTTAAAAACAGTTCTAACCGACAACGTTAATTGAAATAGGTGTATACTTAAAAAAAGGAACATGAAAAGAACTGACTTGAAGTATACATGCACGCTTTTTTTCTTTGTTGAAGGAGCTACGACACGGAAGGCGCATCTTGAAAAATTTAGCCTAAATTGTTTCAAGTTCGTCGTTCGTAATCCGTCTCACTCCTCGACAGTTTTAACCATCCTTGTATCTTTTTGGCCATGGCTTACTGTTACTTGTTTGGTGTTTCTCTACCTTCATCTTCACCTATCTGCTTCGTGACTACTGTCACATAAGCTTCTCCATCTTTCTCTATTAGCTGCTGTAGCACGCATCTTTTTCCAGGATTTGTAGCCCGCCTCGTTTCTCTCTTTCTCAACTGTGCGTCCCCAGGTGGTCTTTGGTCTTCCTCTTCTTCTTCTTCCCTCTGGCGCCCAAGTCATCGCTATGTTGCAGTCGTTGTTGTGATCTTGCCATAGTATGTGGCCAATCAGCTTCCATCTTCGCTGCTTCACTTCTTTGCTCAGCGGTTTCATGTCAGCTCTTTCAAGTAGCTCTTCAGTACTGATATGTTCTTACCATTTAATTCGGAGGATTCTTCGTAGACATGCGTTTTGGAACACATCGACTGCTCTAGTGAGTCATTATACCGAAGTATTGTTGTATATGACACAGCTCCTTTCAGACCGGTCACCATAATGACCTTTATAGGGCCAAAAAATTTGAAAGAACGTAGCTTGTGTATGCATCTTCGGTAAGGAATATTAAACTCCTTTTTATGCAACTCCATCTTTACAGCCATTCCGCCCTTCCACGACCAACCAGATGCCGTTAAAAGCCAACGAAGCCTTGAACTAAAGCAGCGCCAGGAGATTTATAAGTGGGGAAACCAAGAGGTCTTCCAACACCTACCTGGCTATCTTCAAGCTTCGGCACACGCTGATATCCCAAGAGATTCTCAATTCTCCAACGAAGCCAAAAGTACCATCAAGGAAGACAAGGAAAAGGCGGTTATGGACATCGGCCTCGCTTCTTTGGCAACACTTTTCGACAGCTGGGATAATTTTGACGACTTCCAAAAGATCCTTAACAGAGCATATGGTGGCGTACCGAAGATTGTCGAAGGTGATCGGTGGATGACCGATAAGGTCTTCGGATCCATGTTCTTGAATGGCTGCAACCCGAATACTATCCAGCGGTGCGAGAAATTGCCAAGTAATTTTCCTGTTACTGAAGAGATGGTGAAAAGCTTTCTGGATCGTGGTCAAACACTGGAAAAGGAGATAAAGGTAATTGAGATGAACTGACACTTTATCTTTAGCTCGAAAGCTTTCTGATGCTAACATCTTTGTGTTCGGGGGTAATCTTTTTATTTCACTTTATTTTTACGTACATTAAAAACCCTTTTCAAACGGCTCCTAGCAGTCGTTGTAATAAATATCCAATCTCTTCTCCAAGAATTTATCCAGTCAAAGTTTGTCGGAAGATAGTTTGCTAAAACACATGGTGCTTGTTCGTGCGACTAAGTGACGTGACAACGGATGGAATTTAGATAATGACAATCGTAAAATGTTTGGGAAATCCCCCCACCCCCTTACCTGGTTCAACTGTCAGAAGTGGGAAGTGGCGTAACGTCTTCCCCAGAGATGTTTCTTTTATTAGGCTTTCATTACATGAACAACATTTTAGTAGCTCTAATTCACATTGGCCACGAATTAAACCGATCACGTCCTATAAGAGTTAACGCGTTGCACCAGAAGGTCATACATGTAACCCCAATGTCGTGGCGTTTAAGTGCCATAGGCACCTTATGACTATGTCAGATCCGATAATTACAATTGAACATGCTATAACAGTCATCGTATACGAAAACAAGAGCGGGTATGAATTTATCGTCGCCATGTCACCATTTTTTATGCTATCCACACCACGCTTTTTCTGTAGTGCATGCATTTCCTTTCTACGAAATTCCCTGCAGTCCACTTTTGATTTGATGTAAATAAATGTACTTTTACTTATGTCTTTGTATATTTTCATTGAGCTATATATTTTTTTCATTGTAATAGGCAGGGCACGTATACATTGTAGATTACAAAGAGCTTGCAGGTATTAACATCACAGGGGAGTCCACCCACACTGCGCATCCCATGGGACTCTTTTACGTGAAGGCCTCCCGTGACCTGGTACCCATCGCCATTCAACTGCTCCAGCAACCGAGCAATACCAACCCGATATGGACTCCAAGCGATTCTCAATATGACTGGCTCCTAGCAAAGATGTGGCTCCGTAACGCCGACAGTCAAATACAACAGGTATAACTTAGTTATTTCCGTACTGACATGTTTCTAGAGGCAAAAATTAGTTGCAATTACCGGGTGATCTACTGGCGGAGGGCCTTTCAAAGTTGCATCCGATTGTCAAACACCCCCCCCCCCCCCCACCCGGGGGGGGGGGGGGGTACTTGGCCCATGTTTGGGTATAGGGGTGCCACTGAGGGTTTAAAAACCTGACCCTGTTTAGGACAAAAAATAAATAAAAATACCTAAAATACCTACCCTGTGTATGACAACATCCTCTACTTTTGGACCCTGTTTAGGTTGCAATTTAGCAAATCACATTTTTAACGTCTGCGATCTCTAAATACTGTATAAACCATATTTTTACGACGACAATCGTGCAACCATACCCTGTTTAGGACAGGTTCAGACTCTGTTTAGGACAGACTCGTATAAAATGATATACCCTGTTCAGGGCTGAGAGGCTAAAAACCATACCCTGTACAGCGGCACGTCCCGTATAGGCCATGTAAGGAAGTACCCCCCCACACCACCCCCGGGCCAAACACCGAGAAGAGAGTTTGGAATACGATGCCTAGCGGAATATATTTTTAAACGAAATTGGATGTGTTTGGATTAAACACCGTCTCTTCTGTTTGATATACCTTCTCAAACGAAACAAATACTAAGGAGTAAACGGATAAATAGAATCGTAAAAATCTATGCTGATTAAGACCAGGTATCCAAACCTCTGTCCTGGTTTTGATTTACTTTATTTATTTATTTATTTATTTTAATATTTATTTATTGATTGACAACACACACACAAACGTACAGCAAAAAGAGCACGACTTAATTAATTATGAATGAGTTTGAGTTTTGTCAAATGAAAGAATAATTGGAAATTCTACGTAATTTCATTACACATAAAGAAAGTAAAATTCACTCCTTCTTCCACAGGGAAGTACTCATCTGCTTAGAACCCACCTGGCAATGGAGCCATTTGCAGTGGCTGCGTGGCGTCAGCTACCCTCGCTTCATCCCGTCTTCCAAACTTTATTTCCACACCTTCGCACCGTAATGGCAATCAACAACTTCATCAGGAATGACACAGCCGACAATGACGGATCCATGCAGTTGTTGAACAGGCTTTACAAGACATTCAAGTTTGGTATGCTCTCGCTGCCTGAAATGCTGAACGAGAGAGGCGTGGACGACCCTGAGAAATTGCCCAACTTTCATTACAGGTGATTTACCGTGGTAAACTGTAAATTTTCTTAACTCAATAGTTCTAGATACTGATAGACTAGATAATTCCATGTTAAAGTAGACTATATCCTTTGCGTGGCATGGTAAGGAAACAGGGTTTTATTAACTTTAATTAAGTTATGGTTTCCTGTTTCTTCATGCAGTAACAATTCGCATAGTAACAATCGGCGCATAGAGTAAGAAAGAAGTGCAATAAGAATCCGCATAGAGTTTTATAAAAATGTTAATTTATCACATTTATTATCTATTTCTTTTCCTAAACAATAATATATCAGTCGTGCGTCACACCAGATATCTCACTACACGTACCATCTAAAAATAATGTGTTATTGTCAGGGATGATGCTCTCCGACTATGGACAGCCGTCACAACCTTCATCAAAGAAGTCATCGCCATCTACTACAAATCTAATGATGATGTTGTTAAGGACAACGAGCTTCAAGCCTGGGTTAACGATATTCATGATAACGGCTTTCCCGTGAGAGGTGGCGACCTCGACCATGAGTTCCCAAAGAGCCTGCAAACGCGTGATCAGCTTATCCACATGCTAACATGCGTGGTGTTCACGTGCTCCTGTCAGCACGCCGCAGTCAACTTTGGTCTGATGGACGTGGCAGGATTTGTTCCCAACACGCCTTCTCTGATGCGCCAACCGCCTCCTACCAAGAAAAACGAGGCAACTCTGAAGTCTATAATGGCGACTCTCCCAAACAAGTCTCAGTCTGGTCACCAAATAGCTACCATGTTTGTGTTGACAAAATTTGCTGAGGATGAGGTGAGAACAAAAGCTTATAATATATTGACGGGCCTTGAACGATCCAATTCCTAACATCCGTATAGTTCATACCCGGTGAGGAGGGTGAGGTACTCCACTGTATAAGCTATACAGGTACGTGCCGCCCAAAAGGTTATGATTGTAGAGTCGTTTTGCTATGAAAATGGGTATAGATGTTAAACGCTATGGTCTCAAATTGGGTATGTTTTGCCTGCTTGTCGGAAGTTCTATCCAGTGTTCATTGCTCGCATAACTGTGATTATTAATTGCTCGCGTAACTGTAATATGTTAGCCTATAATAGGCTCCGCGGTGGGGAAAGGGTGAAAAGAAAACTGCGAGCGAAAGCGGGCCGCGCGAAGCCTGGGAGAGAGAGAAAGGTCCGTCGCCCCTTTCTCTCTCTCTCAGGCTTCGCGCGGCTCGCTTTCGCTCGAAGTTTTCTTTTCACCCCTTCCCCACCGCGGAGCCTATTTATAGGCTATAATATATACTTGAAGTTAATTTAGTTTCAGTGTGTATAAAGCTATGTTTGTTTATTTATTTGTATTTCTTTTTTAGCGTTTCATTGGTGACATCACACATAGCCTATTGACTGGCCATCACGAAGACGACGCAATCACTCGCTTCCAGGCCGCTCTCCAGGAGATCTCAGATTCGATCAAGGCTCGCAATGCGTCTTTGGAATTGCCTTATATCAACCTGTTACCCGAGCGAATTCCTGATAGTATTGGTATCTAAGCTAGCTTTGAGAACTGAATAAGTCACAGACTTGAATGAGAAAGTAAATGTGCATTTCCGTGTGATAGTTTTTCTGTGAATCATTTTGCCCAAAAGAGAACGATTTTCCTCTCATATTTTGCAGAATTCACTTTGTTAAAGGGGGTTTTTGGTGACAGTTATAGCAACCAATAGTGTTCTTTTTCAATAGTTATTACGAACTAGTCGTGAGAAACCTTCTTCATCTTTGCCATCAGATTTGTAGGTTTACAATCATTTATGGGGTAATGGACACAAGGTTATTATTATTGTGGGTTTTTTTGCAGTTAAATCTGTGGACTAGGTGTGCGTATGAACCTTTAGCGAAATAAACTTTTTACCATCCTTAATCCCGGGTCAAACGGTCCGAAACACTTTGCTCCAGCATCATCCATGCACCGCTCACTACATGAGTCTTGCTGTAGCTCAGTGGTTAGAGCATCCGACCGGTGTACGGAAGGTCATGGGTTCGAATCCCGTCAGGGACTCAGATTTTTTCTTTGTCCCACGCTCGTGACAAACTGAATACAGTTACTTACTACAGTATGACCAAGCTTAACATTTACCATCTTTATATTTGTTATATATATAATTATCATCCATCATTGTTTGGTAAAAACGGTGGAACCGCATCAACCTTCCTTTTGGAAACATGTTGGAATGTCTTGGAACATGTTGGAACATGTTGCTTTCGGTTCTCCACGGCATGTCCAACAATGCTGGATTAAAATGTTGGGACCAGGGCTATAATAATGATGATGTGGAGGTAAAAACAGTGACGGCGTCCTCGTTCGTTCGTTCACGCCGTTTGTTTTTTGTTGTCGTTGTTTTGTTTGTTTTAATTTTTTGCTTTACTTTATGTGGGAACCTTCAAACTATAACTGCAGTGTGTGGTATCTGGTAACTAAGTTGCTAGAACGAGCTTCTAAAGTTCACTTATATATTAAATAACCCAAGGCGTGAAAAAAGGTAATTAGAATGGGACAACAGTATGTTCTCTATCGGGACTGCAATAAAGTTGGTTTCTGAATCAGTTATTTTTAGAGTGAGTTTGGTTTTATTAGCAAAAAACTGACAAGTTTTAGAACTGTTTGCCCAACTGAGTCTGAATCAAGAGCTACAATAAGATCCAGTGTTCTCCAGGGCCGGGGGGGGGGGGGGGGAGGGGATAGAAAGCCGGCACTTTTCTTTGAGGACATAGCGGTGCCGGGCAACAGACCAACAGAGCGAATCCTGTGTCAATCAAGCCGTTGCTAAGAATGACGTCAACCAAAACTTCATTGTTTTCTAACCCGGGAACTTTTTCAAGCTCGCAGCGCAGAGCTGTATGCGTGTAGCCTGCAAACACAGCGCTGGCGGATTTTTGGCCTGATCTTTCACGCCGCCGAGGAAAATATCTCGGCAGCGTGAAACAACAAGCGAAAAATCCGTCTGAGCTGCATTTACATGCTACAGCGAGAGTCTTTCGGATACGGTTAGTAGTGCTAGTACTGGAACGGGAAGCGAAGTCGGATGAAAATGTTTATCGCAATACACGAGACGTAGCGAAATCAGACAGCAACGAAAAGAACGTCTTCGTTTTCGAGCGAAAACAACCAAGGAAAAAAAAACATTTTTGTTATCATGCATACTAATTTAAGTGTGAATTTCTTGCCTGGCAAGCTCTTTTATTGTTAATAAGTTCCCGTGCGACAATCCTCTTAGCAACTAGTTGAGTGCTACTGCGCAGACTCGGTTGCCCAGCACCGCTATGTCCGTAATTATGCAAACCATTTATAACGAGTTTCTATCCCCCACTGTCCAGGGCTAAAAGCCTGGTTCACATTTGTGACATCATTCTCGACCCAGGGACATCGCGTTTTTTTTTACTTTTTTCACTGCGCAAGACGCGAAGGCTCTTGGGGAAAACTCTGCGCCAAGCGTAGCCAAAATCTGGCTATGTGACCTTGACAGCGCATGCTCTACAATCCAAATCCAAAATGGCGGCTATATTGTTGTTGTGGCGTCAGTCTCTCGGGATATGGCACGGAGCACGCACGAACTCTTAGTTTAATTAATTCAATAATCGATAATTTCTTTGAATGCGGGATACGAGACGAAATTTTATGGCGAGATGCGGGATGAAATTATCTTGGTGGGACGCGGATGCACTCCTTTTCGAAGGGCGGGATACGGGATGTTTTGAAATCAATGGCGATATGCAGGATGACAAACAACAGCAAGTAACGCCAAGCAAGTAAATAAACAATTAAACGCCTCCATTTGGCGAGGAACAAATATGCTCGAATTTTGTCTCAGCGAATATTTGTTCCGAGAAGCGAAAACAGTTTTCCGAGAGCGAAGCTCGAGGAAAACTGTGAGCTCAAGGAACAGATAATGTCCAAGGACAAATAGCCGAGGCATATTTTTGAAGCCAAATGGAGGCTATTGTAGTTATTATCCTTCAAATATTTTTTCACAAGGCCGCTCTGTTTGCCGGGGAAGATCTCGGTCGGCCAAGCTGTTAAACATCAAAATAATTCTGTTGGCGTTCAAAAATATTTTCTAGTATATTCAAAACAATCAGTTTTATTTAATTTAGCAATTTATTTGAGACGAAAACTGAACCTGCGAACGTGAAACGCAAATTTTCAAAACTGGGGAATATCACTTGGGGAATATCACCCGGATATTCCCCAGTTTTGGCTGCGTCACGTGACGTGTTTAGACCAATCGCGCGCAAGTGAGAAACAATTTTGATGGTTTATAACGCGAGACATACACATAAGCCGTGTTTAGATGTATTTCAAGCCATTTCTGAAGACATATATAATCTAATTGTGCTGGGAGAACAGACCTCCTTAGGGGTCGATTACAAGGCGAATTTCAGCCTGGGCTGAAAATTCCATTCCGATTACATGGGCTTTCTCTGCAGCCCGTTGACCGGGACTGAAAATTCCAGCCCGGTTCATCAAACAGGCTGGAATTTTCAGAACTCAGCGCCCCCTAACCGGGCTGAAATTTGAAATTCGCCATGTAATTTGCCCTTAGATGGCTACGATCACGTAATTGTTATTTCCTTCTCGTGAATTCTATCTGCGTCCCTTTCCATTCCTCTCTTTTCTCCAAGAACCTTGGATCAGGTGTATAATAAACATGTATGGTCAGGAAATACAGTGCTTCTGGATTCTGATTCCTATCTATCAAATATGGATTCTGAAATATTTATTTCCGGTCAGTTTTCATACAATAGAGACGGAAAACGGCACAACTTCAGCTTGTAGTCGATGCTCTCTACTTTTCCTCCAATCGTTAAATAAAAAATCCATCAGAAAAATCGAAAATAATTCACAACATTCACGATAAGCGCGAAACTACTCACTTTGACGTAGAAACGGCCAGACGGCAAATTGGATTTTTGCAGTTTACTAAGGCTGGTTTCCAAATGATCGCAACGATCGCAAACGATCGCAGTCGCAACGATCGCAAGAGTGGTTTCCATATGATTTCTCCATATGATCGCAACGATCGCTTGCGACTACGATCGTTGCGATCATATGAAAACCAGGCTTTACTTAACTTGCTTAATCCTCTTCGTGCTTGGAGCACAATAAGGCCATATTTTTGCCGTTGCGGGAAAAATAAACGCGATGCTTAATCTCTCTAATATGTGTCATTTTTATGCCTGAAATATTTATTTCTCCTTTACCGTGCGCTGTATTGGTATTTACATCATGATTTGAGTTTCTAGTGGTAATTCCTGCGCGCGAGGAGAGCGAAAACCGAAGTACTAAAGCGCCAATTTGTTTCACATTTATTACGAGCAATAGTTTTCAGTGAAATGCACTTGCTGCGTCTTTTCGATTTACTATATTTAATTGAAATATCCGGTCAGAATTTTCTCTGCAATGGAACTTTGCAGTTTTGAAAACAGTTTTGCCGTTAGTGCGCGGCGACGATAGAACGCTGTACCATTTGATAATTTTTCCAGGTTAATACACCCGTTAGAGCTTGGCGCTAGTGAATAAGACTAAATAAATGATCAATGATTCCTGGTCATTCTGTTAAAAAGCGTAAACTTTTCCTGCAGGAAGAATCACCCATTTGATCTCCAACCAGAATAATCGTTTTCTCCATACAAGTGCAAGCGGTCCAATCCACTGAGAATAATTACAATATTTTGCCACATTGCTCCGTGCCTTTACTTCATGAATTTTAATGAAAACTAATTTATTCAAGGCTGTATACATGTGTGAACTATTCTTTGGGTTCGGCCACGTTTTACTTTGACTGGAAACGTTCAAGCTTAAAATGCTTTATTTCTCCGCGTAAAAACGAAGGAAACACTCGACAACTAGCGTATGTGGAAACCAAAGGAAGGCATTTCATGAACAGTTGGCATTCTGAGCAGTTCTTGTTCTGCGGCAAACCACAGAACGAGGATACAAGTCGGCAGTTGCTTCTTGTCAAGGTACCTAATCTATTTTGAATTAGTTAAATTCCAGTATCGAACAGATAGTTGTGTTATTACAATTTGATTTCAAAGCCTGTTTTTACGAAAACGTACAAATCTTAAATGTGCGGATTCAGCGCAAATTCGTTGTATGGATGTCGGTTTAAAAAAAACCTTGTTTAGCGATGCCGCTTGTACATGAAACTTACGACTTAGCTTGCGTGCACTGCGCCGCGAGTTCACCAGTGGTCATACATGCACGGTGAATTGATTTCTAAATGTATGTCGTGGAAATAAAATTACTGTATATCACTTGTAAAGTTATTGATCGTATTAGCATGCAACTTGATAGAAAGTGGTATAGCCCTGGGCTTTCAAAGTACATTTACCTGAGGGAAGGGGCTTACAGTTAAGGGGTGTGGGGAGGGGGCGACGTTTGATCCAAAATTAGGCGGGATGCTTATTGGCCCAGCTTGCCACGACTGTACCTCAGGTATAACTTAATTTAAGCAATATACAGAAGGTTTTAGGTTCAATACCTGCTGTAACTGACTGAAAATTGTCTTTCTTAACACAGCAAGTGTTTGCTTGACCCTAAAATGTCATCACATCCAAGTAACTGCACCTCAAGACAAATTTGACCATTTTAGTTACACTGCACGATCTATGACGATAACGATATGATGACGTTGACGATGACGACGATAACGATAACGATGGACGATGACGATGACGATGACGATGACGATGACGATGATGAGGGATTGATGATGATGATGATGATGATGATGATGACGACGATCGATGAGACCTCCATCATGTTGCGTCCCTGGAAAGTTCCAAAATCAAACCCATACATATTGTACAAGATCAAACTCCAGACAATACCTACTTTTTTGATAGGCTGTTTGTGCATTAAATTTATTTTTCAGCAGATCCTCCGCATCAGTTCTACACAATGTCTGATGGTTAACTTTTTTTTTTCGTAAATCGTAGCAAGTAAACCAGCAAAGAAACATGAAGAAAAGCTGACTGAAGAGAATATAAATGAACAGCCATCCAATGGATTGTGTTATGCGATTAATAGCATTCGAGTAAAGTGCATATTTTTGTGTATGGAAGTACTCGCAAACAGTTTTCTTGCCGAATAGAAACCAAACAGGCCATTGCAAAAAAATCTCGTACTAAACATTCGGAAACGACGAAGCGCCTGCGAAAGACTAAAACACGCTACCTTGAGATACTCGCACGCGTATTATAATGTAATGGTTCTGTCCGTTTGAATTGTTTAAAACAGTATTTTAAAAAAGTTTTGATTCTTTAACAGATCGTCGTATCAAAGCACAGGACCTAGACCGATGATTTTAACAAAACGAAAAGAAAAAGCAATTCATGTGTGGAAACATTCAAGAATTGTTGTTAGATGTGTAATGTGCTGCCATCTGATTTTTGTATAGAATCTTACAAAATACAGTACATTTCATTAGGACACTACTGAATCTACTCTAAGAGGACGATCATTATTTCGCCTGGGAGGTGGGGGGGGGGGGGGGGGGGGGGGGGTGGGGGGGGGGTTAAGGGGGGAGCACATGGTTTTTCAGAAGAAAGGAGGGGCGGGATCAGCCATAATTGACTGGCTATTAAGGAGGGGACCACACAAAATGTTTAGGATTTCAGATGCGGGGGATCCACTAATAAATAATATAAACAACGCCAATTGAAAGTATATATTTTATAAATCGGGTATGCCTCCTCTGACAAAGATCTGCCTATTTTTCATGATTTGGCTTCTCTTCGACTTCGCGGAGTATTCAGGCACGATTCTAACCAAGATGATCATGTTGTGTTGTTCATATGAGTAAGACAATGGCTAAAACAACAGTTGAGCTTACATGCACATATACACCTCCGTTATTTTTTTACGGTCTGTTAAACATTGAACCAAAACTGGCATATTCATATTGAAAGCTAAGTCAATCGAGAAAAATTTCGGAAAGCGCGGCAAAAATACGGTATTATTTCAAAAAACATAGTAGGTTTACTTCGACAATCACGTCTTCATAACCCGAGAACAAAATAAATACAGTGTTGTTCAAGCTCATGAGACCGTAAGTACCGTGATATAAAATACCACCTGTTATTTCACTATTTAATATAAAACACTGGTATGGTGTGGCGGTGAGAGGACGGGTGGGGGGGGGGGGGGGGGATCATGAAAGTTGGATTATACAACAATGAGGGGGGGGATCATTAAAATACTATATATGACTTTATGGCGGGCGATCACGTAAATGGTGCCCCCCCCCCCCCCCACTGCGATAAATAAAGACGATCCCTAAGTATTGGCATATAATTTCGTGAACGAGAAGACGATCAAAGAGCTGATTAGCCTAGCTGTTAGATCTTGAAATTATACTAACTTGGATTGACTGATAACACATTGAGTGGTTTATATTAAAATCAACATGGTACATTTTGTAAAATCAGGTAGATTCCATTTCAAACAAATAGAACAGGCCAAGTCTGTCTTTAGGGAATTCTGTGCAATAATACCAGGAAGTGGGGGGGGGGGGGGGGGGGGGGTGGGCTGAAAACCACGAAGGGGTGGCATAAAGTAAAATCCAAAGCAAGGATAGGGGGGCTCTAAGGAAAAATAAAGTCACTCAAGAGAGGAGGTGCGGTTAACATTATATTTCAAGTACATATTACATTGGCGAATCCATACCTATTTATAAGGTGGGGGAAGTCCCCTCGGAAATCGGACCTGAAAACACACATTGCTCTTTTCCTTCTGCTATGGTCTCTGTTGTACATTGCTACGGAGGTGATGTTTGTTCCAGACGCGGATGTTTCCCACACAATTAAACATGTAGTAGTAGCTCTTCTTTCTGTTATAAAAATTTTAAATCCTCAGGTGCGTTGTAGAAATGCAGGGTACTTGCTAAAAAGGTGTGTGTATACTGTGATGGGGAGGGGGGGGGGGGGGGGTCGTACATAATTTCAGGACTGATGAGAGGGGGGGCAATAACTAAATTCACTCCTTTAGGAGGGGCGGGGTATTACCTAATAATTGTCCTACATGAAGCCATTTCCAACCCCCCCCCACCCCCCCCCCCTCCTGCAACAGCCCTTATTAAGGTGAGACTTGCAAACGGTTTACAAGCACTTGAGTTTTGATTGATCACTACTACCATCCTGTATTATATGGCTGGCCTCTATGGGCAAGCACGAGTGAAGCAAATCTGTGCTGTCGATTGGCTACCAGCCGCGAGTTCAAGATGGAGCCATCTTGACCCGCTCGGGATTGCCCGCTCTGTTCCACACAGACTATTTTCCCGCGTCCCTTCTAGTCAGACATATAATAAATCCTTTATTGACCAAGCTCGTCCTCGGTTCCATAAACACGCTAAAAAGAACATTGACCAATATCCGCCATCTTTACCGAACAAGCTTAGGCCAATAGCCCATATTTACACGTGCATGTTTGTTAAGACAAGGTTTTTAAAAATTCTAAGGGAGAGATTCAGAGCTGCCTTAAAATTTTCCAAGGATTACTGGTGTTTATGGACAGGTTTAACACTGTTGCTATGGTAAGCTTTATGTCCAATAAATGATCCGCGTAACTTGTTACCAATGATTGGGGCATTCGTTTTGATGCCCATATTATTAAGGATGGCAGTAGTGATCAATAAAAGCACAAGTGCTGCTAACCCATTACCAGCCACCTTAAAAAAACAACCATAATTTTAAAATTCCAATTCGATCTGAAATAACTGAGGGCCTACAGATTTACACCCATTTCAAAATAGTCATAAGGCAATGTCCTGGTAATATATTAGAAATATTTTTACAAAAGCTTGTTCTGAATTTTTTAGAAAATATCTTTTAATTATCATATATATAAAGTTCGCTGGCTATCAGGATTCCCAATAACGAATTTTAATTTGGTGTCATTAAAAACTTTCAGGGAGGAGAATTACTGCGCTAGAAAGAAGGCAAGGAGGAATAGAAACCATGAAGAGCTTATGGAATACGAGGAAGATCCAATAAATTGGAGGAAGAAGACAAAAAAAACGATAAGAATTTGATTTGAAATAATTTCCCATGGTCGGTAATTATATTTGAAGAGTGCAAGGCCTTTTTGATTAATTCGAATGAGATTTTGTTGTATTGTTGCTTTATTGTTTTTTTCACCTGTCGTTTTTTTTCACGGATCGAATCGTCGTATCTCTGGATTTGAAAGAACAAACGTAAAGTGTTTTCACTAGAATCACCAACTTAAAGGCATCTTTTTCTTGATGCGAGTTCTTTGAAATATACTTGCCACCTATTATTTTGAAATAATTTGCGGGATGACCGAAAGTAAATTTTATAGAGCGATTTTCTTATAGCTTTTCGCAGCTAAGTAAGTAATTCCTGCAAAAAATTCGATCGTGGAACACATACACTTGTTCTTTTACTCCCCTCTGATTGGCCACACATTGAACAGTAGTATCTTTCCTCCGATTGGTTAACAGTGAATTAAGTTTATTCAGAAGACACGTTATTAAAGGAGAAAATCCTGTCTCAAAAGTTATGGAAAATCGCTCAATGAATGTTTTCAGTTTATATACTTGATAAAGATAATGATTGCTGAAGTCGTATGTAATACGAAACGTCGAAACTTTTTAATTTGTGAATGTTTCTTAAGAGGACGTGGAAGCGGACTTTGAGGTTAGCAGCGTGTAACTAAATGTTTTTCAAACCCCTTTAATTAAGTATAACATGCATTTAATGTACTATAATTCATCTGTTTTTTTCAAGGTATTTGAAATGAAACTTAAGGTTAACCATTCAACAATGGAAAGCGGAGGGAGGGGGTGGGGGGCACCGTGACCTCTTTTTGCCACGATTTATTTTATCATTACATTATTCTCTACACGCCCAGGGAGGCTAGAAACATAATGTACCTAAAGGCTAGAGCGATTTATTTTTATGCACAATTTATTCGAAGATGAAACACGCCAACTTAACTGTAGCTTCACGTTTCATCTAACCACCAACACTATTCAGTTAATGTAGTTGTTATATTGTTAGTCAGGCTATTTGAAGGTCCTCCATGAAATACCAATTGCTTCTAGATAAACACGTCACTCTTTGAATTGCAGTGACGGAGGAATTTT
>MU826403.1:266244-295542 GCA_029204205.1 Desmophyllum pertusum
CAGTACATTTCCTTGGACACTACTGAATCTAATCTACATACTGGCTAGTCCAGTTCTGGCCCTCTCTCTGTCACGCAACGCTATGCGTAGCGTTGCGTGACAGAGAGAGGGCAGAACTGGACTACGTACTGGCATACTAATCTACGTCATACTAATATATGTCTTTTCGTGACCGAAAAGACGATCAAAGAAGCTGCTTAAGCTGGCTGTTTAGATCTTGAACGTTTATACTAACTTGGATTGACTGATAACACATTGATGTTGGTTTATAGTTAAAATGATCACATGGTATATTTTGTAAAATCAGCTAGATTGCAATTTCAAATGACCGTTTTCTCTTTTTACCAAATACAACAGCAAAGTCTGTCTTTATTAAGGTAGCTTGCAAACGGTTTACAGCATTTGTGCTTTGATTGATCACTACTACCATCCTATATCAGTTTATGTTAAAATAATGGTATCAAACGGATGCCCAATTATATTACAAGATATGATAATCTTCTTGGCATAAAAGGTTACCATAGTAAATGTAGTACCTGTTAATTTTAGCTTCAAGTACTTATAATTGAAAAAATAAGCTCGGTGACCCCCATTTGATATTAGGGGTTCAGAGCTTACCTTAAATTTTCCAAGGGTACCGGTGTTTATGACAGGTTACACTGTGACAGGTTACACTGTTGCCTACGGTAAAGCTTTTATGTCAATAAATGATCGAACTTGTTTATCAATGATTGGGCATTCGTTTGATGCCATTAATTATAGGGATGGCAGTAGCAATCAATCAAAGCACAAGTGCTGTAACCCATTACCAGCCACCTTAAAAAAACCATCATTTTTAAATTCAAATTCGATCTGAAATCCGAGGGCTACAGATTTACACCTTCAACATGCATAGCAATGTCCTGGTAATATATTCTAAATATTTTTACAACGCTTGTTCTGAATTTGTTAGAAAATATATACGTCATTATAGTGGGGCCATTTTTATCTTTTATTTATATAAAACGTTCGCTGGCTATTCATAACTCCCAATAACGATTTTATTTGTTTCATTAACTTTCAGGGAGAATACTGACCGAAAGAAGAAGGCAAGGAGAATGGAAACCATGAAGAGCTTATGGAATACGAGGAGATCCAATAATTGGAGAAGACGACAAAACGATAAGAATTGATTTTGAAATTAATTTCCCATGGTGGTAATATATTTGAAGCGCAAGCCTTTTTGATTAATTCGAGAGATTTTTGCTGTTGCTGTTTTTTTTTCCACTGCCGTTAATTCGTCGTATTCTTGGGATTTGAAAGAAGCGTAAAGTGTTTTCACTAGATCACAAACTTAAAGGATTCTTTATGTGAGTTCTTGAAATATACTTGCCACCTATTATTTTCGAAATAATTGCTGACTAAAGTAATTTTATAGAGCGGTTTTTCTTATAGCTTTCGCAGCTAGTAGTAACTCCTGCAAAAATTCGAGTGAACACATACACTTGTTCTTTTCTCCCCTCTGATTGGCCAACATTTGCAAGTAGTATCTTTCCTCCGATTGGTTAACAGTTTAATACGTTTTTCAGAAGCCAACGTAGAGGAAATCCTTCTCAAAAGTTGTTGGAAAATCGCTCAATTGAATTGTTTTCATTTTATATACTGATAATGATAATGATTGCTGAAGTGTTATGTAATACGAAAACGTCTAACATTTGTGAATGTTTTTAAGATACGTGGAGCGACTTTGAAGTGGCAGCGTGTAACTAAATGTTTTCAATCCCCTTTAACTGAAGTTAACCATTCAACAACGAAAGCAGGGGGGGGGGGGGGGAGGGGGGGTGGCACCGTGACCTCTTTTTGCACGATTTATTTTTACATTACATTATTCTCTTCACGCCCAGGTAAGCACAAATGTAATGGCTGAGCGATTTATTTTTATGCTCAATTTATTCGAAATGAACACGCCACCTTAACCGTAGCTCCACGTTTCTATAATAACCACCAACACTTTCAGTTAATGTATTGTTAGTCATGGCTATTTGAAGGTCCCTCCATGAAATATAAATTGCTTTAGAAAAACACGTCACTCTTTAAATTGCAGTGACGGAGGAATTTCTGTGGCAATTCTCTTTGTTGTTTTACTGTAAAATATTTTAGGTGAGTTTTTTTTCAATATGCCCGAATTTGCTTTCCTATATCTTGAATGGAGGACCCTTCAAATGTCATCTTAAAAAATCTGAATATCTGGTTTGTTCCTGACGGTATGTTTACAAAGAAGGCGCGTTTTTTTATAAACTCTGATACAACAGGTAATGAAAACATAGAACATCAACAATAAGGAAGATTATGTCTCAATGTACCAACAAAATTATCTTACCTAACTATGGGTTTGAAAGGATCGAAGGATCAAGGCCCACGGACCACAAAATAATGCTCTAGCATGTTGCAAATGAAACCAAAAACAATAAGCGAAAATCACTAATTGAGAAACTATTTCTTGATGTTCCACCAAATTCTCAGACGGCAATGAGAATGGAGAATTGATATGTCGATCTTGGGTTTGAAAAGATTGGAAGATCACGGATCACAGATCACGGACTACAAAATAAAAATGCTGTAGCAAAACCGAATTGTATATTTTCGATAACTCAACATAAGTGTAGGAAGAAAATTTATTGGTGCTACGTTCCTGGCCTTTTGCCTTTTTCTCGCAAAAAGTATACGCATTTGTCTGTTATTACACAAAATCTGCTTAACTGAACAAGAAACTGATTTGGCATTTTTCTTTCTTTTGAGATCGATTCAGTTTTATGTTAAAGATGACGAAGAGTATAAATATTCAAATTTAATTTTCCTATTCGATATGAACCAATTATTTTTTAACTCGTGGTGGGTACATCCTTGACTTGCTTTGCTTTATTTCATTCAGTTGTGCTATCAAAATTTTGTATTATTTGGGTTAAACATCTCCGTGGGACCAGATATTCAGTAATTTTTGTTGTCTATTTTTGCTGTATTTTTGGTTGTTACAGAGGGCAAGAGAAAAGATCGCGCTAAACGGGAAATTTACTCATGGCATGATCGCACATAATTGCGAGCAATCATTGGATTTTGATTTACGAGGGTCTCTTGCTCCATTGTAACAAATCAAAAGTTGCATGGCGTAGCTTAATAGCTACAGGTAAATAATTCAAGTAGAAAATAATGTTTAGAAAGTATATATGACTCGTGACAAGAGAGGGTTCGAAAAGTTTTTTTTTTCATGTTGAAATATATCGCCAGAAGTATAAGTATTGTCTCCGATGTCTTTGGCTGGTGATAGCTTTCAGGATAGAAATTAATCTCTCTATGGACAAAATAAAAATTGAAAAAAAAAACTAAGTCTTTTGGCGGGAACATTTTGTCGAGAAAAAAAATCGAAAAAATAAACTAAGTCTTTGGCGGGAAAATTATCCTTGGGAAAAAAGTCTGCGCTTTTGAATGGTGTCTGTTGTTGAGTCAAAAATATACTAAGTCTTTTGGCGGGAAAAAATCGTGCATTGTGCCAACGGTTTTGACCCATCAAAAGTCTCAGTACATCGTTGATTTCTTATGCTAGAGACTCTGTTCAAAAGCGCGGAATTTTTTTTCTTTTTGGCAACCCTACATAGTTAAAATAAAGTAAAAGAGATAGCCTACATTTCTTCCAGGGGTGGTCACTAAGCAGGTTTTAAAGCGCAAGCGCAATTATATGCTCAATAAAAGACAATAAATAAAAGAAAACAATAGTAGTTTTAATAGCGTTTTTATTCCTTAATTACCATTAACTAATTACAATGTTTTCAATAACAAGCAAAGTTGTTTATAACACTCGAGTACAAGTAAGACTAGTAATTATTATACAACTACTGAATTACAACAGTATTAATAGAAGAAAAATAAATAAACTTGGAACAGGAAAATTCTAAGAACGACTAACGATTCAAGCTTGAAGTTGTATTCGTCAAATTACAAGAGCAATTTTCCAATGGACTGTAATGAAAACAAAATCAAAATAAACTGCCGTCACAGAATAGCGCAAAAGACCATGCATTGCATATTATAACTGCATAATCTATTACGCTATTTTGTGGTGGCAATAATTCGCTTTGTAATAACGTTGAAAATTTTCCTAAGTTGCACGAATTCTGTGAATCAATTTGTAGCAAACAAAATTTCTAAATTTCCTTAATGCTTTCTCAGTTTTGTTAACGTATTTGGTGAAATCACTCGAGAATAACTGATGGCTTCTTCTTGTCGGCGAGTAGCAAATACTAAGCATTTTTCGCGGCTAAATTACAAACTATTGGTTATACCTCTAGAACTAATCTCTGGCTATGTCTTGTCTTGTAAACCTGAGTTCTTTAAGAGTCCGCCATGTCTTCTCTCTCCTGGATTGTGGTCCACATCAACAAGCGTATTAAAGGCACTGAAAGAGAAAACAAGCATATACGTGTTAAAATTATACGAAAGGAGTTGAACATATTTACAAATTGTAGATGTACTAGCTAAACATGTTGCCATCAGTTGAACATTTGCTTTGTCTCCCTATATTAATTGTAATTGTCGGGAATTAATATTTCTCCTGAGTGATGGAATCGTAGGCAACATAGAAAACAAATGTAAAAGTTGTTTGAACTGCAAGGACGATTTTACAAAACCCGTAAAACAAAACAGTTTGGGATTTTGTCCGCCATTTTGAGCGAGTTGCAAACATGGCGCGAAACTGCAGTGTTTATAAGGAAATCCGATGTGAAATGACTTCCGCAGATTCCTAAAATATTCACAAATATTAATACACCTGGCAAAAAAATTCTACTGATAAAGTTTGAGGGATGTAGATTTGCTGGGAAATGTTCAGTCGCGTCTTCAGTAATTCTGATACATATATTTTTCCGCAGGAAAATTTAGCAAAAACTCAAAATGTCACACTCAAACTGTCCACAGCACGCTTCGTAACAAATCTACATTCCTTAAATTTGGTCAGTAAAATATTTTGCTTGTAACCTCAAGTTCATAGCCTGTGAATATTTCAGAATCAAATTTTACGGAAATTATTATGCATCGCATTCCCATAAAAAAACACTGTATTTAGCTCCACATTTACACCTCGCTCAAAATGGCGAAAAATCTGCGTCAATTTATGGGCACCAAGTTCATTGTATTATTTTGACAAATATAATTTGAATATTGAATTTTGTTTCACAGGGTTTTCTAAAGTCATTCTAACAAATTGGTACGAAAACAGCTCAACTCTAGTTCTTGTTGTTGACAAAAAAAATAATGAATTACTTGTTTTCAAGTTAGCGAGTGTCGATCAGCAGTTGATCAGCGTTCGAGTGACGTACATAGTCCACGGTGTATATTTTTGGAAAAATAGACAATAATGACCACTCGTGCAAATATCAGTTACACGATTCAACAACAAAAGTTAACACGTGAAAGCAAGTGACTTCACTTGCCTAACGACGAAGTAAAACAATTTTTGTAAAGACGTTTTCGAGTTTTCTGTTTCCGAAATGACCTAAACACCTACAATTCTCGTCATAAGTCTTGGGACACTTCAGAGAGGTACTCCCTATAATGGATCGACTATACGGGGAGGCTCCGCCCGAAAGGGGTACCTTTTCAGACTGGACGTATATAAAAGGGTAGGGATTTCACGAGTTTGAGCATAGAAAAGGGTAGGGAAAACTGTCATTTAGGTATGAGGTGGACTGCAGGTTTGAAGTTCTTAGCCATCGTAAGACAGCTTCCTTCCACTTCCTTCTGGGGATATATATTGTCCCCCCCCCCCCCCCCCCCCCTGGGCAAACAACATTGCGACTGGGTATTATTTTGTTAAGTCTCCCAAGGAATTTTGACGAGAATTGTAGATCGACCTCTGATTACTGATAAGGCTGATTTCCACTGATATAAGCGAATAATTTGTATTCACGAAGCGTATGAGAAATGACTTCGCAGAGCTCGAGAGATATGGTGCGTGTGTTTAAATGCAAATCCCGCATCACCTACGATCATGCATATGGAAAACCAACTGCCTTATAGACTTAGGCCTGGTTCACACTTGTGACATAAGCATAAGCGCAAGCAACATACGCATACCTAACAAAAGGCTCTAATGATCAACACGTTACTGCGTCTGCTTATGTTGCTTGCGCTTATGCTTATGTCACAAGTGTGAACCAGGTTTTACAAACACCGGTACCCAAACACCTACGTTTTGTATATCCAATCGTCTTGAAATCCTGATGAATAAAGCATTCACTGTATAAGAAGCATCTGACATCTTGCTTGGAGTTCTTTAAGATTCTGATCTTCTATACGGCAACAAGCACTAAAATGTAACAAACAGGAACGGTAATTAGCAACAAATACACGTACGAATATTTGATGAATTTTAAAAAACATGCGGAAAAAAAGACGCGTGTTATTTATTCCCCTGGGAATTGCAAATACCCTCATAATCCATTGAATATCATTTCCACTCGATAATCATCAGTATAAATTGAAAGATGATTCAAAATACAAAATGGTCCAAGCAAATAAAAGTTTTTACAAAGAATTTGTGTCGGCCTGAATTCAAATTTTCTTGTCCCCTGTTTCCATCTAATCGGAAAGCGAGATCTAATCTCGTACCCAGATCCCACTCTTTCTGACACTGAAAAGTGAGATCTGGTAAAGTTCGAAATAAACGCCAATTCTCATTCGATACTACTTAAAATATCGTCTTATTCTAATGTGTGCTGTGATTGGCTCTCGCTACGGAAATATGTGATTAAGTAAAAGGGTCTCCGCCCCCTAATCCTCCTAGCCCCCTATCAAAAACATCCTCAAAAAAATACATGTATCACGAATTTAGAATAGCGCGATCTTCTTTTCGTTGGCAAGTTCTAAATGTATAAAAACACGAAGGAGGAATAGCCCATTGCAAAAACGTAAGAGGACTTGTGACGAGTGTATGATTGTAAACTTGATTTCAAAAAGCCAAATTTCGCCAAAGCAACCCAACTTAGTTCGAGAGTTTTCACCTGCAAAGTGGCGAAATTAATGGCAGACGTGTACAAATTGGATCCAAACAATTGACACACCAAAATGTCAGCTCGGGCATTTTTACCAACTCCCCCCCCCCCCCCCCCCCCCCACCCCCATTTTTTCAGGCAGAATAGGGTTAAGCAAACGAAAAATAACCTCAATTATCTGCAGCCTTTCTCACGTTTTTGCAGTGGGCTATATCAAAACAATCATGCCTTGAAGTATAAAACATTACGATATTTGTCCGGCTATTTTGTTGTTGTTGTTGTTGTTGTTGCAATTCTGATTTCACAACAAACAACCTTCAATTTCTTTCAACGGCATTCCGAGAATTGTAACCACTTGAAACGTTCTTTAAAAGCACATTACCAGAAGTCGGTAAGGATGTAAATCCCCCAACAACCACCTTTAAGTTTTCAGAACTGAACATACTTCCCCTCCCTTAACCCCACCCCAACCGCTAACAAAAAATACAAAGACGCTCTATTACAAAGACGTTTTGGTCATCCCTTGTGCATTTTATCGTCTACATACGTAGTAGTCAACACTTCAGAAAACACAACGAAAAGGCACATGTCCGCATCGTCCACGATTCCTCGCCGGTATTCATAAACAATATGTACCATATTTAGCTTAGTTTATTTTAGATCTCCCAGTATTATAGCTTGCACTTGTCCAGGGAGTAAATAAATCCAAGTATAAAGTATAAAAATCGAGCATACTAAATCAGACTTTCAAAATACTGTGCACAACTATGATGTAGTTTTGCAGAAATATGTCCAAATTTTGCTTGAACCAGCTATCTAGTTTTAAAGCTGTTTAAATTTCGCGGGTTTAAGTTTATTATTTTCAGCGGTTATACGCGCACACAAGTTAGAACTCGGAGTCCGCAGATTTCTAGACTCGTTAGTGTTTGAAAAGGTCTTTTTATAGTGTGTCTTCGTATTGATTAAAAGAGAATTATAGAATTATATAAAAACTCACCATCTGAAATATCATGTTCATAGTCTGATTTATAGAGCTCCCGAATTTAGGTCCTGGTGCAAGCATTTTCTTCTCACGATATTCACCGCGAAGCTGTATTCCGCCATTGCGTTTTCCGCCATCTGTGGAAATAAAACACTGTTATGAGATTTCATCTGCAATTGAAAATATTTTTGACAAAATTAAACCGTAAATTACGAATTGTGGACGGTCATGTCATACATGCATGCAAATATATAGTACGAGCAGTGAGATAAAGCTTTGCTACTTTTGAGTCCGAAAATTCAAGCTTGGAACAAGAGCACTTTGCTAATTCACTTTTGGCAATTTAGGCTCTATTTATCGAACAAAACAATAATGATTTGCTACCATGCGCTTAAATTCTCTTGCAGTAAAGTTTGCAATAAGTTCTTACCTGTGTACATGGACATTTGCCGGTTTTAACAGCCGACTGAGTCACTAAGGTCCGCCACCCTTCCCGCTTCCAAACATATTTTGCTTTCTTGGGACTGAAGCACAAGCTAAGGATTTAGCTAGTTTAAGATTCCATTGACTAGAGGGTTCAGAAGTAATGCCAAAATAAAGTTTCTACACGCTCGACGAAGGCAATCGTTCGCCACGAGGAGAGAAGACATAACTGTATAAATTACCTCCTCCAACAAAATTACAAATTCAGCACGTGCAAATTTTAAGGCGAGGTTCGTTGTCTTTGTGTTGTCGCACCAGAGGGGTAGACCTATTGTAAGGGGGGAGGGAAGGGGATGTTAAAAAACTCAAAGAAGGCTCACAATACAGGCAAAAGAAAAATCAATCAGAGCTGATTAAATGCAAAATATATAATAATATGATGACAATGAAAATTCAAAGTTACACTACGGTTCGAGTTTAAAAAAAGTCAAAGAAACCAAAGCATGGAAGCAATTTAACCCTCAGCGTACATCCAAAGTCATACCCCAGGACAGGGTCCCTTTAAGAATAAAAAAGTATGCCAGGGCAGCTCTGCGCTTCGAGCTTGAAAAGTTTTCCGAGGAAAACAAGATTTGGTTGACGTCACTCTTAGCAACGGCTGATTGACACAGGATCCGCACCGCTGCATGGCCGGCCTGGCACTGCTATGTCTTCAAAGAAAAATGCCGGCTTTCTATCCCCATCCCCTACCCCTACAATTAGATCAGTCTTCCCACTGGGATATGCTCAGGCAATATGTTACTGTAGCCAAATTGCCAGATGCATTGCGAGCCTTGATCACCTCTGACAACGCCTTGAGAGCGTCCTGGAAACGAGAAATGGCACCTTTCACGTCATCTCCTGTCATATGGGTCTGTGAATAGTCTCCAAGGAAAGCTGAAATATAAACACAAAATAATCTCATTTAGGGAGAGACGAGACATGCAATAAGGGTATATGGGGCAAGGGGTTCAAGCGAACCAGGAGTCCATGCAGGACAAATGTATTGTTGACTATACGATTATTGTCAAGAGAAAAAACAACAACAGATTACAACTGACTATATCCTGAAAATAAATGAGTAAAATATATGGGAAGCGAGACATTCAGAACCCCTGTCCACCCCGTTCCCTCTCCCACTACCACTACTACTCCCCCCCCCCCCCCCCCCCCCCCCCCCTCATGTGGCGACCAGTCTGAGCCTTGTTAGGTAATGTTTCCAAAATGGTTTCAGAGTTGTCTTGTTCTTCGTGGTGGGAGCCGGGAGTCGCATCTGGCTGGGAGTGCTGGGATAAAAGCCTGCCATGTCTAACATACAAACTTTTGTGCGCCAAACTGTAATGCGCACGCGAAAACCAAACAAGCAAGCGTGTCGATAAGCTCATCAGCTGTTTGTAGATTCTTAAGGAACTCGTGATCGACATGGTCCTTTTTCCAAGGAAAACCATTATCATGTATATCTTGGACCCAGGCTTGAATCTCGTTGTCGTTTACAACGTCATTGTCTGACTTGTAGTAGATGTTACAGACTTCCCGAAGAACTCACTAATGGCTAGCCACAGACGAAAACCATCTTCCCTAAATAATTAGAGAAATGAGAAAATAGTGTCAGCCAGCAAAATCCTACAAATAAGAAGGCAAAAAACCTTCTTTCGTGTTTAATGAACGTTGTAACATTCCATAACTGTTGGTAGCAGGAATAGGAATTCAGTTTGGAAGATCTGTTCCAATCATGACGATCGCAGGAGCCAAGCTTATCGATCTATCCTTAACTATATATTTAACCCTTTTTAGACTGGAGCAGGTGGAATTCCTTCCCTTCCCCTAGGGACATTTTTTTTAAATATTAAATCAAAAGCCGCCAAACAATTTGTTAAGACATGTCATTGACAACGGAAATGCTTTTTTCCATGGTAACCATAAATTTGTATGTTTTCCACAATTGTATTGCCTTTAATAAAAAAATCAACTTCCTTGCGGTCACCATCTATTAAGCGGTCACCTCTATTAAGCGGTCAGTTGGCTATTTCCCGAGGGTGACCGCTTAATAGAAGTTTGACTGTAATTCGTTTAACCGCTCATTATCAGACCCTTCTACTCACGTTTAACCTTTACAACAGTCTATTACTCCATTAATTATATCGCCAGCCCAAAATCTCATACAAGCGTGCGCACGATTAATTGTTAATTTAGCAAACTGTCCAAATTAACGATTAATCTGGACAGTTTCACCCGCGATAGCATTAGACGCTTGTCCAATTTGAAAATAATTGAATTTAAAAAAAATCCTCGGACTGCCAAATTGGCTCAGCCTACGGCCTCGTCCAATTTTGGTAGTCCTCGGAATTTTTATCATCCAATTATTTCCAAATTGGACAGCATGTAGTCTCATTACATATACAAATAAGTCAATTATTAACTTTCTAGGAGGCGGTGAATTACCCGAACTACCGGACAAGTCAGATTGCTTCAAATGCCAATGTCGAAATCATATTATATTAACAAATAAAGAAGCCAAAACCATGTATTATACTGTCATAAAACACGACGGGAATTTGAGAAGTGTTCTCAAATTCCCGGAGTGTTTTATGACAGTATAATACATGGTTTTGGCTTCTTTATTTGCTTTAAAATATAGATTTAACGCGCGCGAAAACGATAAAACACGGCTTTTCTATGATTTATACTCTGATAAAACATGGTTTTTAACCAATCAGAGCGCGCGCATTTTCCAGTCTATGTTTTAAACTAAAATGATTTACCTGAGAGGATAGTGGGATAAAATGGCTCCATCATCTATTTCTCTCTCTTTTACCATTTTTGAAGGCGACGACAGGTGGACAAACTTGAATGTCTTGTAGGTCCTCCGCAGCAATTCAAGATGGCCCTCTTGTCTACTCAATTTCTCTCTTGTAATAGCGGTGATTTCAATGAAGGGTGAAAGATGAGGGCGCATCAGTTGGAAAATTGGATGGACTGAAGACAATTGACGCCTCATGGCCACTTCAATTGCTCCCATCATAAGCTTGAGCAAATTGCTACTTGCCTGTCAATAAAAAAGATGTCCATTCGTTTTTGTTATTTCCTTGTAATGGGCAAAGACCGCGAGATTAGTTCATTTAATTAAAGAAGTTCTCTAAATCATAGAATATAATGTAACAGAGGACGAGGGGGATGAATAGGTTTGCGGATCGGTGGATTTGGCCAAAAATTCGTTCGGATTATGGATTCAATGGATAATTTCCACGGATTTGCGGATCCTGCAGATGCAGTGGATTACGGATTGTTGCGATTTTTAGGACCGGATTTTGTATTTTGCTTATTATATTGTTCGGGTCGTGGATTTCATCCTTCCTTATCAGTCAGGCTTCTCCGTCCGTAGCAAATATGACTTTCTTCAGAAGACGTAACATTTTTGGAGTAATAAAAAAATAGTAAGAGTGACTTGACTCTGAAGATGACTTCCGCTCAGGTTGTCGAAACGTCAGTCACCACAACAGCCCTTTTCAGGACTACACTCAGCCAGATGATCATTCTAGAATAACTACTGATACTCCTGGGTTCCAACCATTTACTATCAACAATAAATGGCAAGTCATGTTTGCCTTATTGAGAAAAAATTCAGTCCCGCATTTGTACTAAAACATAAAATTTAACTCTAATATTATTTCAAGAATCTAGCCGCAAATTGTATCTATGGTAATGAGTAAAATGAGTAAAATGAGTAAAATGAGTAAAATGAGTAAAAATGAGTAAAATGAGTAAAAATGAGTAAAATGAGTAAAATGAGTAAAAATGAGTAAAATGAGTAAAATGAGTAAAATGAGTAAAATGAGTAAAATGAGTAAAAATGAGTAAAAATGAGTAAAAATGAGTAAAATGAGTAAAATGAGTAAAAATGAGTAAAAATGAGTAAAATGAGTAAAATGAGTAAAATGAGTAAAATGAGTAAAATGAGTAAAAATGAGTAAAAATGAGTAAAAATGAGTAAAATGAGTAAAAATGAGTAAAATGAGTACAATGAGTAAAAATGAGTAAAATGAGTAAAATGAGTAAAAATGAGTAACATGAGTAACATGAGTAAAAATGAGTAAAATGAGTAAAATGAGTAAAAATGAGTAAAATGAGTAACATGAGTAAAATCAGAGGTCTATAACTAGAGGTTTCCATCTAGCATTGCGCGCGGCCCGTCAGATTCGCAGTTAGGCTATTTTTAGACACTTTTCGCGCGAAACCAGCAGCCAATCACGCACCATACCTGGCAAATATGGTCATTGAACGCGCTAGCTCGACAATTTTTGTTCAAGACGGTTTGTTCGTCGATTGAAAAGATGGCTAAAATCTCTAAGTAAAAAGCCTTGACCCTTCTAAATCAAACAAAAGTTAATTCTACTAAATAATGCACGAAGTTTGGAACGAAATATTTAATGGGAAATGCCTGTAAAATGTACAACTAATGCAACTGAAAGAGCACTAAAGGCAGCCTGAAATTAATTTACGGGAAGACCGCGGACACAATTAATTCGTCCAAAGAATGAAAACCTGTTTACAACACAAGTTTAAGCTTAGTCTATTCAGTATTGTTACCTTGTATTTCGACGAGGCTTGTCAATTCCAGCTGAATTAAGTTTTAAAATCAGCACAATAAATATCCATGGATCAGTTAAGCCGTTATAAGCTTATAACTTAAGCTTACGGCAGTTCGTCAAGCGTTCTTGACATTCAATCACTGATTCAAAGATCACTTCACAGTGAAATTCTCTTTCTTTCCATCCATGTAGACATTGAGGGTTTCCTTTGTTCTTTTACTTCAATGAATTTGATTTCAAGCTCAGTTCGTTAATTCTGTAGTCGCGCAAGTTTTGCCCGCCGTATAAACAAGTGAAACCTTCGGCTGCGTATAGCTGTCCGTTCAACTTGTAAAATGAATATAATGTACAGCTCCACAATTATTTCGAATCTTCCCATGTTAAGCTAAACCATCTGCACAATTTTCCAGAATATACGAAACTAATTGGAGAGATTGAACGAAGATTAATCCGCGGAGAAACCTTTGTCTTTTCATTCAACTTTCGACAACTTGCCAACTGGACACCGCGCCAAGTTTTGCCGCCGAATTCATACAAATCATGCTTCATTTAGATTGAACTGAAAAATCACTCAGTCGATTTATAGTTTTACAAAAAGTATACCGAAGTTTGACCTAAATTTGGTGAAGTATTTAAACAATTATTACATTCTGCTGTGACGCTTTTCGCTTTTCCTTGGCCGGCAAAGTTTCTGCCTTTGCGTACCTAGCGCTCGCATATTAAAAATGGTTCAACGTGATTGGCTGCTGGTTTCGCGCGAAAAATGTCTAAAAATAGCCTAACTGCGAATCTGATGGGCCAAGACCCAATACCAGAGATGGAAACCTCTAGTTATAGACCTCTGGTAAAATGAGTAAAATGAGTAAAATGAGTAAAATGAGTAAAATGAGTAAAATGAGTAAAATGAGTAAAATGAGTAAAATGAGTAAAATGAGTAAAATGAGTAAAATGAGTAAAATGAGTAAAATGAGTAAAATGAGTAAAATGAGTAAAATGAGTAAAATGAGTAAAATGAGTAAAATGAGTAAAATGAGTAAAATGAGTAAAATGAGTAAAATGAGTAAAATGAGTAAAATGAGTAAAATGAGTAAAATGAGTAAAATGAGTAAAATGAGTAAAATGAGTAAAATGAGTAAAATGAGTAAAATGAGTAAAATGAGTAAAATGAGTAAAAATGAGTAAAATGAGTAAAATGAATAAAATGAGTAAAAATGAGTAAAAATGAGTAAAATGAGTAAAATGAGTAAAATGAGTAAAAATGAGTAAAATGAGTAAAATGAGTAAAAATGAGTAAAATGAGTAAAAATGAGTAAAATGAGTAAAAATGAGTAAAATGAGTAAAATGAGTAAAATGAGTAAAATGAGTAAAATGAGTAAAATGAGTAAAATGAGTAAAATGAGTAAAAATGAGTAAAAATGAGTAAAATGAGTAAAATGAGTAAAATGAGTAAAATGAGTAAAATGAGTAAAATGAGTAAAATGAGTAAAATGAGTAAAAATGAGTAAAATGAGTAAAATGAGTAAAAATGAGTAAAATGAGTAAAATGAGTAAAATGAGTAAAATGAGTAAAATGAGTAAAATGAGTAAAATGAGTAAAATGAGTAAAATGAGTAAAATGAGTAAAATGAGTAAAAATGAGTAAAATGAGTAAAATGAGTAAAATGAGTAAAATGAGTAAATGAGTAAAATGAGTAAAATGAGTAAAATGAGTAAAATGAGTAAAAATGAGTAAAATGAGTAAAATGAGTAAAATGAGTAAAATGAGTAAAATGAGTAAAATGAGTAAAAATGAGTAAAATGAGTAAAATGAGTAAAATGAGTAAAATGAGTAAATGAGTAAAATGAGTAAAATGAGTAAAATGAGTAAAATGAGTAAAATGAGTAAAAATGAGTAAAAATGAGTAAAAATGAGTAAAATGAGTAAAATGAGTAAAAATGAGTAAAATGAGTAAAATGAGTAAAATGAGTAAAATGAGTAAAATGAGTAAAATGAGTAAAATGAGTAAAATGAGTAAAATGAGTAAATGAGTAAAATGAGTAAAATGAGTAAAATGAGTAAAATGAGTAAAATGAGTAAAATGAGTAAAATGAGTAAAATGAGTAAAATGAGTAAAATGAGTAAAATGAGTAAAAATGAGTAAAATGAGTAAAATGAGTAAAATGAGTAAAAATGAGTAAAATGAGTAAAATGAATAAAATGAGTAAAAATGAGTAAAAATGAGTAAAATGAGTAAAATGAGTAAAATGAGTAAAATGAGTAAAATGAGTAAAATGAGTAAAAATGAGTAAAATGAGTAAAAATGAGTAAAATGAGTAAAAATGAGTAAAATGAGTAAAAATGAGTAAAATGAGTAAAATGAGTAAAATGAGTAAAATGAGTAAAATGAGTAAAATGAGTAAAATGAGTAAAATGAGTAAAATGAGTAAAATGAGTAAAATGAGTAAAATGAGTAAAATGAGTAAAATGAGTAAAATGAGTAAATGAGTAAAATGAGTAAAATGAGTAAAAATGAGTAAAATGAGTAAAATGAGTAAAATGAGTAAAATGAGTAAAATGAGTAAATGAGTAAAATGAGTAAAATGAGTAAATGAGTAAAATGAGTAAAATGAGTAAAATGAGTAAAATGAGTAAAATGAGTAAAAATGAGTAAAAATGAGTAAAAATGAGTAAAATGAGTAAAATGAGTAAAATGAGTAAAATGAGTAAAATGAGTAAAATGAGTAAAATGAGTAAAATGAGTAAAAATGAGTAAAAATGAGTAAAAATGAGTAAAATGAGTAAAATGAGTAAAAATGAGTAAAATGAGTAAAATGAGTAAAATGAGTAAATGAGTAAAATGAGTAAAATGAGTAAAATGAGTAAAATGAGTAAAATGAGTAAAAATGAGTAAAAATGAGTAAAATGAGTAAAATGAGTAAAATGAGTAAAATGAGTAAAAATGAGTAAAATGAGTAAAATGAGTAAAATGAGTAAAATGAGTAAAATGAGTAAAATGAGTAAAAATGAGTAAAATGAGTAAAATGAGTAAAATGAGTAAAATGAGTAAAATGAGTAAAATGAGTAAAATGAGTAAAATGAGTAAAAATGAGTAAAAATGAGTAAAATGAGTAAAATGAGTAAAATGAGTAAAATGAGTAAAAATGAGTAAAATGAGTAAATTGAGTAAAATGAGTAAAATGAGTAAAAATGAGTAAAATGAGTAAAATGAGTAAAAATGAGTAAAATGAGTAAAATGAGTAAAAATGAGTAAAAATGAGTAAAATGAGTAAAATGAGTAAAATGAGTAAAAATGAGTAAAATGAGTAAAAATGAGTAAAATGAGTAAAATGAGTAAAATGAGTAAAAATGAGTAAATGAGTAACATGAGTAAAATCAGAGGTCTATAACTAGAGGTTTTCATCTAGCATTGCGCGCGGCCCATCAGATTCGCAGTTAGGCTATTTTTAGACACTTTTCGCGCGAAACCAGCAGCCAATCACGCACCATACCTGGCAAATATGGTCATTGAACGCGCTAGCTCGACAATTTTTGTTCAAGACGGTTTGTTCGTCGATTGAAAAGATGGCTAAAATCTCTAAGTAAAAAGCCTTGACCCTTCTAAATCAAACAAAAGTTAATTCTACTAAATAATGCACGAAGTTTGGAACGAAATATTTAATGGGAAATGCCTGTAAAATGTACAACTAATGCAACTGAAAGAGCACTAAAGGCAGCCTGAAATTAATTTACGGGAAGACCGCGGACACAATTAATTCGTCCAAAGAATGAAAACCTGTTTACAACACAAGTTTAAGCTTAGTCTATTCAGTATTGTTACCTTGTATTTCGACGAGGCTTGTCAATTCCAGCTGAATTAAGTTTTAAAATCAGCACAATAAATATCCATGGATCAGTTAAGCCGTTATAAGCTTATAACTTAAGCTTACGGCAGTTCGTCAAGCGTTCTTGACATTCAATCACTGATTCAAAGATCACTTCACAGTGAAATTCTCTTTCTTTCCATCCATGTAGACATTGAGGGTTTCCTTTGTTCTTTTACTTCAATGAATTTGATTTCAAGCTCAGTTCGTTAATTCTGTAGTCGCGCAAGTTTTGCCCGCCGTATAAACAAGTGAAACCTTCGGCTGCGTATAGCTGTCCGTTCAACTTGTAAAATGAATATAATGTACAGCTCCACAATTATTTCGAATCTTCCCATGTTAAGCTAAACCATCTGCACAATTTTCCAGAATATACGAAACTAATTGGAGAGATTGAACGAAGATTAATCCGCGGAGAAACCTTTGTCTTTTCATTCAACTTTCGACAACTTGCCAACTGGACACCGCGCCAAGTTTTTGCCGCCGAATTCATACAAATCATGCTTCATTTAGATTGAACTGAAAAATCACTCAGTCGATTTATAGTTTTACAAAAAGTATACCGAAGTTTGACCTAAATTTGGTGAAGTATTTAAACAATTATTACATTCTCCTGTGACGCTTTTCGCTTTTCCTTGGCCGGCAAAGTTTCTGCCTTTGCGTACCTAGCGCTCGCATATTAAAAATGGTTCAACGTGATTGGCTGCTGGTTTCGCGCGAAAAATGTCTAAAAATAGCCTAACTGCGAATCTGATGGGCCAAGACCCAATACCAGAGATGGAAACCTCTAGTTATAGACCTCTGGTAAAATGAGTAAAATGAGTAAAAATGAGTAAAATGAGTAAAATGAGTAAAAATGAGTAAAATGAGTAAAATGAGTAAAATGAGTAAAATGAGTAAAATGAGTAAAAATGAGTAAAATGAGTAAAAATGAGTAAAATGAGTAAAAATGAGTAAAATGAGTAAAAATGAGTAAAATGAGTAAAAATGAGTAAAATGAGTAAAAATGAGTAAAATGAGTAAAATGAGTAAAAATGAGTAAAATGAGTAAAATGAGTAAAATGAGTAAAATGAGTAAAATGAGTAAAATGAGTAAAAATGAGTAAAATGAGTAAAATGAGTAAAATGAGTAAAATGAGTAAAATGAGTAAAATGAGTAAAATGAGTAAAATATATATGAAATTTAGAAATTTCTAAACAACAAAAATCCACCTCAATTATTGTCAACTTTTTGGGATAATCTTGTTCTGTTTTTATTTTTTTATAGTTAGCGCAAAATAATTGTGACAAACTCATAGCAACTAAAAAACTTCAAGTGATCCTCAAATTGCTGGAAAGCGCATTTCCGAGGGCTTAGGTTTTAAAATTTTTCCAGGAGAGCATGCCCGCGAACCTCCCTAGAAACTCCCGCCTGCGGTGGTTGCTGCCGAACTTTCGGCAGTCATTTTCTCGTCCTTCGTTAACATCATACACAGCGTTTGAGCCTGAAAGTTTCGCGGATTCGGATTATAGCAAAAATATTTGCGGATTGACGGATTTGGCCAAAAATGATAGCGGATTCGCATACCCTATTCACCCCCCTCGAGGACTAGCATCGAAAAACGATTTTCCGAGTTGCGGCGCTTTATTGGCATCCACACAGACGCACTTTATATAGGCGAAAACTTTCCATTTCCACTTATAATAAAAATAATAACAAAGTGATTAGTTTCTAATGAAACTGTGGTGCTGCGTCGGCGGGCAAGTGAAACACTATGTTGATTATCAACTCGGAGTTGATAAAGGTAAATTAACCGCCGTAGCGAATTTTCTAAAAGCTGACGTTTTCGAGCGTTAGCCCACTTTGCTCTGGTCCCGTCGGTCACGTCCTAAAATTCCACAGACATTCCGACTTCCGTTACGCATTGAATACAGTGTATTGCAAGTGTAGCTTCGCTTTCCGTGAATGAAAACTTCTGAAGAAAAGTGGAATGATTTTCTCATAATATTTTCTCCGAAGAACTAATTGACGAAACTGCAGGTGTCTTTGACTGCGAGACATTCTGACGAGAGTCTTCAGAGTCTTGACCGGCGTGACGAACCCAAATAACTTTCTTTCCCAGCATGATGTTATAAGTACGTGTTTTGCTTTCGAACACAGCTGTACTTCAGTTGTGGAAGATCGTGTGACGTGACCATTTCCTCTGCTCCACTTTTAATTCAAGGTTAAAGCCGTTTTCTTCCAATAAAGAAAGTGATTCCTCATTCCCGTACAATTCAAGTATCTCAAAGCGATCGTCTCTCGATTTATCCGTCCGGTTGGCGGTTGCATGTAAATTGATAACAACCTGGAATCATTCAAATACTTAAATGACATATAACTGACCAATCAGTACAACCGATTAACTACTTTGTTGACATTTCATTAATTCTGGCCAATCACGATTTGTGCGTCCAGAATGTGGACGTAAAAAACTAAGAAAACAATAGCGTGGTTGCAGGCGTTCCCGTAATCCCTCCCGCCGATCGCGCTTCGCGCTCGAACTCCCCTCCTCCCTCCCCGTTATACGCCTGCCACGCAGGCTACGCTGGCCTCTCAGAGCCCCCACCCCATTATAGTCTATTCTGTGTCTAATTATAGACCCCATTTTAGTCACTTTTTTTGCAAACGCTATCCCAACTTAGTCAAAACAGAGGCGCATTTCAGTCCATTCGAGCTGTTTTGAGCTTTTTCAATTTCCAGTGAGGCAGTCGTGTTGAAAATGGAAAATGTTACCCTATTCTAGTCACTCTGTTAAAATTGCGACCCCATTATGGTCAATCCAGTCGTGAAAATGCGACCCCATCCATTGACACATCCCCAGTAGCCTCCTACTAGAAATCCCCCCCCCCCCCGGGAACGACTCAAAACGATGAGAATTATAACATTGAAAATATAAATTAAGATTATTGGGGTATAGTGCTATCACTATCACATTCCAACAAGTCATACTTTCAGATAGTGATCATTTATATTTGCATTCAGGCACTGCAGCTGATGTCATACACTTGTCCAAAAGTGAAGCGGTCATAAAGAAAAAAGCTTAGTTCACTTCTGATTATTTCAGTTCATGCTTTGTTTACGCGAGACAAAGAAACAGCTAGCATTGCATTACACAAAACCGAGCGTCGATTCGCATTTTCCCTGAATATCTGTTCGTTGAAGTAGTTCATTTTGTTATGAATTAGCGGCCCCTCCCTCTTCTTAATCCACTGTACTCCAGATACGCTTAAAACTGGCCAACCTAAATTTGTTAACGTCATTTACAGTAAACCCTGTTTAGAAGGTGTATTACACAGACTAACAAACAATTAGCTATACTCAGACTGATCTGCTAATAAGTAGATTGAACGAATTTCGCAAAGCAGTAAAGATAAAAAAAATACTCATATGAACAAAATATGAAGGGACCAGAGATTTGAGAGCAATTTCATATAAATGTTCTCGTACATTCTTCTCGGCATTTTATCTAATCATAAACAATCCCTGCGAAAGACAGGGCTCAGAGATAGAGAGTACGACGGGGGACGAAGATGACTAAGTATGTAAGTCTCTTTCAGGGTGGAGAGAGATCCGGCGCTTTGAGCGTTAAAGATGATTTACAGTCCGTCCTGCGCAATCTCCGCCTGCTATGTTTATGAGTCGCATACGAATGAATGTAAATACTAGCGAAAATAGAAAATCGTTGTACAAACTTACATTTTTCTTCATTATTAACGCCAGATATCCTTGCCAAACAATAATAACGAGTAGAAGAACATCGGCGTTATCCCAAACCGACGTTTCAGCTCATCGAGCATTCAGTAACTCAACGACACGTAATGGCGGACTCAAAAACTTCATGACAACTTCATGTACGCTATCAACAAATTCAAAACAAACTGTAAATAAACCCTGAGCTTGCGCAGTACGGACTGGAAACCATCTGGGAACACAACACGAATGCATAGCCAACACTTGAGCAATCGACCTCTATAAGTCCTTCGTTCTTAACAAATAGGTCACAGCTAACTTATATTACTTTCGTTTTTACCCTGAATTCTTAAGTTTACCACCTTACAAGAAACGTTCTCCGGCAATTCTTATAATATGGTTTTAATTTACTTCAAGAAAAATTAACATGTTTATTAACATTTTAATTGTTTTTAGATTCTATTTGAACTTTTTGTTATCCCATTTCTTTGGAGGTAAATAAGTCTTTCCTTGATTGTATGTGTCTGTCTGGCAGCGATCCGTTATTAAGATGGCTGGAGTCGATGGTGATCAATGTTCATTTCTATCTGTTGAGAAAGAAAATGAATAATATTTAATGAATATATATATATATCTGTCTTGATTCAACAAAACATACCCGAGAGATTGGCCAAACCCACTAAAACCGTTGCGGATCCTCCGCCCCTCCCCGGCGGAGAAATGACAGACCCAGGCAGGTCAGCACATTGCTGGATGCTTACTGAGCTAAGCCAACCCTTGCCCAAAGCAGCTCAGCTAGGCAGCAAAACAGGACAAGCCACATAATGCAATTGCATGATAAAAAGCTAAGTAATGGTCACTTGAGATTCAGCAAAAAATGCCCCACCCCCCCCCCCCCCCCCCCCCCTTAGCCAGGCAGCAATGCAGCCCTGGGGCTGTTAGGGTCATGGGCCGGTCTACCTGGAAAAGCTGTCCATTACGCCCCCCCCCCCCCCCGGAAGGGTTCGATTGGGTCACTAAGAACTGACTATGTCCCCTCCCCTAGCCAGGGAGCAATTCACCCCCTGAGCCTGGACTCCTTGGGGCGGTCGTCAGTTCATGGACTGGCCTATAGCTAGCTGGCACATGTGTCCAAAAACAGTCCTCTCCCCCCCCCCCCCCCCCCCCCCCCCCCATCCTGAAATTTTTCCAACACCATAGCTTGAAGAGGGACACAAAACCTTACTCTGAGCGGGTACGTTTTGTCAAATTCAGATAGATATAATTATATAAATAATTAGAATAAGAACCTTCCCATAATTCTTTGCACCTGACAATTTGAAGCCCAGGAGGATGCTACACGATAAGCGAAAGGTGATAACACTTGGCATGAAATACATCTCATAATTGGCATGAAATACATCTCATATGAACATGCTTGATGAACATTAGTGCGATGACGTCATTAGTCATGTGACTATGCTCTAAAATGCGTTTTAGCTCACTGTGAGAACAGGTCTCTATCAATTCGAAATTCAATTGGAAAGTATAAGAGGAATAAGTTGGATATTAAACCAGAAACTATGCCCTTTGAAAACGCCAAATTTAAAGTCGCTTGAATGGCTAGGTTGGAACTGGGAAGAGTTTCCACACAACCATACAAAAGTCAATTTTACGTGCTTTTTCATGCTACGTTAGTACAGGTTTCTATCCTTTTCATTTAATTCCTGACACAATAACTAATTTTTTGTATGTTCTTTTCAGTTACGGTATTTTTGGGTTGATGGCGAAATTTTAATAATGTTAATGAAGAAAAATGTAATCATTACATGACGTCACGACATGTCAGAATACGAATAAAGATATAAAATGCCATATTCAGATTGCGTCAGAGTACGTCACAGTACGCCTACATAAATGTTATTATTTATTTTTTTTATACGTAAACCCCGCTAATTCACGTTTCCACAGGCGACGAGGTTTATTGCTGACTTGAAATTTCCTGTGTAATAATTCACGCTTTCACCTTTTTTCAAACAGGTTTCAAAACACGTTCTTTAAACAGGTTTATAGTTAAACAGGTTCCATTTCAGTAAACGGGATATAATTTATTTGACCTGGTTTATTCAGTTTCTAAATTTTGGTTTGTGTTCATACAAGGCGAATAAATTTACGACGAAACCGTTGATGTTGAGTGGATGTATTTTACAATTCTTGATTTTATCTGGGCGGAAGCAGATGTCATTGCAAAATGAAATTTTTTTCAACATAAATACAACAGGATTCACCTCGCAATTGGAATAAAGCAAGTTGAAATTAAAACAATTTCAATTTAATTAAATTTTTAAAGAGTTATTTTCGAGAAAACAAAATCTGCCATCACATGAAAAATATAAGACAACATGTCATATATATAAATTTAATAAAGCTTTTAAAAAAGTATATATAATTATTTGATGCGAAATGTTAATTTTATGTCAGGTTTCGTAACAATGGATTGATATTTATTATGGATGGGAGAGACCATTAACATTATTGTGGGAAATTCAAGTATCTATTATAATTAATTATCTGCCAAAAAAATATAGATGTTTTGTGATAAAAATTACATTTTGGATGACTCGCTTTAAAAAAAAATATATCACCTCTTCATGTGTAGCGTTGGTACAATTTGTTAATGTACTTTAAGAGTTTTTTTAATACAATGTGCAAAACACTTAAATTATATTCTTGGGTTTTTCATGGAAAAACCCGAAGTAGTTTATGATATCACACAATATATGTATTGTTTTTACTGCTTTCGCTAATGGACTGGTAGTTTTTGTGCACAAAGACAATTTCACACTTAAGTATAATGCGGATGCACTTTATATTTGTTTCTATATATTCTCAGAGAGAATTATCTTTTTCCTTGAATGGAAGGAAAAGTTTTCCTCAAATTCAGTTGAGGAACATGATCAAAGAATCGAGCTGAAAACTGCATCTTAAAAAATATATATTCAATAAAATCTATTCTACGCAAGACTGAATTGAGTAGTACCTCTTACATTTCAACATCGTGGGGTGAAAATAAAAACTCTGAATTAAATCAGTTAAATTTTGGATAAATTTACTTCGATAATTTTTTTTTTTTGTAACCTCTTGTATAGTTTAATTAATTCAAATGCAATTTATCAATATCGCTAATGGCGAAGCTCGTTTCTCATAATAATAATAATACATTTGTTTTAATGACAACACGATGAGTCAGATAGAGGGATAGCCGAAACAGTAGCTCTGGATTTATCAAATAAAAACATCACAGCATGCTAAAAGCGTAAAAGGAAGTGATAACGTGGAGACGAGAAAGAAAATCTTTAACCAACAGGCTAAAAAGTCCTTTTCATTAACTTTCTCTGAATGAGTATTTAGGAAATCTGAGACAGCACACACAAAAAAATATTTAGTTATACAGCTATCGTATGAATTTCATAGCACACTATTTGCCGTTTTACTTAATTTTGCCATTTTATCCTTGTGCCAAAAAGGGATTTTCAAATAAAATTCATTATTTGTTAAAATGTCTGCAGAGAGCAAAAAAAAAAAATTGGGTTTCGCTTAATTAAACGAGCTGATCCCAGAAAATATAAAATTAGACAGTCGTATAGTATAGTCGTTATGTTTTCATATGTATTCCAAATCTCGTTCGTCGTGTAAAAACACAAAGGAAGAGAACTTCTGGCACACCTCCGTCACATTGAGTTGACAGCTAAGATTGATTTATTCGGTAGATAGTAGTTGCAGGGTTCAAAAGTATTCATTGTAAGGTGCATATGAATGACATGAAAAATTACCATGAAACATGCGACATGATCTCAATTGTAGAACTATAAAGTTCATTCAGATAGTTTCGTGAGTATCAGATAGTTTAATGAGTGTCCATAAGTAGATTGAATTCATATTTCGAGTATCGGATGGAAAGGTTTCAACTAACTAATACATAAATTACCTGCCACATTTAGTAGTTGTAATATCCATTGCGCGACCTCCTGTCAAAAATGGGACCTTCTGGAAAGCGGTCTGGCCTCTTTCGTCCAAATGGCAAGGAGTTCGTTCCACTCGGTCTGCGAGCACCTGGCTTCTTTGCACCAGTAGAGCCAGGCCTTTCTTTAGGCTTCTTGTGATTCTTTTTATTTCCCAAAACTAACAAAACCTGATGACTTTCTTCGATCATGAGGCATGTGACGAGAAAGCTAACGAGAAGAATTGTGGCGATTGTGTTTGGTTTCATCTTTTCCAATTCTGATACTTCGAAGCTGAGTCCTGCTGTTCGTAAGCTGTAGCTTGCTGGTTTTGCGTCGACAAAATGCGATAGAACGCTGGCTTATAACTCCTTTGAAATCCACCTCCTACGCGCGCTTGCATAAATAGAATAAACCGGAAGAAGTAGGGAACAAAAGATTGGATTATCCCTTTTGTCGTGGAATCTTTTCAAAACAACAAAATTGCAAGAAAGAGTGAATGGTCAAAATGCGTTTGTCATATAATAGAGAACAATGAACCCTGTAGATTCAATGATAAGTTCGTAATGGCTTTGACAGTGATCTGGAGAATGCGCGTCGTTTGGTTTAGATGTGGTGGCGGATAACATGCCCGTAAGGACAAAAAGGCATATTTTCGCGGTGATGCTTCCATCAAGCATTATTTTTGGCACATCCTAAATTATTGTAGAGGAAGAGATCATTAACGAGATCGGAGATACCACAAAACACGCTCGAAAACAGATGTTGAGGTTTTCCGAAAATCCGCTCATTAACAATAATACAAGATATAAATTGGGCAAATAGGGAAATGGGTGGAAATTAAGTGTTTTGTGGACTGTGCGTTTGACGTATCTACTTTTGAATTGTCGGTACGTGATATGACTTTGGCCGCATTTTCAGTTAATAAGTCGTTAAAGATGTTTTTCATTTTGTCTAGAGCGTTCGCCATTCATTGACCATCCGGTTTACAGTGGAATAACGAAATATTTATTATTCCGTTAATTCCTCTCTGAAATTTCCGATTTATTTTTAATCCCATCAACGTCACTATTCATTATCCAAATCCATCTCTTCAAGCGTTATTATACCAAAGGGGAAAAGTCGTTACTTCATTATTCAGTTATGACTCTGGATATTTCAATATTTCACCCCAAAATTTTCATTATTCGAATTATTTCACGACTCGAGAAAAAGCATGAGTCAAAAATTGATATTTTCAACGTGGAAGTAAATACAAGAAAACCTGAAAGGTGGTTTGATTTAGTCAAACTATTAAATCTAAGACGTTAATTTTCTTCTAGATTTATATAGTTTTCAACAGTTTGGAGCGTGAAAAAGTTACTAATGTCAAGAACTTTCAACCTCACAGGGTTCTCATCAGGACATGATAAGACGTTAATAATTTATCTTAAAAAGTGAAGGTTTAACGACAAAATCGATGCCTCCATGCGATTCACTCTACTACATGCACTCTTGTTGATTTTCACCATACTTAATTTGAAAAAGCAACAATAAATCTCCAAAAAGGCGGAGAACTATAAAGCCTCGATATTGAGGAAAAGAAAAAAAAACAAGTATTTTTTTATTAATTTTGTTGCATTAATAAGGAAAAACTTAAGAAAGGAAAATTTGCCTTTAGATGATGCTTATAGGTGATTGGTATGCTTCCTTTAGATATCAATTCCCTACATAGCGGTTTTCTTTTATGATATAAAGAGGACGCAATTATGATGTGCTATCATCTGTCATTTTATCAAAAGAACCGAAATTGCACACCTGAACAAGAAAAGCAAGCATAATCATTGCATGATCCGCTTTATGGAGTAAACATTTGTTCATAAAACTCACCGAAACAACTTATGCCATGGTTAGTCGTCATAAACAATGTATTTTGTTTACGATCTTTTCATAAACACCTCTAAGCTTGTTTCATATCCTAGCTTAGTACCCATAGGCGTATCGTAAGCCAAACACAATGATCTTACGGTAAAAATAAATAGGAAAAAAGAACTTTTTTCAAATGATGTTCTATTTTGTTTAACGGTTTTGTTTTAGAATATCCTTGAGATATGTGTTTGCAAATTCTATTTTAAAATTGAGTTTCGTATGGAACAGAATGGTTCATACACAGAATTCGAAGAGCCGTCAGTTCCATAGTTTTCTTTTAACCCAACTTTTTGGCCCAACTCTTTTGCTCAGCCGACTACAAAAAAAAAATTATAAATAGAGCTTTGAAATATTCATGAAAACAACCGTTATACTTTTCTTTTCTAAATCCAACTGACGGAGTTGTCTATTTTATCAACAGATCTCGGATAGGTGCAATAAAAAAATAAAACTGCGCACCTCACGCCATAACAACGTCAATTGTGCATTTTACTGACTGTATATCTCTCGTTGCCTGTGAATCTATAATTTCAAATTCAGTAGGCTTTTTAAACGGTGTTATTTCTAGAGGATTCGTGGTTTCTCTGACCAAGCTGATCTTTCTAGCTGTAAGACTTTCTGTTCTTGTACCGAACAAAACCGAGGCGTAAAAAAAAATTCCCTTTCTTTGTGAAATTTGGAATGCAATAAACAACCTACATGTATGTATACTTGATTGCTAGGATATCAGCATAGTAAATCTACAATGTATACCAGCGGGGAGCTACGTCAATAGAGAAAAAGAGTTTTTGAAGTGTCCTATTAGTAGTCTTATCATTCAAATTATAAATTTTATGTTATCGCTGATCCTCTTTTACATGAGTCATGCTGACTAACTTTAATTAAAAAATGTCAGATGATTAGTAAATACAAACTGAAGTGGGCGATGTTTTTATCTTTGTTTTGACAACGACTTGTTGTCAAAACAAAGAAGATAACTGCAGCCCAAAGAGAAAAGCTGCACAGTCATCATTACAGCGCAAAGTTTACTAAAATATACTAGGCGCGCTCTGATTGGCTCAAAACCATTTGCCTTAACTATATATGGAAACATAGAAAATTGCTTCATGCTTCGTGTTTCCCAGCATTTCTCGTTCTCCCAAACTTCACTCGTCATAATTCTATGGGAACACGGAAAACGTTTTCTATTTGGTATATAAAACTTTTTTTTTTCAGGCCAAGCTTTGCAGTATGGAAACTATATATATTCGAATCAGGAGCTACGTCACAATGATGAATTAGTCTTGAATTAAAAATTTAGCCTAAATGTTTCAAGTTCGTCCTTCGCAATCCGTCTCAATCTTCCCCACTCTTAACCATCTTGACCTTATTACCTCTTTTTTGCTTTTCTACGTCAGTAAGGTATTATTTTGTGGCTTCCTTCCATTTGAAGGGAATTTCATACATCGCAAAAAGGACTCACGAATCAGTTCGATATCAGTGAGGTATTGTTTAGTACTGTTGCAAATGTTAGACTACGAAGACGTTCTACGAAACTCGCCAAATTTTTTTGTTATACCCAGTCAGACTAAATGGTAGTACATCGAAATGTTGTGCTAGCTTGATCATTGTCCTTTTTTGTGTCACTGGGCCAGACACACTTGTTAATTCACAGCGTTTGCTTTCAATCCATTAAAATTCAAGGGGAGCAGTACTATTTGTGTTTTGCGCTGATCACGTGGTTCTGTGCGAACACCTTAAACTACCCAAGTGTGAAATACAAGACGTTTCTAGCTTATATTAATCTTTTAGGTAGTAGAAAGGAAGCAATTTACAACGGAGTCTCAGATAAAGCAATTAACTTGAATCTTGTGGTTTTAAGTTGTTTTTGTTTAGAAATTAATAAACCAGTTTAAAATACTTTTACCTTTGTTACCGTGAATATGACACAAATCAAAATCAAACTGGCTTTCAAGGTTTTAAACCAAAAAAAATGTAATTAATAATACCCTGCAAATTTCAATGATTCCATTATATTTCTTTAAATAATTCAATTAATGTTATTAGCACGCATCGAATGACTAATGTTCGCTAATGGATTAACGTAAAGTAGCTAAAAATGGTGACCTATCAGTTTCCAATATCAACACGCGTAAACTGTGTCAGTCGAGTGCTTAAAAGGATTTTAAATACTGTTTCTAGCAATTAACCATTTTTTTAAACCTTGCCTTTTCTCATCTACAGTAAGTTACGAAACGGTGTATAATGTACCCAATATTTGGTTACATAAAGGCAGTAAGTCTCTCTTCGACCACACTTTGCACGCCCAAACAATACTAGTGTCCGCCATTTTTGGATTACCGGAAATCATGTCTTTTCCATCGGTTGAAAGATTATTTTTTCTGGTTTCACGATGAGACATTTGACTCGTGTTTGAGCGAAGTGTAAATAGGTGCGAAGACCTGTGGTTGAGGAAAATTCTATAACGGAAACAGATTTGAATCGACCGAATTTCTTATTAATAATTCCGTAACATAAACTCGGTTTTGTGTGAAACCATTGTTCCGGACAGCAACATTTTGGTTTCAGATCAACTCCTTCCATTTTCTTAACATAAATACAGCTATGTTGTTTAAAGGAGCACTATCATGAACATCACGTCAAAAAGTCAAAAACCAAAAGGACATATAAAATTTACATCAACGGAAACCTAAAAATAATGGTCCAGTTTTGTTAAAAATTACTATATTAGTGTATTGAAGCTGTAAAGGAGTGCTTTCATGAGTTACCCATAGGTCAAGG
>MU826403.1:296042-346044 GCA_029204205.1 Desmophyllum pertusum
GCTTTTGATCTCATTGAAAAAGTCGGGCATACTTTTTCCGCAAAATCGCTAAAAACTAATCTAATCAGTCTTGATATATCTTCCTCTTGATGTTCTAGGTGTATTTCGGGTGTGAGTGAATGTCATAATTTTAGCGCCTTTTTGACCAAAAAGCAGTAAAATGCGCGTGATAGCGTCCCTTTAAAGCCACAGTTCAGCCATAAAAGGTATTTTCTTCCTAACAACAGATATGATTCAGTGACAGAAATATATTTTAAATGAGCTTTTCGTTAATATTCCTTTAATTAGAACGACTTCCTTGAAAAACCGCATTGCCATTATTTACTTGTTGAACCTTTCTTGACCGATAATATGATCTAATTACCGGAGATGGCTGTCAGATAAAATAATACAGTCTCGGAGATTGAGCACGCACGGCCCCCACTTAATTAGATTTCCTGAATTTCTAATAAACTGCACAGGCGGATGTATCAGTAAAATCTGAGCTTAATCATTATGACAAATCAATTCATATCTTTTAAGAGAGCATTTTTCTTGTGTTTGAAACCCCTCTTCTCAAACTCAATAATAAGGAAATCATAACCGTGTCGGAGGTTTTGGATACCCGGTCTTAATTAGCATAGATTTTTACGATTTTATTTCTCCGTTGACTCCTCAGTTCTTGTTTCGATTGAGAAGATATATCAAACACTCGAGATCGAGACAGTGTTTCATCGGATATCCAAACAACTCGAACTTCGTCAAAAATACTCCGCTGCACTTCGATTTTCAACTCTCTTCTCGGTGTTTGGAAATGCGATGAAACCCTCGTGATTGATATATTACATGAAACAATCGTACTCGATTTGAAATATTTACTTCAGCTATCAAAGGTGCCTAGTCACATCAGTTTTAAAATATATTATGTGTGTAAAATATGCACAGTATCAAGCAGAAAGGTCACATAAGAGCTAGCAAAGTAAATCACAAGAACACCCCGGCAATTAACGGATATATCGTAATCGTCTCAGATATTCGGATAAAGCTGAGTGTGCTGAAAAACTGGAGTTTTTCTTTTGCAATGAAATGTCACTGCGAACGTTTCTGGGAAACCGCCTATTGTTTTGGGAGAGATAAAACTGTCGTTTTTGGGTACGGAAAAAGGCCTACTAGGATTCTTAAGCCTGGTTTCCATATGATCGCAACGATCGCAGTCGAGTCAAATCGAGTCGATCATGCGATCGTTACGATCATATGGAAACCACTCTTGCGATCGTTGCGATCGTTGCGATCATATGGAAAACCAGGCTTTAGAAATGCGGTGGCATCTCGTTAATTCGGCTTAAAGCTTTTGCCACTTATCAGCTAAAGAATCTGAACAGATCCATGCCAAATGTGTTACTTTGCACAAATATCTCTTTAAAAGGACCTAAACAATATGGGAAAACAGAAAAATGAAATTCCAACTCATCTTCGAGTGTTCAACTCCGCGATACCTCACGAGTGAGCGCAGAAGTCTTTTGCTTTAATTTCCAGGTGCCCCTGGAATCATAATCTCGGAGATTCTGTTCTGATACACCACAAGCTGATTCTTAGAATTAAAGTGCAAGAATGACAGTCAGAAAGGAAATTTTATACTCGCGGCACTTTCGACTGAACTGGTTAGAAATGACGCTCTTCTCGTACTTTTATTCCACCACAGTGTCGCATTGTTGGACATAGTTTAAACCCTTTCACTCCCAGAATCAAGTACTAAATCAATTATTGTGTTTCCAACTTTTCAGTTTACGTATGTGGATGAAACCCTAATGTGTGACCATTTAAATGAAATCTAATGATCAGTGCTGTAATGTGGTACTGTTTGATTTTCCATATATTATATTGCAAAATGAATTTTTTTTTCGTAGTCACTCAGATCTTGGGAGTTACGATTTAGCGCTTTATTCGTCGTGAGTTTGACCCCGGAATTGTTGATCACTTTATCAAATATTAATATGTTTAATTTCGTATCATTGAGGTTTGTGGAGCGTCATTTTTACTGACGCCTACCCAGTGTGGTTTACCAGCTTGGTGGACAACTTCCGTGAATAGACCGAAATCCTATTATTCACTTGAACATTTTTGACCCGGATAATATTATCAATAATTACGTCCGGAGATCGATACAAAAGATATGATATTAAAAATAGCCAGATTGAGTTAGTACGGCCCGCACTAAATTAAATTTCCTGATAACGCGTGCGGATGCAAATTCACAAATGATCACAAATCCATTTTATTCTCATAACTGGAGATTAAAACGTCCGTTTCCGAATAAAAAACAGGAGAGCGGATGGGGACCGTTTGTAAAATGGGAATTATTTGCGCTTAAAATAAGGCAGAAACTGAGATCACCAAAGCATCGTGGCACAGGGTCTTCGTTTGATTTTACCCTTCTGATTTCTCGTACCAATTTTCATTTCCCTCGAAGGCTCGAGAATTTCATTGTATCATTATTATATTAGACTAAGAGAATCAAATGTAAAGAGTACTTTTCGGTGGCAAAATTATACGATAGTTGCCGTTCCGAAGTTCAAAAAGGGACTGGGTCCTAGTTTACCCACTGTTCAAATTGCGTCATATTAACTGAGAAATGAGTCCCATCACCAGAAAGACCGCCTGAAAATTAGTAAGTTTACCAAGTTTGGTTATGTTGTGTTGTATATTAACCAGGCTGTGAGCTGTCAAAGGTCGTCCAAATTCCATACAAACGTCTCAGTAATTCAGAGATGGCGTCCCCCAAATCCATTCAGTCTCTAATTTTTCTGATTTTTGAAAAAATGGTTGAAATGTAATGAAAACAACCCCAAACTTGGTAAACCGACTAATTTTAATATGATCTTTCTTGTGATAGGATCCAATTTTTAATTAAATTAAAAGTTAAAAACTCGTCCCCAGTCTCCATTTGAACTTCGGAACGGAAGTTTAACGAAACAATCCCAAGCTCGTAATATTAAAATCATTTACGTTCAGTCCTGGCAGCCTACTGTACTGTAGTCACAAAGAGATATAGCTTTAAAATTTATGTAGCTTCAAAATAGCAAATTGAGAGTATCGCTTCCGTTGTTCATTTTTGCGTGTAACATCCCCACTTTCAGTGTAACCTCCTTCTCAACCTTGTCCCCAGAGTCTTCTCGGCGTTCAAAATGGCGGCGCGAAGAATACCTTGGCGAACAGCAGGTCACGTGTCTCCAAAAATATTGGAGATTTTGATTGTTTCAAAATGGCGGCGGGCTCGCGATTGGCTAATTTTGTGGTCACGTGACCTGCTCTTCGCCAGGAGTCTTCTTCGCGCCCACCCGCCATCTTGAAAGCGGAGATGGCCCTGGGGACGAGGTTGCCTCCTTCTCGGGTCTATCTTATTGCCTGTGTCTCCACAATCATCATGATCGGTCCTTGTCGTGCCATGTGACGTATAAGGCCTCCACAGTGCTTATCCAGTGGGGACCAATCCTGTGCCGCCTTTCAGGCCTCACTCCAAGGCAGGAGAACTGACGCCAGCTCATTTGCCGCGGTCCTTCTCCGTGTTATTTTGGGTTTTCCCCGCTTAAGCTTCCTTGCGGTTTTGGCTTCCAAGTGTCATATCTTCCATCATAAAGCAGTCTCCCCTCTGGCGACCCACAACGTTCCACCGCCGTAAATTTCCTGTGTCGGAAATATTTGCTGACCTTCCGATCACATTCGAAGATATTCGGGTCATCTTCGGAAATATTCGGAAATCTTCGGAAGGATTCGGGTCATCTTTGGAAATCGTCGGATGCCTTTGCGTGAATTTTGCACTCTTCGGAAATCCTTGGACGATCTTCGGAAATCTTCGTTACCATAGAAACATAAAGGCCTGGCTAAACGAGGAAACATGTTTCCAGAAACATTTGTAGCGCGCGCATGTTTCCCCAATGTTTCCCAGTTTAGCCATACGCGAAACATTGTTTTGTTTCCGAGAATGGCTAAACTGGGAAACATTGGGGAAACATGCACGCGCTACAAATATTTCTGGAAACATGTTTCCTCGTTTAGCCAGGCCTTAATAGGTTCTCCTTCAGAGTACAATTTAGAATTAATTGTACTGCTCTCGTCCAATCAGAAACGAGTAATTTTGTTGAGTGTACTATAAGTAAGAATAAGGTATGTTAGAATAGTGAGGTAGTGTCTATCAGACATAAGCTTGCTGGCCGACTGATTACCGGGTTTGTGGAGAGGTATAGCAGTTGAGGTGCAATACTTCATTATAGAAGCGGGGACCCGACTTATTTTCTTTTTCAAAACCCATGCATAGCTTCTGTACGGAGCACGGACATTATAGGATATGTCTAAAATGCAAGTGTGAAGTATTTTAATTACAAAACAACCACAACACAGCAGTGGTATTCAAAAATATTGTTATAAAGTTGACTCGTCCATTTATTTGCCAATAACACACGTGCAACAGTGCTTTAACCCAAATATATATATATATAGCTCCCACAGCTTTCGCCTAGCGTCTACAAAACAAAATCGTAGTAGTAATAAGTATGCGTCGCGGACCTATTTTTTTAATATCGCGTGTGTGTCATCTATCCTGTACGTCACGCAAGTTACACAAATGACAAATATCATGATTCTTTACATCACAAAACAAAACAAACCGCAAGCGGAACATTCCGTTGATCCCGCTGCATAATTAATAATCTGCAATGACGAGCAGTTTTTTATCCATTATCTAATAATACATCCTATCTTTTGCTACTGGCTGTAAAACCTGATGTATAGCAAATGTTCTGCTCAGTGAATCAGTAATACTTTGATCATTGACACATATCAAACCGAAATATAACTTATTTTATGAGATTACATTGTATTAACACAACACTCGCAGGCTAGCACTAGTAAATAAACACGTTAATAAATGCAAACAGCGAAATTACAGCTGGAAGCAGTTTGCTATTGATGTTAGGTAGGCTTGCTCCGTTAGGATTCGTTTCGTACATTGTAATCATGGTGCCTCTGACCGTCTTCTCGACCTGTGTGCAGTTTGTGGCTGTCACTATCGTCACATTATATCGACCACGGCTTGTCACTTCAAAATTCTGATCGTTAATGTCCTCCAGCGAAACTGTGCTGTTGAGTCCTCGCAATTCCAGGGTTGTTCCATTGCTGTACTTGACCTGTAGTGTTCAGCTCAACCAAGCTACGGTCTATTCCTTCTACCAACGTTCGCTTTCTGCTGATTCTCCCAGACACAATTTCCCGTTGTTCATCCAGCAGTTTTTCTTCCTCAAAAGAAACCCTCACAGCTCTGTTCTCTGGAATGGAGACGTAACTCCGGTACATTGGGTACCCATGTCGATACACTGGAGCACTGCTGAATGCATAGCGGTACACCAAGTAACCGACGACAACTCTGTTGAAGGCGCTTGATCGCGAACCTACATTAGTTTGGCTGCGGATAACCGAAGTGCGGACTGAGGTGGGCTTGATTCGCCCGGGGGGGGGGGGGGGGGGGGTACTCCCTATAATGGACTATACGGGGAGGCTCCGCCCGAAAGGGGTCCTTTTTTAGGCTCGAGGTATGTGAAAGGGTAGGGATTTCGCGAGTTGAAGTATATGAAAGGGTAGGGATTTCACGAGTTGATAGTATATGAAAGGGTAGGGATTTCACGAGTAAATGAGTAAATTATATTATTGTTTGGTTAACATCTCTACTGGTAATGCTTGATGATTTCTGGTGATATATATTGTTCATTAAGTTCATTACAAGGGTATAGAAGGAATGCAGTGCTTCTACTGTAGGTATGTGAAAGGGGTACCATTTTCATAATTTCTATGGAAGGTATATGAAAGGGGTACCATTTTCTATGAAAGGGATATGAAAGGGGTACCTTTCTGTGAAAAAATGGTATATGAAAGGGTAAGGGGTTGGACCTCTGGGCGGAGCCTCCCCGTATAAAACTTTTTTGAGTACCCCCCCGGGCTTGATCGGTGTGTATTGGTGATTTTCGGTGTCGAGCTCTTCCCTGATTTAGAGGGACCTTCCTTTGCGTCCTCTGGATCCTCCTCTGCCACCTCCTCTGCCACCACCTCTGGCAGCTTCGGATAATTCCACTATCACAAGAGTGATGAAAATAACAAGAAACACTGTAGCGATTCTCATTTTTGCTGACGACAAGAGAAACTTCGATGCTGCTGCTTCCCTGGTTGTATGCAATGTGACGCACTTTGTAATAGGTGATGCGTGAAGGGATGTGGGTGGTTGCACGTAACATGGACAGGTCAAGTCAATCCTGAATTAAGATCAATTAACACTACCGTATAATAAATAAAAGTACCAGAATGCACCAAAAAGCACGTACAGTGGCCAGCACTTGTAACACTCCGCCTTATCTGCGAGCAGTCGGCGCCCTCTTTTCCACAGATCTGCAGAAGCGCCGCCGTGGCGTAGACTACGAGTAGTCCCTAATTTTTCTCAGATCGAGTGGGCAGGCGCGCGCGAAGCGCGTGGAAATATCCTCGCGCGAGAAGACGCGAGGATATTTTCACGCGCGCGCGCTCGATCTGAGAAAAATTAGGGACTACTCGTAGTCTACCGTGGGCGCGACCCTGTTGCTCGCGGCGGGTTCCCTTTCTCATGCCAAAAGAAAGTGACTGCTAGCTGTCTGTAAGTTCCCGCTCAGAAATCGTGATGTTTTTATACTGTAAAAGCATTGAAAGTTTGATACCCTTTGCTTATAAATTACGCTCGATCTGAAGTAAGAAAAGAAAGGCAACTTGAACATGCACCTTTAGGTGAAAGGCTAGCCAATGTTGTTTTGTTACGTCACAGTAGAAAATAATTGTTCCTGGGGGAGATGCTTTTGCATGTTGGGACATTTTCAACGAAGGTAGTGAACTACAAAGACACATCAATGTGTATTTTACTCTGAACTTTTATTATCTTAGCGTCGACTTACGCGTTGGCTAGAACGTGTAAACATCACTCGATCAGCCAAGTGTTATACGCCAATTGAGGTAGGTCCGTCTTTGTTTGAAAACAAACAGCTTCATCCGGCGTTCTCGCTTGTCGTCCACGTTGTAATATGGGAGGAGTGGAGGGGAGGGGGGGGGGGGGGGGGGGGTATGGCAGGGGACGGGAACGGCCTGGAGTAACACAAGCGATTTCAGACCCTGGGAACGAGGTTGGTAAATGGTTTTGAGCAAGAGAGGATCATCCTCGTAGTATCTTGTTTATTTCATAAAACTAGTTTGCTCCGTTTTGATTTGTTTGGTACATTGTAATCATTGTGACGTTTTACACTCTTCTCACTTGTGTACAAGTTGTTCCTGTAACTATTGATGATTTTAAATCCTCTCAGTTCGGACTTCCGTAGACTGCAAAACAGTCGTATTTTTTGCGTTGGTTTCGTCATACGAATGCGCGCTTCGAACGAAAGGAGCGAGTGTGAAAACGGAGAGAGAGACTGGAGAGAGACGCTGAAAAATATATGTATTTCTCGCTCTCGCCTCGCACGCCGCGTGCGAGGGAGGATCCACGCTTTCGGCCCGCTTTCATTTTAAAGAGAAAAAAAAACGACTGTTTTGCAGTCTACTCTGGGACTTCCGGAACGGATGAACTATAAATGGCAGCCTCGGTATTCGGGAACTCTTGCGTGCCATACAAACGTCTGTAATTTTGACGTATTCATTCCACATTCATCGTATTCCTCTCATATCGTAATGATCGTATTCCTCTCCGCGTCACGGGTGCATGGAACCGGAAGCCGTCATTCTCGCGCAGAGACTGGGCTTTAGAAGGACTGGTTACCAAGTTTCATTCGCCGCCATTTTCTTTTGAAGTGAGGTCGAGCTTCACTTCTTCGACTTTGTCGCCAGAAATTACCACCAAAAACACGATGACTGATTTTACCAGCGAAAAGATGGTCTCTCTTCTGATCCAGGCTTCTATCTGGGCCATCATAATCTTGACTGTCTCCTTATTAACCTTGGGAATAGTAGTACTTTTCCTTCAATGGTACGTGCGTAGAAGATCGAAGAATGCGCTGCCACATCTTCGCGCCGTGCGGGGCAAAGGGCAAGATTTCCTGCCTGTTGTAGTTGGCTTCTTTCACCCTTACTGTAACGCAGGAGGCGGAGGAGAAAGAGTGCTGTGGACGGGCATTCGCGCTCTTCAAAAGCGCTATAATTTTGTTCGTTGTGTTGTGTACACTGGAGACCCGTACGTCAGTGGAGAAGAAATCCTTCGCAAAGCCAGGCAAAGATTCAACATCTCTCTACCCCGACCGGTTGAATTTGTGTTTTTAAAGAAGAGAAGCTGGATCGAAGCTAGCACGTATCCGCATTTCACTCTTCTGGGACAAAGTATAGGATCAATGGTTCTTGGCTGGGAAGCTCTGAATTGCTATTTACCGGATATTTTTCTGGACACTATGGGTTATGCCTTCACTCTGCCTCTGTTTCGCTATATAGGTGGATGTAAGGTTGGTTGCTATGTTCATTATCCAACCATCAGCACTGACATGTTGTCGCGTGTCGGTGGCCAAACAGTTGCGCACAACAATGCCTCATTCATTAGCAATAGTCGCATTCTAAGCACCGTCAAGTTGCTGTATTATTACCTGTTTGCCGTGATGTATGGTTTGGCTGGCTCTTGTGCTCAAGTTGTCATGGTGAATTCCACATGGACCTACGGGCACATCTTGTCCTTGTGGAGGAAGAAGGACCAAACGTTCATAGTTTATCCACCTTGTGACACAAAGGCTTTTTTGGAACTGCCAATCAAGTTTGGTAGTGCCGATGCGGATGACAATGAGGACAACAGTATCCACTCTATAGTGTCTGTAGGACAGTTCAGACCAGAGAAAGATCACCCACTCCAACTACGATCCTTTCACGAGTTCCTGAAGTGCAAAATGGCCAAAGACAGACACAAGTACAAGCTAATACTCGTTGGCAGCTGTCGGAATCAAGAAGACTCAGACAGAGTGAGTTCTTTGAGACAGTTGGCATCAAAATTTGGTATTAAAAACAATGTTGAATTTGCTTTGAATGTCTCCTTTGACAAGCTCAAGTCCTACCTTGCAGAAGCCACCATTGGCCTTCACACGATGTGGAATGAGCATTTTGGGATCGGCATTGTTGAATGCATGGCGAGCGGCGCTATCGTCCTGGCTCATGACTCTGGAGGTCCAAGAATGGATATTGTCATTGAATGGGATGGAAAACCAACAGGATTTCTGGCAAGTGACGAGAAAAGCTATGCTTCCGCTATGGAAACCATCTTTGCCCTCTCACCAGAGGAGAGAAGTGTCATTTTGTCACAATGCAAGGCACAGTGTCGACAGATTTTCAGAGAGAGCTTTTGAGAATGGATTTCTTCAATGTTCTGAGCCCTTGTTCATGAATGTGTGATAATTATGACAATTCAGATCTAGATAATTTATCTGTTACCCATTGTTCAACATTGTGACCCATCATTATGAAAACATGACCTACATCAAACATTGCAATTTGAGTGAAGCCGGATTTCAAAATGGTTTTCCGAAGGTTCCAAACCCCCTGAAACCATGTCTTCAAACCCCCCTAAAACAATGAAAAATATGTGTGTTTTTTATATGCATTTTTGTTGTGCTACAAAAAGTAATGTTGCAATACACAATGTATGTCGTCACTTGCTGATACTATAACAATAATATTATTATTATTAATAATTATTATTATTACTTGCAATGGATGTTACTGTATGTTTTTGAACAGTGTGAAACATAATACCAGAATAATAGATTATACAGTACATGTACATATAGTACAGATGTTTGTCGCTAGTAAAATCCCAGTTATAAGCCCTGGGCTAATACATGTACAACTTCTTGGGGTTTTGGGTGGCTTATAAGCGGAGTAAAAAAATGTTCCAGAATGAGCTGCTAAGAAACAAGATGGTGATCCCTGCTAGCAGAGTCTCCTTTTCAGTTATTTTGTGGCCGAAGAAAAGGAGACTCTGCTCTGACTCAAAACGATTGCTATTGAGCATGTACATGTATTAGTGTTACCAAGCAACCAAACAACTTTTGCATGTGATCGTATGTCACATGTGGGCTCAAAATTCACAAGCGGCCACATACATGTACATTATTGAACAGCATGCACTTTGTCACTGTGGGCTCAGTTACTACAGAGTAGTCAAGGCATGCTTACTGAATACTTTGTGATAACTGGTTTCAAAAACGGTTTATTTTGCCCACGATCATGGATGGGCAGTTACATGTACTTCAAACATCGTTTCGAGTCAGAGCAGTCTCTCTTTTTTTCCTGCCTCAAAATAACGGAAAAGGAGACTGCTAGCAGGGAAAAGTTGATGGAGTAATATCGAGATTTTCCATTTACTGGTCAATATATTTGGAACAAAAACAAATTTCAAGTAAGAAAATCAATGTGTGGTTCCAGAAAATCCATACCTCCCCCACAGAAGGTATTTTGGTTTGAACGCCTCACCCCCCTGGAATTTCCAGTTTAGCTTCATACGTTCCTTTAAAAAATATTGGCTTTTGTATCCTGTTCCAGGTGTTCGGATAGTGAAGGAGCAACGCGAAAAGACGCACAAAGAGCGGCGAGAAGAGCACAGTTCTTCGCTCGTCTTTTCACGTCTCTCCTCCACTATCTGAACGCCTGGAACAGGCTATGACTTTTGAGACCTCCTTACCCCTCGGAATTTCCAATGACCTTCCATGGGGTGGGTATTGATAATATTTTCTGGAACCACACAATGCAACTGGAACATAACACAAAGGAAGAAAGACAATACTATGGTCTAAAGTTCAACAATTTATGTCAGGACATTATTTTATAGTGAGGAAAAGTAGAGGGGGGAGGGGGGGCTTATAACCGGAATATTATTTTTGTTAGCGGGGTGTTGGGACAGTCTGTGTATAATAAATAATATTATTATTGCCATTATGTTACCATTATATTAATTCAGAAAGTAGATTATTATTCAATAAATTTACCATTAAAAAGTTTAGTGAATTGTTGATGTTATTGGAACTTTTTCCATGGGCATGAGGGGAGAGGAAGGTGGGTACCAGGAAAGAAGGAAAATATTAGTTTTTCAGTTCCCTTACCCCACCCCCAAGATACATGAAGTGGGAAGTTCAGACTCCCTCTCCCCTCCCCCACTAAGTTCAACATTCCATTGGAAAATTATTTGCCTGGTCTTTATTGCAGGATGAATTTCACAAATTCAGTGTGGAATTTATCAGGAGTCTGGTGATGAAGAGAAAATATTCTGATGTTGTCTATGAATGCCTAGCCAAAAAAAAAACCGGCTGCTCTCACAGGCTAATGAATGCCATGTTTATATGAGTCCAGTTTGTGCGAGAAAGCCAATAATTAACTTAACCTTTGTGGCTTGAGGCTTTTTTTGTTCTTTTTTTACAGAACAAACATGCCACGCTTGAGCGAAGCAATAATATGCGACCAATGACAAAACCAACATATGAGAAAATTAATAGTGGAAAGGACTTTTCAAAAGTCTAGAAATATTATTTGAGCTATACATGTATGTAGCATTGTTTATTATTTTATTAACATTATTTTTAAAGGGACACTGTCCTGATTTTAGCATGATTTTGGGAAGCTCAGAAACATATCTAGATCATAGGAAGTTGAACAATAATGGTTTGATTCTGTAGAATAGCACTCGAGAAATGACAGGAACCCATTAGGAAGTGAGGATGACTAACGACAGTGAGGATGGAAATAGATTGCAATATCATTTATATATGGATTTTTGAAAAAACGTCAGGATGTCAGTTTTTCAAAGTTTCAAAGTTTTCAAAGTTTCAAGTTTGGTTCGGAAATCTTTGAAATTTTGCAAAATTGTGTTGCAGTATGGAATTTCTTGAAGAAATTGCTTTTTATCATTTAGTTATAGTTTATTAACACATTGACACACATACCGGCCAAGAGGAGACGACGGACTTGTACCACTTGTGACGTCATCACTTTTCACGCCAGAGGATGTCTTTGATAATCAACGGATAGAGTTGGAAAATGTCTAACAAAGCATGCCTAAACGAGCACGAAACGTTAAATTGGAGCAGAGATACACACAAAACAACTTGGATTTTTTCCTCCAAAATCACCAAAAAACGCGACCTTCACTACCATTGACGCTCTTTGTCAAAAAAATTCCCTTTTCCCAACGTTTGGGTTAAAACTTTTTCAACGTGAACAAAGACGACTGAAAGGCCAACAAAACCACAAAATAAAATAAGAGAAAATGGAGAGCAAGAACAGCAAAAAAAAGAAAAGGAAAAGAAAAGCCTAAAGTCAGGTGTGTTTTCAAAACCAAAATGTCGAAATTTTGATTTCTGCGCATGCCCAAGGAAAAATTGAATTTGTTGCTTCTACGTAGAAGGGGATGTTAGTTGCCGTGTTTTAAACTAAGTTTTAGACAGTTTGACATTAAACTGTTGAGATAATGGCCAGAAATAGGCATCTGGGATGTTAGATTGCCATTTTTTGGAAAAAGCCAGGGTGTCAATGGGTTAAGTCCTTATTTCATAGATTTAGGGACCATTTCGTGCATTTATAACAGTTTTGAGCAAATACGTCGGGACAGTGTCCCTTTAATCAGTTATCAGATGTATTTAGTTTATTTAAAGCAACACAGAATGATGTATTTGACATTTTTGCAAAGGACACCCACTAGCTATCAGATAACCTTTTAAAAATAACAGAGATCAATTTAAGATAATAATAATTTTATTTATTATTGTACGTTATTTGATAATATTAATTAATAGTTATTTAGCTTCTTTCTTGTACATGACATAAATATCCAACTTTATTTGCAATAATACATGATTGAGCTGTAAAACGTTGTGAAGGGTTGAAGTCTTAGACAACTTCCCATGCAAACTTTTCTCTGTCTGTTGAAAAATAAATAAAAATATTCATCCATCAGAAACATTCATTTGACTTCATTCTAGGATTGTGGATGTAATATTTATTGCAGACTAACCCTAACCATGCAAACATGTATGCAGCCAGCGTATGCGGTATATGCCGCCAGCGTATGCGGTATATACGGCTAGCGTATGCGGTATATGCGGCCAGCGTATGCGGTATATGCGGCCAGCGTATGCGGTATATGCGGCCAGCGTATGCGGTATATGCGGCCAGCGTATGCGGTATATGCGGCCAGCGTATGCGGTATATGCGGCCAGCGTATGCGGTATATGCGGCCAGCGTATGCGGTATATGCGGCCAGCGTATGCGGTATATGCGGCCAGCGTATGCGGTATATGCGGCCAGCGTATGCGGTATATGCGGCTAGCGTATGCGGTATATGCGGCCAGCGTATGCGGTATATGCGGCCAGCGTATGCGGTATATGCGGCTAGCGTATGCTGCATATGCGGCTAGCATATGCGGTATATGCGGCTAGCGTATGCGGTATATGCGGCCAGCGTATGCGGTATATGCGGCCAGCGTATGCGGTATATGCGGCCAGTGTATGCGGTATATGCGGCCAGCGTATGCGGTATATGCGGCCAGCGTATGCGGTATATGCGGCCAGCGTATGCGGTATATGCGGCTAGCGTATGCGGTATATGCGGCCAGCGTATGTGGTATATGCGGCCAGCGTATGCGGTATATGCGGCTAGCGTATGCTGCATATGCGGCTAGCATATGCGGTATATGCGGCTAGCGTATGCGGTATATGCGGCCAGCGTATGCGGTATATGCGGCCAGCGTATGCGGTATATGCGGCCAGCGTATGCGGTATATGCGGCCAGCGTATGCGGTATATGCGGCTAGCGTATGCGGTATATGCGGCCAGCGTTGTCTCACAATTTAAAAGGTCAAAAAGTCTTGGGCTCGCAGAGAAAAATGCCAATCTCACCATCTTGCAAATTATTGAAAGTCTCAAATTTACCATTCACCACACCTGTATCTTTAAATTGATTGTCAACACTAAGGGGGGGGGGGGGGGGGGGGGAGACTATACTATTGATTTATAACTTGAATCGCAGAACAAACATAATTTATGTATTGCAATTTATTGTATGTTATATTTAAAACAGGAAGGAGTTCAACTTACCACAGTTAGACAGGTACTCAGCAACTTTCTGTTGACTATTGGTTTTAGCCATGACCAGTGCTGTGTTTCCTTTCTTAGATTTCATTCTGAAGTCTGCTCCTTGCAAAACCAAGTACTTAACACAAGTCAGATGGCCATTTCTTGCTGCGACGTGCAATGGTGTGCATCCTGATATGTCGGCAAGCTCCACATCACCACCATGTTGAATAAGCAGCTTCAGGACCTCCAAGTGTCCATTAGCAGATGCCTTGTGTACAGCTGTAGAGCCAGATTCGTCAAACTCTTTTGGGCTCTGTTAAAAAAAGAAGATTACCAGGGGCATAGTGTGCGATTTTGAAGATGTACGCATGAAGAGGCTATTTAGAGCACCAAAGGCGCTCTCACCTTAAGGGGGGAGAAAATTTTGAAATTCAGGGTCTCGGACAGCGAAGGAAAGAAAAAAGAAAACGACAGCGAATCTTGAGTTCCCTAATGTTCAACAGCGACATGATGGTGTATTGATAGAAATCCACTTGCATCAACCGCAAGGATAAATCTTGCATGAATGATAAAGCGATCCCTCCATATAATAGTGTACACTCTATAATAGTGTAATATATTGTGGGTTTTTTTCATGCAACTCAGATCGACATGGTTGACAATTACTTCGATATCCAAAATACAGCATAAATCAGGGTTGTCAATAGCTGCAATAGAAGCCGGTAGCCGGCGGATTTCTGCCGCCTATCAGGCCGCATTGCATGCGCCGGCTTCTGTTGCTCAGAAGAATTTCTCTTCGAATTTAGATTATACATGTAAATTAAAAAATAGTTCATGTGTGCAAGATGAGCATGGAAATTTTCAAAAACAAAGATCAACTAATTTTTGGACTGAATTTTACCTCAACATAGATATGAACATTTTCATTGAAAATGGACCCCAGATTGCAGGAAATCACATCTGAGGAACAGTAAAATTTCAAAATTTTCCGGGGGAGCATGCCTGGTTACCCCCCTAGAAAGCATGGCACTCCACGCCATGCAACAAGTTATTCAGCCAGCTACTTTCAATTAATCAGCCACTTATTCTAAATTGTACTGACAACCCTACCAGCAAGGCACATATTAACTTTATTCAAGTCATTCACATGTCTGCAACTCTTTAAATATGTAAAAAAAACTCCACTTATCCCATGGAAAACCTCAGCACTAGCCGTTGGACAAATTCCGACCTTCCGAAATTGCGACATGACATGGTTTGAAATTCAGACGGGGGACATGCATACCCCCCTAACAGGGCCTCCTTGATGGCTAAAAACATCGCCATTCCATCCTGAACACCCTAAGGGGGACCAAAATCCGTAATTTACACCCCTAAAAGGGACGATGAGCATCCCCGTCACTTTCGTATGGGAGTCCCACCCTCCGCTCCCCGAGGAAGACATGTGACATGATCGAATAACATTTTTGTTCAACATCACCCTTCAATCATACCAACAGTTGGCCATCTGTTGGCAATAGTTTGTTTCTGCTTGGAGCTGTTTTCACTTTCACCCATTTTTGGGTGAATGGAGGCAAAATCTGGGAACTCCCATATAAGGGAGGTTGTCATTTAAGCATCATTAATGCAATCATTCTGAATGAAATGTTTGGTAAACTTGATAATTTTGTCATCTACATCCTAAACTGAGGACCAAGTCATTTATCAGTCTCACCAAACATATTAAAATGTGCAATTTGTCAGGATGAAATTGATGTTTCAGAGTAAATATCTCAACAATTTTGTTCAGTTTATTGAGGGCGACATAATTTTGTGTACGAGTTACAATGTTCTCATATGTGTATTATATCTAGATTTTTTTTTTTTAGTAAAACTCTCACCTGTCCATTAGCGAGGGCTTGGGAAGTCTCTCGCGTGTCACCGAGAATGCTATACATGGAGGATAAAAAAAAATTAAAAAGACATGCAATAAACAAAAATCGTTTACATACTGAACAGCTCACGATAAAAGACGCAAGATTTGCTCATGAATAATCCTCTGCGCTCAAAGTCAACGAACTACAATATAAATAACAACTTCGATCGATCAAATTCGAAGCTCGATTGACCTAAACGTAAGCTTACGTCTGTCATAAATGTTCGTATTTTTTTAACTGGGTAATAAGCTTACTTTTTAATTGATTTAAAACACAGTTCATTGAAAGAGAACGGAATGTAGTTTTCTTTGAACACGAAATAACATCTGCTATAATATGCCCTCCATTGTAGACTTTTAGATTATCCAAGACATAAACATTTTATGCGAAGAAACAGAACGAAATCATGCATTTAGTGTTGGATAAACATCAAACATAATTTTGTTTTTTTCTAAACGTACCAGCTTCATGAAGATTAGGCACGGTTCGTACTGGAACACCGTTTTTACAGATCATCTTCTGGCCGCCACTAAACGACAGGAAATCTAAAAGCAAAATGCAAATACGATATGACCATCACAAACGCATTTGTCCGCCATATTGAAATGTAAATTAGATACATTCGGCGCCAGTCCTCCACTGACAATGGCATATTATTTTATTTTCATTATTTTATTAATTTCTCTCTTTATACAGAACTGAACAAGCCTAAAAAAATCGCTGCCTTTTGCCCTAAGCTATATACAAAGAGCCTCCACAACATAAACAATCTCGGTGACGTAACGGGAAATAATGAGCGACTCTTTTGTTATAGATCGAATTAGGGAAAAATCCCTTTTGCATGCCTGGCTGACTTGCCTGAGGGTGTCACGCTATTTCCTTTACCAAGTGGAGTGTTCACTCTTGCAAATTTTAAGAGGTGCGTTTCATTTTAATAGCTCGTTCGTTTGTTTGTCGTCCATCTTTAATACTCCGTCAATAGTACTGTATAACTATACAGTATATTTTTAAGAATATGATTTTGCTTACAGCGCAGGGACGTTTTCAAAAACTGACAGGAAATAGCTACACGTTTGACAGAATCGCAGTTCGCTTGTGCTTCTTCTCAGTGGACGAGTTTTGGTCTTCAACAGTTTTGCTGCACGTGTAAGTACTGTTTTATCTTTGACAATTTAATATAGCTAGTTGCTTCGATTAAGTTTTAGCAATTGGAATTTAAATCCTAAATCAGAATATCGGTAGCTCTTTACCTACACTGTATCTGCGCATAGCTCTTCGACTGCACCGAACATTCGAGAACACATGCACATACATTATTTCATCTGTACTATGATATAGATATGATTTCCTCGTTAGCCAGGTTCACTGGTTAGCGAAGAAACAAAGCAAAGCCAAGTTTTAGTCGAAAAAGCACTCAAAGCCTCGGTTTTTCGATTGGGAATAAGATGAAGGAAAGCTTTAACATGTTACGCTCTGATACGCTGACCGAAGCACTTTCAGTCGGGGATGGTGAACCTTTCAAAGCCTTTATTAATAAAATCTTAATTTGTTTTTCTTTTTTAGCTTTTAATATATGATAACCGCCTTGAGATTTGCATTAAGAAAACATTTGTGAAAGGAAAACTCTCTTAAATAGAATCACAGAGAAAAAGCTATTTTTGAATTTTAATTACCACTTGCTGTCTCATATTTATAAATTTTTAATAAACGTCTCGTGTCTGCTGCCTTGTCACGCAATCTCTCAGTTTGTTCTCTTTGTAAGTTGAAATGAACTATGGGTGAATTGCATGTTCCAAGAAAGAAAACTTCAAATGCCGTAATTTGATACCGATCAGTATAATGCAGACTGCAGATTGCAGAGTGCAGACTGGGTAAAAAATGCGGACAGGTATAAAATGCAGACTGCAGCTTGCAGACTGGGTATAAAACTGTATGTGGCTAGTTTGTATTAACTGTCAATAAATCAAGAACATCTAAAATCATACCCCCACTACCGTACAAGGGGGAGGTTTTTTAATGGAACCCTCTCCCCCTTAGGTTTTCCGTTATTAAAAGACACATCGAAAGCGTTATGCCCTTAATAGATAGCCTTGATCTTGCTCTACAAGAAAAGATGGTTTGTTGGTTATGACGTCACAGAACGTCATTAAATCCGTCATCTTGGATTTCATCTTCATCTTCGTCATCTTGTTCATTTTCCAGGTTTCGCACCCGTATAGCAAGACAGGCACTACTAGCGTTTTGTGCAGTTTCAACTTTGTTCTTCTTGAGATGTTGCTGGACCTCCAAATCGTTTTAAGTCTGACGAATGCACCTCTGGCTTTTGAAATTCTGTTTTTAGTCCCACTCGTCCAGCTTCTTCATTCAGTCTTGATGTTTTCTCCTGAATATGCTGTTTCGTGGGGGACAGTAGCGAGATATCATCAGCGAAGTCCAGGTCGTCAAGTTTTGTTGTGAAGTTCCACCTGATGCCACTTCTCTCCATGGCCAACTGATCTCAGTCTCATCACCCAGTCCATGACTATCAAGAAGAGGAATCTGATATGTAAAACCACTCACATTTTTCTCCTTGGTCTTCTACGGCACATTGGAAATCTTCATAGAATATTTCCATCATTCTCACGATTTTCTCTGGGATGCCGTACTTCTTTATGATGGTCCATAGGCTTTCACGGTGAATGGAGTCGAAAGCTTTTTCGAAGTCTATGAAGTGCAGATACAGTGTCGCTTGCCACTCATCAGTTGACCTGCTCGATGATGTTTCGCAGTATGAACACCTGTTCTGTTGTTCCTCTACCCTTCCGGTAACCTGCTTGTTCCTTTCTCAGTTTACTGTCAACTCCACTTCTTATTCTGTCAATGATGATCCTTCCGGCTAATACTTTTCCTACGACAGACAGTAGGGTTATGCCCCGCCAGTTCTTACATTCTTTAAGGTTTCCTTTCTTCGCCAGTCTGCCGGATGATTAACCCTCTCTTCCAGTTCTTAGGGATCTTCTCATGCCTCCATATTTTCTTCGACAGTTGATGTATTTTATTTGTTTGGAATCTATTCCTGGAGCTTTCCCGTTCTGTAGTCTTCCTATTGCTGCTCTGATTTCGCCTAGTGTTGGTTCGCTGACTGCAATATCTTCAATCAATGGACAATAATTTCATTGAATTCGCCTTCATCGTCATCCATTATCGGGTTTGCTGGTTCTTCTCTGTCAAGGACTTCCTTAAAGTGTTCTTTCCATCTTTTCTGCACGTCTTCTTTCCCACTGATGAGGTTTCCATTCTTATCCAGTACCGTATGTGCTCTGTCTAGGTCGTTCGTTGCACAGTGTCTTTTTTAGCATTGATGTATAGTGTCTTCATGTGTTGACCTCTTGCAGCTTCTTCTGCTTCCCTTGCGATGTTCTCCATCCACTTCTTTTTGTCTGCCTTTATACTCCTCTTTGAGCATCCCAGAGTAAATCCTCTTTTCATAATTTTGAAAAAAAAAAACGTTTTGGAGAGGGGGAGGTGGCATTCACCCCATGCACCCTTTGTACGTCCGAGGGTTAAACTGACCTATCCATGCAAGTAATGTCAAATGCAGATGAACCGCTCTAATACGCTCTAATACGGACACCAAAGGGGCAGACTAAAGTTTCCGTATTAAAAAAAGTCTATTGACCGTAGTATGATGATGATCCTTCCGGCTAATACTTTTCCTACGACAGACAGTAGGGTTATGCCCCGCCAGTCATGTGTCCTCGATCCTTTACCTGCCTCATTGTTCCGTCAGTGCTCTGATGTTCTACTTCCTGTTATTACGAGAATTGTCAACTTATCTCTCGAGCAGGGTGTGGTTCCTACACGGTTAAAGACTGCTGTCATCACACCAATTTTGAAAAAGCCTTCACTCGACCATGAGCAAATGAAGAATTTCAGACCTATATCCAATCTATCGTTTATCTCCAAATGTACTGAGAAAGTTGTCGCTATTCAACTGACATCTTACCTTAATACCTACAATTTGCACGAGCCCTTCCAATCAGCATATAAGAAGCATCACTCCACTGAAACCGCCTTGTTAAAAGTCCAGGATGATATTTTACGCGCTATTGATGACAATGGATGTGTCATCCTTCTGTTACTAGATCTTTCTGCTGCCTTTGACACTGTGGACCATCAAATTTTACTATCTAGATTACACGATCGCTTTCACATCAGAGGAACAGCTTGGGCTTGGTTTCAGTCGTATCTTTCGAGTCGACAGCAATATGTTAGTATTGATGGCTCCAATTCTAGCTCGAACTTTCTTCAGTGGGGAGTTCCACAGGGTTCTGTACTTGGCCCCATCCTCTATTCCCTATATACGTCACCCCTTGGCGATATTATGAGACATCATGGGCTCTGTTTTCATCTTTATGCTGATGACTCTCAGCTCTACCTGTCATTTAAGCCTTCTGTCCAAGGTCAGCTGGAACTAACAAAGGATATGATCGAGAATTGTATGCGGTCAGTAAATAACTGGATGTTGTCCAACAAGCTGAAACTTAATAGTGATAAAACTGAGCTTCTAGTTTTTCGGGCACGTCAGCGTCCACAGCCACCACTCTGTTATGTCCAAGTCGGCGATGACCTTATTTATCCTTCCAACTGTGCCAGAAATATTGGAGTGCTTTTTGATGACACCCTGGCTTTTGATCAGCAAGTCACTGCTATTTGTAAATCATCTTTTTATCACCTTAGGAATATTTCTCGCATCAGAAAGTTTCTTTCCATTGAGTCTACAAAAAACTGTTGTTAATGTCCTCGTTATAGCTCTAAGATTGACTACTGTAATTCGCTACTTGTTGGTCCACCTAAATGTTTGCTTAAAAAACTCCAGTTTGTGCTTAATTCTGCCGCAAGACTAATTTCCATGAAGAGGAAGTATGATCATATATCTGATACTCTGATTGAACTACATTGGTTGCCTGTTGAACAACGTATTGCCTTCAAGGTCGCGCTCATTACCTATAAGGCTCTTAACAACTTAGCCCCTGAGTATATTCGCTGTATGTTACACCACTATGTACCTGTTCGTTCCCTTCGTTCTTCTACTAAACATCTACTTATAGAACCATCCTTCAATCTTAAAACCTACGGTAGCCGTGCTTTTTCAATCTCAGCGCCTAAGCTCAGCACCTCCGTTGATTCCTTTAAAAGGAATCTCAAAACATTTTTATTCAAACTTGCTTATTCACTTTAAGAGGCCCTGACTGGAAATATGGAGAATCGCTGGCCAGGCTGGGAAAATCAAAAATCCTGATAATTGGCCTGAATGACACTTATGGGGAACTATCTTCGAAAATAATACTTAAAGTTTCTGGAAATTTATACTTTTCGAGAAAGTCGAGAAAAACGAAAATACGAGTTTTGGCTCATTAATTATGCAAAAATCACACTGAAAATTGGCCAGGTTCAGTACACTTGTATTCAAACATTTCGCATTATCAGAAAATAAAATTGATTTTGCATAACAACATACCTCTTCTACTTTCTAGCAATTGGAATTTTTTGTTTCTGCAGCGACTAGGAAGGTTGCAGGGTTCTTTAAAGTAACGACATTTCCAGCACTTTATGAGAAGGGAAAAATTGCTTAATTTCAAAGGTAAAAAACGCATCTTGGTATGTCCGATATGAAATCCAAATTACCATCGTGATACAGTTTGGCCTTAGTGCTTTCATAATATGAAATAAAAAATCTGGGCAATCAAGGCACACGCTGGCAAAATCGAAAGCTTGTGACGCTCTAAACCGTCAAATTAGCATAATGCAAATTTCTAAACTGAAGTATTCGGATTGATCTGGTGTGTGAAGGTTCCATTTTGACGCTGTAATGTGAAGGAAACATACGAGAAATCATTTAAAAGATGATATTAATCAACCTTTACTTCCGCTGATGGTTTTTGGTTACACTTTGATCATATAAAACTGAAGGAACAGATTGCCAAACCCTTGTTTTGGCTGACTTTACTTACCTGCGATTGCGTGACCGGAGTCACATCAATATAGTTTTGACACATGCCGCGTTACTGAAATGTTTGAAAAATAAGAAATGGGGACAACATAGCCCGCTTAATGCAATGCATATATGTTATTGAAATGTTTAGTTGTTTGCCATGATATCTAATCGTGAAGGGCAACTTTTTTGCCATTTCAAAATAAATACCGTATTTCCTTGATTAATCGCCCTGAGCCTTCCCTCGAATTTGCGCCATCTTGCATAGTGTCATTAAATCTGAAATAACAACCAACCCCTCAGGTCCACTCCAATTTTAAAACAATACCACAGAATGGATCAAAACTTGGCTGGGCGAGGTAATATAATCTTCAAAAAAGAAGCCAATTAAGATAAGTACCAATTCAAGTCCAGACAAGTTGTTCCAAAAAGAGCTGTTTTATCTAGACAGTTGGATGCCAGACATTTGCTCCACTCTCTCTTGGTATCTGAGTTATCCATTCCACACCGAAGCGAAACAAAAACACAACCCAGGATTATCAATATAATAATAGTGTGAAAAACATCTTGCATTTGCAACATATATATAAGGTCGAAAGGGAGACACTAATTGATAGGCACACCCCTGGAGGCACACTGTAAATATGCTGCACTGATCTCTATCTAGAATCAAATCTAGAAGGCGGCGCAATGATCACTGCTATTAATACTAGCAACCACTTCCTTGGTAGCGCCACGTGATGCTACGCCGTGCTTATTCGATATAATATTGGCCGGGAGAGTAGCATGGTTGAACAAGTTCTTACGCTATACAAAATGAATTGCGTCAAGCACAAGAAATCCCTACAGGTAGCTTCATTTTTCTCCCGGATATCTGAGCGAAGTAAACAAGTATAACGTATTAAACAACAACAACAAATGTTGCCAAGAGAACCTCATAAAAGCAATTAAAAACAATGTTTTAAGTCCAAATGGAGACTATCAAGGTTGCGTCAAACAGTAGTTGGATTTGTCTAACTGCGTACAATGCAATTTCAAAACTTGGTATAGTCTGGTGTATTTAAACCCCTTTTTTACGAGTAATGAATGTAACATCCCTTGCATCTCTGTTGTGGAAGATCTCCGGGGAAGATCTGGTAGAAATCTACTCTTGCAGTATACAATATCATCTATTACTGTCAGATTGTTTTGACAACAGACTGCAACTAGTCCCCTCGTAATCTGACTCATCACCAGTCGTCTCCCTTGTTAGTTGACGCGCGTGACAAGCTCCCCTTGCCACGCGCGTTTCCTCATTATTGTCATGCGCGGCTCTAAACAAGAGAGACAACTGGGGACGAGTCAGCCCTGTATTCCATGAACCAAGACAAAACTCACAAAAATTACCATGCCTTTTTTCATTTCCCCCCAAAATACACAGTAACATAAAAGATTAACGAAAATACTGTACAATATCCATGGAGTTACTTTGTGCACAATGTACAAATTGGCAAGTATACGCGCGAGCCTCCTGTATGGCCGGTGCAGAAAGGGGAGGGCGGAGGGAGCGCAGCGCACAGCGCACAGCGTGTGGACAAAAGGGAAAGGAGCTCCGTTTCCCTCCTTTCCCTCGCGCTCCGGGCATTGTGCGAATCCCAAATACCTCCTCTCCCTCCCCTTTCTGCGCCGCCTAAGCAGGCTATATTCACTATATTCACACTCACCCTAGTGTCTTTGCTCTAAGATTGCGCGCGTACGCCAGTCACCAAACAACTCTCCACGGACTGTATAGCAAAATCGTGCACAGTATTACTTTTTGATCTAAAAAAATCCCCCAAAATATCAAAATCGTACATTCCATACCCATAAGAAATCCTTTGCTATCCCCGCCAAACACCCCTACCGGCTAAGTACAACGAACATTTACGTTTGTGATATTGCATAATATATATATCTAGCTTGATTTATGAAAAGGTACCTTGATTCTCAATTTCGGGGTTTTGGTTTTTGCCGTTCAAAAACTCTCCAATGTTGGTGATATAAAAACATAATGTCAACTTATTTTTTTCTTTCTCCTTCTTCTTCCTTTTCTTCTATCTTTCTGGTCGGTGATTTACAGGCGAATCGGACTTATCCTTGTCATCTTTGAGCAGACTTTTTGTGAAACAAAGTGTTGAGATATTTTCATTGAGTACGTTTTGTTAAATTTGGGTAGATATAAGACTGAGTTAACATCAGACTCGTTTCTTATGTTAGACTGAAAAGATGGACCTGGCTCAGCTGTTTAGAATACCGTAAATATCCGATTTAGCACCCAGTGGTGGTACGGGTAAGTGGTGCTCAATTAATTTTTGGAACTCAAGGGAGACAGCTCGCTTATTTCTGTTTTGACCTAAACATCTTTTAGTAAGAAAGAAAATGAAAAACAACAGGAACTGACAGTAAGAAAGTCTATGGCCAATAGCTGGCCACTTAACTTTCAGGACAGGAGCGCTTATTGGTCTAGGCATTCATGCGCAATATGGACGGTTATTGGAATATGGGTGTTTATTGTTAAATAAATAAACGGATTCAACAGGGGAGGGAGCTTATGAGAAAGATGGTGCTTAATATTGAAAGGAGGGCGTTAAATCTCAAGTCATTACTTTACAAGGCAATTTTCTCTACATTTCTGGATTCTCAGTTTTTAAGCGAAAAATAACTGTGCTTTATTTACCCACCTAATTGTCGTCACAGTAAAACTCTCTTGTGGTCGAAAAAAATTCAAATGGTGTGTCAACAAAATGTATTGCAATGGACAAATATGGGCAGCTAACCTGAAATTAAAGTCACTGACATACAGAGTTCAAAGTCAATAAAATTCACAGAGTTCACAGACTAAACTTCTTTTTTACTTTCACTACGCTGTGACATACTTAAAACTTGTAAACAGCTAATTTCACTGAACGACACACCCAGGGGGTACTGGGTTACACTAAAACAATTAGACGGCTCGCTCTCGGTTTCTAGTCGACTTTGATAGTTGGCTCGGGGCTTCGCCCCTCACTATCAGCCGATAGAAACCTCGAGCTTACCGTCTAATACGGTATAGTGACTAGGAGGTGCGAATACGGCTAAATGTTTAGACCCCAAGTCCAGTTTGACCCCCAAAAAAGTCCAATAGCACAGCATTTAACCGAAAAAGTCCTTTTTTTCTCCGCATAAGAAAAATAAAGTAAAAAAAACAACATCAAGATAGTTCGAGATAGTCTTGCGTCCACCTTTTATTCATCCGGAATAAACGTCTCCCTAACATTTGCCGGTAGTTTTAGGTGGTAAATGAAATTGTTACAGTTGATTGACATTATATTGAGAACGCTAGGGTACACCTTTTATCAACTCTAAAAAAGTCCCTGCCAAAATTGTTCTACCCAAAAAAATCCGGCGGAAAATTTCGAACCCCCAATAGGCCTTCGCACCACCCAGTCACTAATTATAATATACTTGGGGTACACCCAACCTGGGGACGCCACTAGCTCTGGCGGATGATTACATATATGCGCACCCATAGACCTTATCCATAAATGGCGGCCGATTGATTATTCTTTTATATTCATGCTAATCATCCTGACTCCGGTCACGCAATTGTCAGCCAACGTATCGACGATTTGACATTTATTTACATTCCGATTACATAATTGGCCGCGGTTCAGTTTCATACCATTAACGTATAACCTACAAACAGGGAAGGTTGATTAATATCATCTTTTGAATTATTGCTTGTGTTTCCTTCACATCACAGCGTGAAAATGGAACCTTCACACACCAGATCAATCCGAATTCTTCAGTTTAGAAATTTGCATTATGCTAATTTGACGGTTTAGAGCGTCGCAAACTTTCGCTTTTGCCAGCGCGTGCCTTGATTGCCCAGATTTTTTATTTCATATTATGAAAGTACTAAGGCCAAACTGTATCACGATGGTAATTTGGATTTCATATCGGACATACCAAGATGCGTTTTTTACCTTTGAAATTAAGCAATTTTTCCCTTCTCATAAAGTGCTGCAAATGTCGTTACTTTAAAGAACCCTGCAACCTTTCTAGTCGCTCCAGAAACAAAAAAATTCCAATTGCTAGAAAGTAGATGAGGTATGTTGTTATGCAAAATCAATTTTCTTTTCTGATAATGTGAAATGTTTTTTTTTTTTTGTTTTTTTTGTTTTTTTGATAATGTGAAATGTTTGAATACAAGTGTACTGAACTTGGCCAATTTTCAGTGTGAATTTTGCATAATTAATGAGCCAAAACCCGTATTTTCGTTTTTCTCGATTTTCTCGAAAAGTATAAATTTCCAGAAACTTTAAGTATTATTTTCGAAGATAGTTCCCCATAAGTGTCATTCAGGCCAATTATCAGGATTTTTGATTTTCCCAGACTGGCCAGCGATTCTCCATATTTCCAGTCAGGGCCTCTTAATCACTTTAGCTTTTTTATTATGTAATTAATTAGTTCCATTTATCTGTTCATCTTAATTTAATTTTAACTTATACATATTGTTAAGCGCTGTGAACTTTAGAAATAGCGCTATATAAATTATTAAATTATTATTATTATAGTAAGCTCTTTTGATACCGCAAATTACCAAAACTTGGGACGATTCTAATGCTGTAAGAAATTTGTGTCTTGCTAGGCAGAATACACCTGACGACCCTTTATACCATATTATATATTTGCAGGTAGTCCAACATCTTGCTTCTACTTAAAGGCGCTCAGTTCTGCCTCCCGCTACCCACAAAGCACGATGTCGCTGCAACCGTTTCGAGACGAGCAGTTGAACTATTTCAAATATGCTTTCATCGTTTTGAATGAATTCCCAGAAGCCTTACGTCAGACGTTTAAAGTTATGTGGGACAACAACTTTGGATATCTCCCTGGCTACCAGATGTGGGACGATTCTAATGCTGTAAGAAATTTGTTTCTTGGTACAGAGGGTGGCACAACCAAAGTTCCCACACACCTATCTTATAAGGAATGGGATTGTGCCGCCTTGTTCCAGGCCACTATCTACGCGCGGTCTTTCGCTTTACCAGGGCAGCAAGGGTCATCACAGAATACTCAGTGATTTGTACGTGAAGCCCCGCGGTCTACCCCAGATAGTTTCCATTCATCTGTGGTAAGCCTTGGTGGAAACAACGCCGAAACGTTTGCACTTGCGATTGATCAACTTCGACGTCTAAGGAATTCCCTTTGTCACTCAACCAGTTCAGAGATTGACAAAGTAACATTTGATCAATACGTACAGTACGCTAAAGATGCGTTCAAAGCTCTTGGTGTGAAGACAGACGCTATTGATGTTGTTGGAGGTTTGGACGAGTCGGACTTTCCGGTAGAACAAGTTCGTAAGTTGGAGGAGAACATCAGAAAGGAGTTGCAGGTTGATAAAGCGTTTCTCGAGGAAGAAGTGAAGCACGAGCTTCAAGAGATAAGATCAGATTTACAGAAGTGGAAAGAGGAGTTGTGCAAGGGAGGTTAGTAAATATAGGATATTACACGGCGGTGCGAAGATATGAATTTTATTTTCGAGTAGTAAGAACAATATTTTACGAACGAGCGCAGCGAGGGAGTAAAATATATTTTTTTTAACGTGAGAAAATAAAATTCATATCTTCAAGCCGCCGTGTAATTTTCTTTTTATTATATACACTATAGACAAAAAAACACGAGTTAATTCACAGTTAAAGAAACAACGGTGCAAAAGCGGGGAAGTGACGTCATCGATATCCTCACTAGTGACGAGATGGAAAATACGCCACGAGGGTCGGTCTATTTTCCAATAAAACACTCGTGTCTAGTCAATGTGGCACAATTTTATGACCAAATTCTTTGTCAATAAGAGGCAGCAGATGCAGAATAAAACTGCCGTACGTCAATTTGACAAATCTTAAGTATCTCGCATGAGTTCGTTGAAAGCTTGAAAATATATGAAGTTCATCCAGTATGCTCATTTTAAATATACCTTTTTCCACCTGATAGGGTAGTTTTTTTTAACTTATCCGGTGGATAGCGTTACCCAATCTTTGAACAACCGGGGCCTGTTGATGTTTATACAACGTCCCCGTTGTAATATATTGCCATAAAGACCCCCAAAACAATTTAAATTACTCGATTTGGTCTCGAGAATCACTTACTCAGTGTCGGTGAAAAGTGGTGGATATTTTTACCTCGCCGAAGCGGCTCGGTAAATATCCACTACTATCCACCTCCACTTCGGCGAATAATTGTTCAAATATATAGCTAGTCTGTACTAGGTTAATGAACATTAGGCAAACTGTGTTGTGATTATTGAACACAGCAATAATATAGAAACTGGGCAAACAAGATAACGCTAACAGCACGTGTAATAAGGCAGATTCTGGGACGAAGCATGTAGATATTTCATAACTTCTAGTTGTTTCTATCTTAATATTTTCAAAGGCACAAATGCACGTCTGCCAAGATCATGTCTTCCTCCAATGGTTCCACATTTTACTGGTCGCCAGAAAGAATGTGATGAGATCATTGGTCACATGACGTCGGAATCTGCCGGATCGTCTCGATCTGGGGTTCACCTGGCTTTGGAAAAACGTCAGTTGCCATCGCAGTTGGACATCGCCTTCAGGCTATAGAATTGCCCGTCTATTTCCTGTCATTACGAGGACTTCAGTCGAAAGCCGATCTGACATCAAAGTTTCTCAGCCTTTTTTAGACAGTCTAGGACACTGACGAATGCCGATCAACCATCCCAACGTCTTTCGCTTGATGACGAGCTTTGCCAAATTTTTGGCGAAATTTCAGAACGCTCCGTGTTCATTCTTGACAATGCGGACGAGTTATTGGAAAATGGCGCGCCAAAAAGTCAAAGAAGAGGTCATTAGTCTAATTGAAGAAATTCTCAGACGCAGTGAAAAGGTGATGTTTCTTTTTACTACAAGAGAATCTGTGGAATATTTGAATGTGCATTTTGAAGGCCACCAGGCAGTAAGAATAAGACCACTTGATGAGAGCTCGTCTCAATACCTAGTCCACGAATTGCTGCCTAACGCCAGCAGCTCTGACTGCGAACGAGTTACCCAAATGTGCGGCCATGTACCTTTAGCCATGAGGTTATTGTGTTCCGCCATGTCTGAAGATGGTGCCACTCAACCAAGCCAGTTTCTAAATGACTTCACAGGGGCCACAAACAACATCGTCGAGATGCTGGACAATCCAGATTATCCAAGCAATCTTAGATTGCAATGCCTTTTTGATTCCTCCTTTCAAAGACTCTCTACACAAGAAAAAGAAGCACTAGTGTCCTTGTCCATTTTTCCCGCTAGTATTGATGTAAAGGTTGCTGCAGCTGTTTTGGGAACAGCAAAAACTGCCGAAGCTAACAGCATGCTGCAACGACTTCGGAGAAAATCCCTTCTTGATTCAAGTTCCAAACCGGGGGCATTCTCAATGCACAAACTCATTCAATCATTTGCAAGGGAAAAGGGGGAACGGGAAATGAAAGATACGGTTCTCAGCTCGAAAGCCCACTTCAACGTGTTTTACGTTTCCTTATTTGAGAAATTAAATGAGCAGTTTCTTACAGGACATTCCATGTCGGCATTTATCGAGTTTTATGAAGATCAACAAAATATTCTTCAAAGTCTAATAGACGGCTGCTTAGATTCTAAGACAGCCGAGGGTGTGTTACATGTTTTGACGAAGGCGGAGATATTTCTGAATTCACTCTTCTGGTGCGACGGAGCTAAAGTTGACAAAATTTACAATTCAGCAATTGAGGCAGCCAAGACGCTTGGAGGAAATGATGTGCTCTGCGGGCAATTACTTGTGTCCATGGCGTTTGGTGAAGTAACTTGGGGCGCAAAAGGAAGGACGATGCAGCTGCTCTCTAAAGCAAAGGACATTTTACATTCATCTTCCTCGGTCACGAACGGAGAAAAAGGAAAAACATTTGTGCTTCTCTGGCATCTGTCAGCTTGTTGCCGGAAAAACGGAGGACGGAATTCAATGCTTACAACAGGCCCTTTCTTTAATGAACGGCAGCAACGAGGAGGTGATTCTTAGGTTAGTTGTGATTCAGATTCTTGCTGTTTACAACCGATTCATAGAGAACTGGGCAAGTTTCTCTCAATTCTACAGCAAGGCACTGAAGGAATGCCAAAGAGCCGGAGACACACAACTGCTTATTATTCCATCAAAGGAAAGCACGACAAAAAAAGCTGACGAAGAGCACATTCCAAAATCAAAAACAGACACTTTGCTTAACCAGGCCCTTAAGTTAGAAATCATTTTCCTTGTGAGTAAAACAGCAAAGGAATTCTGTGACACTCCCACGAAGCAATATGTAAGTAACGTTGTGCTGACAATGCTGAAAGAAATCGAAACAGCGATCCCTCAAAGCTCACTTGGTTTGTTTCATTTCCATCCTATCATTGTTAACATACTACAGTATTTGGACAAAACTGAAGATGCGGTAAGATTTTCTGAGGCACGGATCGGTTATCACAAAAAAGAACTCGAGTCAAGCAAAAGTAGCAAAGAAAATGTCCTACAACAGAAGAAAATTTGCACTGCAAATCCTGAATTACACAAAGAAGCACTGGCAAAGAGTTACTTGGACCTCGGTAGAGTCCAAAACAACAATAAAAACTTACGACGAAGCCCTTCAGTCACTTCAGCGTGCACTTGACATAACACAGCAGCTGTATGGGGAACAGCATTCAGATACAGCTAGCAGTTACCAATTGATAGGAGCCATACAACACAACCTAGGTGACTTCACTTCATCTCTTCAGTCATCGCCCAGCACGCGCTTGACATCAGACTGAAACTGTTTGGTGAAGACCACTCGGAGACAGCTTATGGTTATCATTCACTCGGAGCCACTCAATTTGCTCTAGGGGACTTAACCTCGGCGCTTAAGTCAACCCAACGTACGTTAGACATCAGACTGAAACTTTTTGGCGAAGATCACTCAAGCACAGCTGAAAGTTACGAGGCACTTGGAACTACACAACTTAATCTAGGCGACTTTATGTCCGCTCGGAAGTCAGCCCAGTGTGCCCTTGAAATAAGACTGAAACTTTTTGGAGAAGAAAACCTAAAAACGGCCGACAGCTACCATTTACTAGGCACAATACAACACGCAACAAAACAGTTCAAATCAGCTCTTCATTCTAAACAACGTGCGCTTGACATCAGACTGAAACTGATTGGAGAAGAACACTCGAGCACAGCTGAGAGTTACAGTTCAATCGGAATCACACAACATGAGATGAGCCAATTCACGTCAGCTCTTCATTCTAAGCAGCGAGCGCTTGATATCAGCAACGTGCACTTGAGATCAGGCTGAAACTGTTTGGAGAAGAACACTCAAGCACAGCTGACAGTTACAATTCCCTTGTGGGTACACAACTTGCAGTTGGCGACCTTAACGCAGCTCTTCAGTCAGCCCAGCGTGCGCTTGACATCAGACTGAAACTGTTTGGAGAAGAACACTCAAGCACAGCGGACAGCTACAATTCTCTCGGGGCCACCCAACTTGCGTTAGACAAGTTCACATCAGCTCTTCAATCAGCACAGCGCGCGCTTGACATCAGCTTGAAACTATTTGGAGAACATCACTCAAGCACAGCTGAGAGCTACCACTTGCTTTACGCAATACAATACACAACAGGAGATTTAAAATCAGCTCTTCAGTCAGCTCAGCATGCGCTTGACATCAGAATAAAACTGCTAGGAGAAGAACACTCAAGCACAGCCGACAGCTACATTTCACTCGGGGCCACCCAACTTGCGCTAGACAGCTTCACACCAGCTCTTCAGTCAGCACAGCGCGCGCTTGACATCAGAATAAAACTGCTAGGAGAAGAACACTCAAGCACAGCCGACAGCTACCACTTACTAGGCAGAATACAACACGAAACAAAACAGTTCACACCAGCTCTTCATTCTAAACAACGTGCGCTTGACATCAGACTGAAACTGTTTGGAGATGAACACTCAAGCACAGCGGACAGCTACAATTCACTCGGGGCCACCCAACTTACGTTAGACAAGTTCACATCAGCTCTTCAATCAGCACAGCGTGCGTTTGCCATCAGATTGAAACTATTTGGAGATCATCACTCAAGCACAGCTGCGAGTTACCACTTGCTTTGCGCAATTCAATACACAACAGGAGATTTAAAATCAGCTCTTCAGTCAGCTCAGCATGCGCTTGACATCAGATTAAAACTGCTAGGAGAAGAACACTCAAGCACAGCCGACAGCTACAATTTACTAGGCACAATACAACACGAAACAACACAGTTCACATCAGCTCTTCATTCTAAACAACGTGCGCTTGACATCAGACTGAAACTGATTGGAGAAGAACACTCGAGCACAGCTGAGAGTTACAGTTCAATCGGAATCACCCAACATGAGATGAGCCAATTCACGTCAGCTCTTCATTCTAAACAACGTGCGCTTGACATCAGACTGGAACTGTTTGGAGAAGAACACTCAAGCACAGCGGACAGCTACAATTCACTCGTGGCCACCCAACTTACGTTAGATAAGTTCACATCAGCTCTTCAGTCAGCACAGCGAGCGCTTGACATCAGATTGAAACTGTTTGGAGAAGAACACTCAAGCACAGCTGACAGCTACAATTCACTCGGGGCCACCCAACTTGCGTCAGACAAGTTCACATCAGCTCTTCAGTCAGCACAGCGCGCGCTTGACATCAGCTTGAAACTATTTGGAGAACATCACTCAAGCACAGCTGAGAGTTACCACTTGCTTTACGCAATACAATACGCAACAGGAGATTTAAAATCAGCTCTTCAGTCAGCCCAACGCGCGCTTGACATCAGAAGAAAAGTATTTGGAGAAGAACACTCAAGCACAGCTGAGAGTTACCACTTACTTGGCAAAATACTACATGCAACAGGAGATTTAAAATCAGCTCTTCAATCAGCTCAGCATGCGCTTGACATCAGTAAAAAACTGTTTGGAGAAGAACACTCAAGCACAGCCGAGAGCTACCACTTACTTAGCACAATACTACATGCAACAGGAGATTTAAAATCAGCTCTTCGATCAGCTCAGCATGCGCTTGACATCAGACTGAAACTGTTTGGAGAAGAACACTCAAGCACAGCTGACAGCTACAATTCACTCGGGGCCACCCAACTTGCGTTAGACAAGTTAACATCAGCTCTTCAGTCAGCACAGCGCGCGCTTGACATCAGCTTGAAACTATTTGGAAAACATCACTCAAGCACAGCTGAGAGTTACCACTTGCTTTGCGCAATACAATACGCAACAGGAGATTTAAAATCAACTCTTCAGTCAGCTCAGCATGCGCTTGACATCAGAATAGAACTGCTAGGAGAAGAACACTCAAGCACAGCCGACAGCTACCATTTACTAGGCACAATACAACACGAAACAACACAGTTCACATCAGCTCTTCATTCTAAACAACGTGCGCTTGACATCAGACTGAAACTGTTTGGAGACGAAAACTCAAGCACAGCGGACAGCTACAATTCACTCGGGGCCACCCAACTTACATTAGACAAGTTCACATCAGCTCTTCAATCAGCACAGCGTGCGCTTGCCATCAGATTGAAACTATTTGGAGATCATCACTCAAGCACAGCTGAGAGTTACAACTCGCTTTGCGCAATTCAATACACAACAGGAGATTTAAAATCAGCTCTTCAGTCAGCTCAGCATGCGCTTGACATCAGAATAAAACTGTTTGGAGAAGAACACGCAAGCACAGCCGAGAGCTACGACTTACTTAGCACAATACTACATGCAACAGGAGATTTAAAATCAGCTCTTCAATCAGCTCAGCATGCGCTTGACATCAGACTGAAACTGTTTGGAGAAAAACACTCAAGCACAGCTGACAGCTACAATTCACTCGGGGTCACCCAACTTGCGTTAGACAAGTTCACATCAGCTCTTCAGTCAGCACAGCGCGCGCTTGACATCAGAATAAAACTGTTTCGAGAAGAACACCCAAGCACAGCCAACAGCTACTACTCGCTTGGCACAATACTACATGCAACAGGAGATTTAAAATCAGCTCTTCGATCAGCTCAGCATGCGCTTGACATCAGAATAAAACTGCTAGGAGAAGAACACTCAAGCACAGCCGACAGCTACAATTTACTAGGCACAATACAACACGCAACAACACAGTGCACATCAGCTCTTCATTCTAAACAACGTGCGCTTGACATCAGACTGAAACTGTTTGGAGAAGAACACTCAAGCACAGCTGAGAGTTACAGTTCAATCGGAATCACACAACATGAGATGAGCCAATTCACGTCAGCTCTTCATTCTAAGCAGCGAGCGCTTGACATCAGACTAAAATTGTTCGGAGCACAACACTCAAGCACAGCTAACAGCTGCCAGTTCAATCAGAATCACACAACATGAGATGAGCCAATTCACATCAGCTCTTCATTCTAAGCAGCGAGCGCTTGACATCAGACTAAAATTGTTCGGTGAACAACACTCAAGCACAGCTAACAGCTGCCATTCACTTGGAACAACGCAACATTCAACAGCACACATCACGTCAGCTCTTCATTCTCAGCAACGTGCGCTTGAGATCAGACTGAAACTGTTTGGAGAAGAACACTCAAGCACAGGTAACAGCTACCATTCACTTGGAACAACACAACATTCAGCAGGACACATGACGTCAGCTCTTCATTCTCAGCAACGTGCGCTTGACATCAGGCTGAAAATGTTTGGAGAAGAACACTCAAGCACAGCTGACAGCTACAATTCACTCGAGGCCACCCAACTTACGTTAGGCAAGTACACATCAGCTCTTCAATCAGCACAGCGTGCGCTTGACATCAGAATAAAACTTCTTGGAGAAGATCATTCAAGCACAGCCGACAGCTACCACTTACTTCGCACAATACTACATGCAACAGGAGATTTAAAATCAGCTCTTCGATTTGCTCAGCGAGCTACAGTTCAATCGGAATCACCCAACATGAGATGAGCCAATTCACGTCAGCTCTTCATTCTATGCAGCGAGCGCTTGATATCAGACTAAAATTGTTCGGTGAAGAACACTCAAGCACAGCTAACAGCTACCATTCACTTGGTACAACACAACATTCAGCAGGACACATCACGTCAGCTCTTCATTCTCAGCAACGTGCGCTTGAGATCAGGCTGAAACTGTTTGGAGAAGAACACTCAAGCACAGCTGACAGCTACCATTCACTTGGAACAACACAACATCAGCAGGACACATGACGTCAGCTCTTCATTCTCAGCAACGTGCGCTTGACATCAGGCTGAAAATGTTTGGAGAAGAACACTTAAGCACAGCGGACAGCTACAATTCACTCGAGGCCACCCAACTTACGTTAGGCAAGTACACATCAGCTCTTCAATCAGCACAGCGTGCGCTTGACATCAGAATAAAACTTCTTGGAGAAGAACACTCAAGCACAGCCAACAGCTACCATTCACTAGGCACAATACAACACACAACAAAGCAGTTCTTATCAGCTCTTCATTCTAAACAACGTGCGCTTGAAATCAGACTGAAACTGATTGGAGAAGAAGACTCATGCACAGCTGAGAGTTACAGTTCAATCGGAATCACCCAACATGAGATGAGCCAATTCACGTCAGCTCTTCATTCTAAGCAGCGAGCGCTTGACATCAGACTAAAATTGTTTGGTGAACAACACTCAAGCACAGCTAACAGCTACCGTTCACTTGGAACAACACAACATTCAGCAGGACACATGACGTCAGCTCTTCATTCTCAGCAACGTGCGCTTGACATCAGGCTGAAACTGTTTGGAGAAGAACACTCAAGCACAGCGGACAGCTACAATTCACTCAGGGCCACCCAACTTACGTTAGACAAGTTCACATCAGCTCTTCAATCAGCACAGCGTGCGCTTGACATCAGATTGAAACTATTTGGAGATCATCACTTAAGCACAGCTGAGAGTTACCACTTTCTTTACGCAATTTAATACACGACAGGAGATTTAAAATCAGCTCTTCCGTCAGCCCAACGCGCGCTTGACATCAGAAGAAAAGTATTTGGAGAAGAACACTCAAGCACAGCGGACAGCTACAATTCACTCTGGGCCATCCAATTTGCGCTAGGCAGCTTCGCACCAGCTCTTCAGTCAGCACAGCGCGCGCTTGACATCAGAATATAACTGCTAGGAGAAGAACACCCAAGCACAGCCGACAGCTACTCCTCGCTTGGCGTAATTCAATACACAACAGGAGATTTAAAATCAGCTCTTCAGTCAACCCAACGCGCGCTTGACATCAGAAGAAAAGTATTTGGAGAAGAACACTCAAGCACAGCGGACAGCTACCATTCACTTGGAACAACAACATTCAGCAGGACACATCACGTCAGCTCTTCATTCACAGCAACGTGCGCTTGAGATCAGGCTGAAACTGTTTGGAGAAGAACACTCAAGCACAGCGGACAGCTACAATTCACTCGGGGCCACCCAACTTACGTTAGACAAGTTCACATCAGCTCTTCAATCAGCACAGCGTGCGCTTGACATCAGATTGAAACTATTTGGAGATCATCACTTAAGCACAGCTGAGAGTTACCTCTTGCTTTGCACAATTCAATACACAACAGGAGATTTAAAATCAGCTCTTCAGTCAACCCAACGCGCGCTTGACATCAGAAGAAAAGTATTTGGAGAAGAACACTCAAGCACAGCGGACAGCTACCATTCACTTGGAACAACACAACATTCAGCAGGACACATCACGTCAGCTCTTCATTCACAGCAACGTGCGCTTGAGATCAGGCTGAAACTGTTTGGAGAAGAACACTCAAGCACAGCGGACAGCTACAATTCACTCGGGGCCACCCAACTTACGTTAGACAAGTTCACATCAGCTCTTCAATCAGCACAGCGTGCGCTTGACATCAGATTGAAACTATTTGGAGATCATCACTTAAGCACAGCTGAGAGTTACCTCTTGCTTTGCACAATTCAATACACAACAGGAGATTTAAAATCAGCTCTTCAGTCAGCCCAACGCGCGCTTGACATCAGAAGAAAAGTATTTGGAGAAGAACACTCAAGCACAGCGGACAGCTACCATTCACTTGGAACAACACAACATTCAGCAGGACACATCACGTCAGCTCTTCATTCACAGCAACGTGCGCTTGAGATCAGGCTGAAACTGTTTGGAGAAGAACACTCAAGCACAGCGGACAGCTACAATTCACTCGGGGCCACCCAACTTACGTTAGACAAGTTCACATCAGCTCTTCAATCAGCACAGCGTGCGCTTGACATCAGATTGAAACTATTTGGAGATCATCACTTAAGCACAGCTGAGAGTTACCTCTTGCTTTGCACAATTCAATACACAACAGGAGATTTAAAATCAGCTCTTCAGTCAGCCCAACGCGCGCTTGACATCAGAAGAAAAGTATTTGGAGAAGAACACTCAAGCACAGCGGACAGCTACAATTCACTCTGGGCCATCCAATTTGCGCTAGGCAGCTTCGCACCAGCTCTTCAGTCAGCACAGCGCGCGCTTGACATCAGAATAAAACTGTTTGGTCAAGAACACTCGAGCACAGCCGACAGCTACTCCTCGCTTGGCGCAATACAATACGCAACGAGAGACCTAAATTCAGCTCTTCAGTCATCCCAACACGCGTTTGACATCAGAATAAAACTGTTTGGTCAAGAACACTCAAGCACAGCCGACAGCTACCACTTACTTGGCCCAATACTACATGCAACAGGAGATTTAAAATCAGCTCTTCAGTCAGCACAGCGCGCGCTTGACATCAGAATAAAACTGTTTGGTCAAGAGCACTCAAGCACAGCCAACAGCTACCACTTTCTAGGCATAATACAACACGAAACAAAACAGTTCACGTCAGCTCTTCATTCTAAGCAGCGAGCGCTTGACATCAGGCTGAAACTGTTTGGAGAAGAACACTCAAGCACAGCGGACAGCTACAATTCACTCGGGGCCACCCAACTTACGTTAGACAAGTTCACATCAGCCCTTAAGTCAGCCCAGCGTGCGCTTGACATCAGACTGAAACTGTTTGGAGATGCACACTCAAGCACAGCTGACAGTTACTATTTACTTGGGATCATACAGCATGTAATCGGTGACTTTACTTTAGCTCTGTTTTACAAACAGCGTTCGCTTGACATCAGACAGAAGCTGTTTGGTGAACAACATTTAAAGACCATAGAAAGCGGTGGTTCAATAGCGGAAACGCTATTTGCACTAGAAGCTCTGGGAGAGCGATAAGACAGTCAAGAACAAAGGTCTGACAAAGAACAGTTAGAAACATCTGCCAGTTGCCAGATTATTTAGGTCTCTACAAAACATGGAAACAATACGGGCACAAAAGATGCCATCTTGGAAAAAACGCCGAACTAGTAGAATAGGAAAGAACTAGTAGTACTGGAAATTAGCACTGAACTATTCTTTCCCAAGACCTAACGACAGCTCTGGTGGAAAACTTGCCTAGTTCCTAGGCCTAGGCCTCTATATTTCGCCGCGGTTGATCCGTTTCGGATGGGTCACGTGGTTCGAGCGAACAGTCCGCCTCGGAAACGACACCGAAATGAATTGACCGTGAAGGCCTGGGAGAAAGCCGTATAGGAACTACTAAGGCAAGCGGAAAACAAGACACCAGGGATGTCTACAAAATAAGTTGCTCAACCTGCAATTTTGTTTACTACGGGGAGACCTATCAAAACCAGAATCTACGAACACAAAAGAGCGATTCGCACTTTTGATTTGAATTCCAAGATAGCTCAATACGTACGAGCATGATCACAACTTGGACTTTGACAATGTCAAAATCGAGTGACAGAGCCAATAACCATCGTTGTAATCATAAAAGACTGTCCCTTAAGCGTGGCATTCCCTAAGGGACCCTGGCTTGCCCCTGGGTTCAGTTGAGTATTTTTCGATTGGTATAGGAAATTAATGTCGATATGATTTTCTTGTAAAAAAAAACAGCTTCTATATTAGATGCGATTCGGACAACTCCGTCAGACGGAAACTATTTAGATAATCAAAATAATATAAAACGATAAACATTTGCTTTTCAACAGTTTTTGATTGTAAAAAAGCCGAAAACAGTAAATCCGAGACTACCCTCCAACTGATATTTCATTCATTATTTTGAAGATCAATAAACTGTACTGCTTCTTTCATATGATTAGTGGATATTTGACCTTATTATGACAGCATTTTAGGGTGCCGTGAATACGCATCAGAACGAGCGATTTTAGGAAAGAATAATGTCGTATAATAAACAATTTAATATTAAAACGGAGAGAAGACTATCGTCTTTCCTTGCCAGTTTATTTTCTTGTTCGTCCATTTGTTTTATCCGTTTGAGATTTCTTATTTTTGTCTTCGGACGATACGAGGATGGTCCTTTCGTAATATAAGAGGAAATAATTCCAGTGCCATTTGTGTATTTATATAGTTCGGATCACAGCGACATTAAAGGAGCTATGTCACGATATTATATATTAATTTTGTCATTTTTGCGAAGTACAAAATCACCTTCAAGTGGAAGAAAGCCTCAAAATCATAGTTTACTAAGTTAAAAAAACACTAAAGAGGTGATGATAAGCCAAACAGGAACAAGGATGGTTGAGGATGGAGAAGATTAAGACGGATTGCGAACGGCGAACTTATAAAAGTTGGCCAATGTTTTCAAGATTAAACACAGAAGGAAAATCGAGTCCAGAAACGTTCAGTGCAAATATTCCATATAAGGAAGCTTTAAGGTGACGCAGGACCCTTGCCCATGAATAAATTCATAAGCTTAATTTCTGGGATGGGTGTAGTCTTCTAAACCTTCTAATCTCCGAATTTTGAAAGTCGATTCCGCTGAAACTTAATAGGGATATTGGCGGATGATGGAACTATATCATGATTGTGGTTTTTTCTGGCAGATCGCGCTGTACGGTGATACTTTAAGCTTCTAAAGTTAGAATTGCGGACATGCAATTTTTGTGTCCAAGCTTTCAACTTGAGAAGCGTTCTAAATTAAATGTTTGTATTACCTATAGGTAGATAATAACCTCTTTTGTGATGTGACAGAAGCAGATTTTGCAATTTCAAGACTGGTTGAAAGTTGTTAGCATCTAAGGGAGTAAAAATGTGAAAATTAGACTTTGAAACGTTCGATCTTCTTTTTGAAAGGCTTTTTTGAAATTCCGCTTCTGTCACATCACAATACAGTGTACTAAGTTTACCTTCCTCGAGTATCAATTCCGGAAATTCTATATCCGCGACGAAAGCTTGGACACAAAGTTGTAGTTTTTCCCGTCTCCGAAGATCACACGAGTCAATAATATATTCAACAACGACGCCTTTAGAGCTGTGAATCTAATTATGATAATTTGCCGTATTCCAGTGCACGTGCCGTAAAAATAAGTACAATAACGTGGTAATTAACCGCGTACTTTTCAAGGTGAGTGAAGATTTCGAGAGTTTTGTAGTGCACAAGAGAAAGGCAAGGCCTGATACATACCATCGCCAGTTATATAAAAAAAACAAGTGGATAAATTATTTTTCGCAATTTTCAGCATGCAATTTCGCGCCACTCGTGCCGAACGCTGTTGATTTACATTGCAATTTCTGTGCACTGAAATGCTTTAATCGAAACAAACTGAACCACCGTAAATACACGTGTACACCTTTTTACGTTTCAACTAGTGGCGATGGATTACGGTTTGATCATTTTGAATTACCTGTAAAAAATACCGTCGTTTTTCAGTTGAAACAACGAGCTCTCGAAGTAGTATTTTTCGAGAGTGAAATGCACAACAAGCTCGTACCTGAATATTTCAATCGCACGTGTAATTACTAATACGCCGAAAACAGCATTTATTGAATACATTATTAAGAACGTAAAAAAAATATCCTCATAAATATTTCGCGTATTGTCGTCGGCATCAGTCGTTATGGTTCGTGCATACTCTTTAAATAAATACATACATAATGAGAGCAAGGGTCCTGCGTCACCTTAAATGATGTTTGGTTTCACATATTTGTTAAAATCGCGTCAAAAAATCCTCGCATTCTGATTGGCTATCGAAGCGAGGCAGTCGTACATACTGCATATAAACACAACATTCACCAAGAGAGGATGATGTAAGAGAAGCATTCCCGCTTTACATGGATCTCTTCCATTGATAATTTTTTGAACTCTATTTCCAGTGATTGGTCAGTTCAAGTAACGTGATGTTGGAGCCTCGCTCAGAAGCAAATAAACATAACTTTCGGATTTCAAAAACATCATGGGAATCCTTCTCTTAGATCATCCTCCCTTGCATTCACCCAGTCGTCATCTCACTCGTGAATTCTACTCTAAATATCCCATGAAAACCGATATCCAACTCGCCATGATATCGCCGAGTTTTCGCGGGAAGTTCCCTCGTCATGCAATTAATTTTAGCCACTATATCGCCCCCCCCCCCCTCACCTCCCCTGTTGTAGCTATATCCCAGGGATACATTCTCGCTTGAAATATAGTCCTTAAGGTAATATCGAGGAGATTTCCACATCAAATTTCCGTCTGCTTTATTTATTAAATATTTTCTCATTTACATCCAATATTAAAATACCTTGGACAAACAGATTGAATAGCGTAACCGAAATTAATTTTTATGTATAAACTGTAACTTGGCTGGTAACCAACAAAAACCATACTCTGTAATAATTTTCAGTTTTCGCTTCGTTAAATAATTTTTATCTCTTATTAAGTTCCCTTCTTATTCTATTGAACAATATAGTTTTTTTATTGTCTTCGATAATCATGGGAAACGATATAACATTTATTTATTTTTGGATTTATTTATAGATTAATTTTCAGCTGATTTATAAAGGCGCTTTGTCACGATATTTTGCTAAGTGCAAAATTACCTTCAAATTGAAGAAATCCTCAAAATAATAGTTTACTAAGGTAGAAAAACACCAGAGGTGAACAGGAACAAGGATGGTTGAGGATGGAGAAGATTAAGACGGATTGCGAATGACGAACTTGGAAAAAATGGCCAATTTTTTCACGATGCGCCATCCGTGACGTAGCTCCTATCATATATTATAATCCATCAGATATTTTTCTCGCGCGCGATTGGTCTAAACACGTCACGCGACGCAGCTAAAACTGGGGAATGTCTGGTGATATTCCCCAAGTGATATTCCCCAGTTTTCAAAGTTTACATTTTACGTTCGCAAGTTCAGTTTTCGTCTCAAATCAATTGCTAGGTTTAATAGAACTGATTGTTTTAAACAGACTAGAAACATTTTTGGACGCCAACAGAATTATTTTTATGTTTAACAGCTTGGCCGAGATCTTCCACGGCAAACCGATGAGAGCGACCTTGTGAACAAATATTTGAAGGATAATAACTACAATAGCCTCCATTTGGCTTCAAAAATATGCTCGGATATTTGTCCTTGGACATTATCTGTTCCTCGAAGCGAACAGTTTTTCCTCGAGCTTCGCTCTCGGAAAACTGTTCCCTTCTCGGAACAGATAATGTCCGCGAACAAATATCCGAGCATATTTCCTTGCCAAATGGAGGCTATTGTTTATATATATCAGCATCTAACGCGCTCAAAAGTGGAAACGTACGAGAATGCCAGTAAAATGTTCTTACTTTAGCTTTTGGATAAGAAGTACGGGTAATATGCGAAGAAATGATGGGGATTTTCAAATGCGATTTCCTCATTGACTAAAAATCATCTTTGCTTCGACCTGTAGGCCTGTTTGCCAGGCGAGGACTTTATAAATATTGAACGGGCTGGGACGGCGAAAACAAGTAAAATGGCGACGACGCGTACCAATAATTCTATTGAAGATTGCAGTTCAAATTGAGGGATTATCATCCCGCAGAACTGAGTATAACAAGGGTCTAACTTCTGACTCCAGAATTAAAAGGTTGAAAAAGAAATCTGACAGCGAATCTACTACCTGGGTTAAGCTCGCTTTAAATACAATACTATCCAGTATGACTTGACTCTTTTCACTGTTCAAGATGTGCAGGGCTTCCAACTTGACGTGGTCTTTTGAATTCTCTTCTGACACTGGCCGGGATGGAACTGGGGAGAGGTGAGAGGGGCGGTGGCTCAGCGAAGCTGTCTAATAATTTCCGTTTTGACGTCGTGCGGGTACTGACGCTAGGCGTGGCCAGGTCAGCGGACTCCTCGAAGCTGGAGACACGTGATTTGTTAGACACCACGTGATCGTTACATGACGCTGATTGAACGCGATATTCTTGGTCGCTGAAGCTTGAGCAGTTTTCCTGTAATGATGAATATAGTAACGTACTTACATCATATACTTTTGCTCCGACGAAGGGCTAACGCTCGAAACGTCAGCTTTTAGAAATTCGCTACGGCGGTTAATTTACCTTTATCAACTCCGAGTTGATAATCAACATAGTGTTTCACTTGCCCGCCGACGCAGCACCACAGTTTCATTAGAAACTAATCACTTTGTTACATCATATACATCGTGTACAAATACGCTTTACAATTCAACTCAGGGTCAGCATGTCAAGGCCCCTATGGCAGCCGCTATCAGTCCATTCACGATCTCGCCTCAACCCACCCAACCCATGAATACATGTGAACAGGCCAGACCTGTATCTGACAAAACCAGGGATTACGTCCCCACTCTTTTCGAACAAGGATGTGGCTTCTCTAACGTCCCGGCTATTTTGCCTAAGATCGTGTTCTATTGGAATCAGCCATTTGTTAGCTAATTTTTTTTTATGCATACTTTCCCAGTGGAGTCTAATGTATTCGTCACATCCCAAGGCTGCTTTCCCAGAGTAGAATCATAGTTTTGCTCCCAGCCAGGAGCAGTGTCTGAAGATCTTCCATATATACGGACCGTGTTCACTTTTACGTCTACTGACGGATCCGGGGATGCTCGATTCGGGCGAAGAATGTCATTCAACGTCTGCTGAATGTGACACATGAAGACGTTCAAATCCTGAAAGCAGTCAAATAAGATAAATTTAAGAGTTAGACAATGGCGCGCGTGTGTACATAGCCTGATGCAAACACGAAGGACAGTTTGGGAGAATTCGAGGAGACGCAGACGAGGATTTACATATTAATTGCAGTGAAACCTCGGGACAAGGAGAATTGTCCCTTTAATAGAGGTTATAGATTACAAAGATTATATGAGCGTTAATTTTACCAGGACAAAAGTTTGTCCCCTTAAATAAAGGAGGTGTCCCCTTAATGGAGGTCTCCCTAAGTAGAGGTTCCACTGTACTTTCTCCCAAACTCCCTCGAGTGTTTACATTAGGCTATGTAAACAAGAAGCGGCCGTATTATATTTCGTTTATAAAAGAAAGCAAACAAAATGCAGTGATATGTCATAACCGTGTTTACAGACTGTAGCCTCGTGCAAAATGACTGCACAACCAATCAGAGCGTCCGTTTTATGATCAAACTTTTATAAATGACTGTAGCACTCTGGAACCTTATTCTTTGGAGATTTGCTTAGAACAGTTTGAAAATAAAGGCCAAAATAACCAAAACCAGTCACTATGGCCGTAAAAAGAATGACAAATCAATGGAATAACAAGCAAAAACAGGTGAAATGAGCGAGAGAATGGCCCGTGAGAGAAAAATCACGATTTTGTTTTTGCATGTGATTGGCAGTCATTTCCAGCTTTCTGATTGGCTGTACCTTATTCTCACTAATTATCGCGCGTACTTTATTTCGCGAAATCGACAGACCCGCATTTCGCGAGGCTTTGTTCGCGATTTTAGAGAAAAAAGGGCTCAAAGGCTTAAGATTTATTTTCGCGTTTTTTTTTTCTATATCGCGAAAACCGTGAAAATTAATACCCACGAATAAGGTATTCGTCAAGACATGGGCGAAAAAGACTGTACAGTTGACGGTATTGAGGCAGTTGCATGGTGTACATACCGGTATACTTTGCTGCAGACTGTGCAAGGCAGTCCGTAAGTGCGGTTCACGAGGCTTCAGAGTCAGGGTTGACAACTCGGTGAAGGTCAGGGAGGGACACTGTAGCCGGTCATCTGGTCGAACTATCAGGTTACTACAGGATATGAAACTACGACGCTTGACTAGATCTTCTACAGCGACCGCCTGTGTCAAAAGACGACACAAGTTCAAACTCATAAAAAATTCATCAAGTTGTAGCAAAAGAAATCATAACCGTGTCGGAGGTTTGGATATCTGATCTTAATTAGCATAGATTTTTACGTTAGATTTTTTCCGTTTACTCCTTAGTTTTAGTTTAGATTGAGAAGATATATCAAATACTCATCACATTTCCAAACACCTCGAATTTCGTCAAAAATACTACTTTCTTCTCGGTGTTTGGAAATGTGATGAAACACGCTCTCTCGTGTTTTATATATTAATTTTCCTCTCTGAATATTTTGTTTAGCGAAATCTAAACTTCACGAATAAACAGGTTATATGACATAAACATAAACAGGTTATATGGCAAATTGGTCCGTGATAAAAAGGCGCATTCTGATTGGTTCCTTGAGCTGGAAAACTGTTTTCTATTTAGTGGAAACATTTTCACTTCAAGTCTGGCGACCAATTTCGGTTAAATTTTTAGCCGTTTGCCGAGAATAGGTGCATTAATTTATCAGCAAAGTTTTAAAAGAGCCATCGTAATTAACTTGCTCCGCGGTCCGTATTGGAGAACACTGGTGTCGTTCAAGTTTACTAGGGACCATAAAAAAAATGAACTCAACCAATATTTGCCTAGCCTGCGTGGCCGGCGTAGTAGAAAGGGGAGGGTGGAGGGGAGTTGGAGAGTGCGAAGCACTCCAACTCTCCTCATCCCTCCCCTTTCTACTACGCCGGCCACGCAGGCTAATATTTGCCCAATACAGATCTAACCAGTCACGTAGTTCAATAACAACTATATAACAGAGAAACATAGAAAACCTTCAGTCCTCCCCAGAACTTGACTGCCACTAAATTGCGCTCCTGATCTGACAGATAAACGGTGTGTACGCTGGAACTGAAAACAATAAGATTCAAAGTGTTTGTTCCACAACAATAAGACAACAAAAAACAAAAACTTGAGATTGACGATATTCATGGTCAATGATTGACAATGTGGTCAGATGTTATGGAGCAAAAATAGAAAATGGTCGAAATGGGAAGCATGATAACTAGATCTAGATGACGGGAAGACCGGGAAAAGAAAATACCCACCCAGATGAGGGACTCTAGTTTTGCTGTTAAGTGAACCCTCGAACCCTCATTTACTCATTTTAGCTGTCTCGATTTTACGACCCTAGTAAACTCCTAAAAGAGCAAACTCATCGACTGTTGTCATGTCGAGAAGCTCAAAAAGGTATCTATTTCAAAAGAAACCCAACAACAATAGTTTGATTTTGTGGAACAGTACTCGACAAAATGACGGTGAGCATAACTAACGATGATGAGGATGAAAATGGGATACAATTTGGACAAACCAAACGCGAGGCTGCCGTTCAGTCAAGCAAAATATATTTTGTGTTCTATAAATAAATGGAGAGAGTATAAATGATATACACAGCGACAGTTATATATATTTTAAGTCTCGGAGAATGTCGGTTGATTTTACCTCGAGCTGGAAAAGGAGGACAGAGGACTGCAAAACACCACTAATCCAACTAAATCCACTTCTGAACACGGCTGGGACGAAACGCACCGCAAATCATCAAAACAACAGGGCTGGAAAGGAGAACAGTCAATTGAATTAGGAACAGATGCATGAAAAATATATTTTATAATTTCATACTGGTGGTATGTAAAGCTTAGTGGATGGTAGCTTCCGAACAACCTCTCGGGCTCTGGAGAGGGAGAGAAGGCAACTGACCCACGGGGCAATCGACAGAAAGCAGTTGGTCCCAACCGAACACGGCCTTAGTGTTAAACGAGCTATGTTACGATTCCGTAAGTCATTTTTGCGATGTACAAAATTCCCTACAAATCGAGGAAACCTAAAAATAATACTTTACTAAGGTAATGACAAAATGCCAAAGACGTTATGAAAAACCAAAAAGGAACAAGGATTGTAAACGGCAAAATTGAAAATTTTAGGCTAATCTTTCAAGATGCACTGCTTTTAAGGTCAACAGAACCATACCTGTCGAGGCACGTAAACCATTCTTTTGACATCCGGGTCACTTGGCAACTCTTCGTATCTTGTTGTTCGTGTTGCTGACAGCTTTTGTTGATAAGGGAGAGAAGTGTTAGTACAGAACAGCAACACATTTGGCACAGGACTCAGACGAGTCAAATGTCACCGTACGACTCACAGGAATTAACTAGTGAACAGGCTCTTTAATGGGAAGAAGATTATCTTGCTGGGAAGCTGATTCAAACCCAACAAAAATCGCTACGTGTACGTCATGATATATTACGTCACTACTAAGTCACGTGGTCTTCTTCAATAAACATGGCATGGTGTCAGAAGTGGGATAAACATGAACACCATATGTTGATAGTGTAAATTGACGAGGGTTTACTCGTTGCAATGCAGTAGAAATCTCGACACGTATAACATTTTGTCCTGCTCGTTGTCCCGCCTGTAAATTGACAAGCAGCATTACGCGCCCAACAATCCGAAAATGAAACCACCACAACGCCACACAAAAGGGATTTGACGTCAAGCAAGGCCCGGTGGTTGATTTCATCCGAAGGTCTGTCCTATTTTGATTTGCAAAACTAGAAAAATTACATTGTACCCAAATCAGGACGGGGATTAGACCCATAGAAAAGCCAAAAATCCTTATGACAAATTGAAACATTAAATGAGAAATTATAGAGAACGATAAACAAGACTGGCAGTTTTACATTACATATTTCCTGATCCGTACTTACCTGTAGTTCAGAGGCACCTTGTCGAAATCTGACAAGAGAAATAATTAATAAATTGACAGTTACCGAGGGAATACACGATTAGCAGAGCTGAGTATCATTCACAAGTAACAGCAAACAAATATTATATATAATAGTGTAAGAATTTTTAGGGGAACCAAACGGATCGTTTCGGTGGAATATCTGTTCGGAAGGCCTACAATCGCCTCAAATATTCGGTTAGGGAAATGTCATCTCAAACTTTCTTCAATAATATGGGAAAATTAATGCCTTTTGTTTTCGGAGAGATAAAAATGTCGTTTTGGGTACAAAAACAGGTCAGCTAGGATTTCGGAAAGGCAAAAGCAGCTCATAAATTCGGGTAATAAGATTTCAATCCTAAAATTTTCTGAAGTTTTGAAAGTTCAGCTAACGTATCCGAACAGATACATTTTTCTTAGCGTTTTAAAAATAATCCATTAAAACTACACAAAAAGCACAGTTATAACGTAAAAAAACGATGTCCTGACACCTACAGGAAAATTTTGTCGAAGGGTGCCCCTGAATTTGACGCAGAGCAACAAGCGAAGTAATTAGTACCTGACACCAGCTGCTGTGAGATGATAGATCCTTAATCGGGATCCCTCGCTCAGTAGATGCATTACTTCCTCGCTGGCCGCCAAATACTTAATACTGCATCTGGAATGATCAATGGTTAATATTTAAGAAATTATAGCAACATTCACACTTCATCGGATATACAGCTGTAACATGGAGCATAACATGAACAACTTGTCAGAAAGGAACAACTTGTAGAAATGAAATGGTAGGTCTTTTAAACCCTTTCACTCCCAGAGTCAAACCTTTGAGTCAATAAATGTGATTGTACCTTTCGAGTATGTGGATGAAACGCTAGTGTGTGACTATTCAATGAAAGCTATTGAGCAGTACTTTCATGTGGTATTGTTTATTTTTGACGATTTTGCAAAATGAAATTGAGGATTTTTTCTCAGTTTTGAACTTAGCACTCTTGGGAGTGAAAGGGTTAAGGTAAAAATGAATATTATAATAACTTCATCGGGCATTGTGGCGTATTTTGCGGGCTAAAATGGAGAATTATTTTAGCCCGCTGAACTGAGCCAATCAGAAACAATAAAATAACGTAGCAGCCAATCAGAACTGGAAACCATTCAACTGTTCGCGCCGTTTTCTTGGAATTCAAAGCGCCGTTGACTCGAAGTGCTGCCATCCGCTAGCAAAGCTATTGTTTTTGAGCTTTATATTATCAGACTGGCTGGAAAAGCTAACGAAGAAAGCAAATTTTCAGCCTTCTCAGTACAGCTAGTTGAAGAGGACTTACAGAAACTCGAGGAAGAATCCATACACGGCGGCGAATTGAATGTAAGTTTGTCTTCTTCGATCGAAACCCGCCTCAGTTCAGGCAAAATATTTTGTGCCAAATTGCCAGTTCAGTAATTGCATGATTAAGTTCCAACACTTCTAGATTGACTATTTATTCGCTGTTGATGGAATTCTGTAATTTTTCCTTTCAAGAGAACTTTTACAGCACAGATTGTTTCGACGAATTTTGCGGACGGTTTTCTGCCAAGTTTAACAATGAAATAAACGTCGACCCGACGCCGGCAGTGTTCAAGATATCGCTTACTGTCTTTGATTCCTTTTCTAAATGTCCTCTGAAATTATTATAATAGTAGTAAAATGAGCCTGAGTCGGGCCAAAAACATATTTACGCCCGCGAACATCAACTCTATTGTTATATCAATTGACGCCACACCCATAAAACTAGATTCTGCCTGTGTTCTGGTGCCTTTTAGGGGTTCCTTTTACAGAAACGTGAAAACATTATTGATTAATTTGGCTTTATTTGAACAAAAGAAATACTTACTTTGTCTGGCTTGACCGTTGCACAAGTAGTCAGCATACCGAAGCTTTCAGTAGAGGCACCACGTTCCTTTTGAGCTGGTGCTGAGAAGAAAAAACAATATGTCCACAAGCTATTGCATATAATTCAATTATCTTTTAAAAACGGATAACCTCTACTAAGACGTGACACCTGGGTGGCGCTTTCCATTCGACCAGAAAATTCCGGTTTGAAATATCCGGAACGTATAGGACAACCTCAAGAGATATACC